>NGKH01000008.1:1084619-1095998 GCA_002162575.1 Sclerotinia glacialis | reverse complement strand
AGAGCTTGGAAAAACATTCCAACTAAGCCGAACTCCATCACGATCCTCCACTTCACTCCACTCATTACAAGGTTTAGGGTTTAGGTAGTTTGAGGATGTATAGTAGTATATCTTCCCCATATCATAGAAGGATGTACCGGTACAGGATTTATTTATACTGTATTTTTATATTTTTATATTTGTTGTGTTTTTTATACTTTTATATTATAAATTTGTTATATTTGTTATATTTCTTTTCTCGAAACCAAAACCGAAGAAAGCTCGCCCGCCCTATAACAATAAAGGGGATCGATCTACGGTGACCCCTAGCCAAACGTCATTTCCTATGTATTTATTCACCCCTGGGAGATTTGGAATTGGGGATCCCTATTTTCTGAAATACAATATAACAACTCGATAACTCGAAAAACCAAAAAAACTATACACTCTTTTTGTGCTACCTTAAGGAAAACATTTTCAATCCATATAATAACAAGTTTATTTCTCTGTTTACCGCCTACCTGTGTTACCTTACAATTAATTCATTGCAGTGGAAACAATCATTGACCGTAGAATCCTCGCTTCCTCAATATCAACAAACTCGGACTCCCCTGATACTATACTTTCAACATTACATTGAGGAATCCATTAGACTTTTACAACTTACGACGTGCTTGACTACTCACAATGAACTTTGCGATATAAAATTGACATCATCGTATTGTCCTAATAGGACTCGCTTTATCGGAAATTGAGATCACTTTCGAAAAGAGTCTCATTGCTTGAATCAAGAGTTCACAATGGCACAAAGCACAACAGGCTCGATTTCACCATCTACACGAACTCCCCGCTCACAATCGCCCGCAAATCCGTATAGAAATGGACCAGCGGCTGTACGACCATCGGGTACACGCAGTGTGAGCTCGGAGAAGCCTGGGACTTCACTCAACCTGGCTATACCTACATCAACCTCGAATGGTATTACCAGCAGCGTATCTGATGAGGCAGTGGATTATATGAATGGCGGTATCCCACACAACACCCCCATAGTTCCTACATCTGATGCTACCTCTCCTGGAATATCCGCCAACCATGCGGCCACCGGTTTTTCCCCTGTTCCTCCCCCATCTTCATTTCCTCACGAAAGCCACTCCGCAATAAACGGTATATCAACTCCGCCCGGCAGACGTAGTGTATCGTTTGCAAGAGACATGACTGCGGTCGAGCCTTCCAATTCTGCACGACAAGATTCATGGGGTGTAGAAGATGTTGATACACCTGCGAAAGATAAGAGGGGTGCATCTTTAATGTCAAAATTGAAGGCTTTAGCTACCCCGATTGGAATGCAGGGCCATGGCAGAAGTCAAAGCACCCCCACGAATTATTTCGATGAAGGGCTCGGAACAACACCAATTCCTACGAATATCCCACAAACGTTACACGAGGAAAGTAGTGATGCCGATGCAGAAGAAACCGCCGATGAGGGGCCATTCAATCAACCAGCGCGTATAAGAAGGAAACGCCGAACTAGACGACCACAGGAGGAAGAGAGTGTACCCAACACACCAAGAATTCGTGGCCCTGGCCCTTCAGATTCCCCGAGTGGGAGTAGGTCATTTTTCTTGGGTAGACGTGCAACGGATGGGTCTTTCGAACAACGGGGTCATCTGTCGGAAGGAGAAGGGCGTGATCGTTTTGCGAGACAAAGTGCATGGCGACGAGGGAGTTCATGGATGCCAGGTCGAGGGATAATTGCTGATAATTCACCACAAGCACAAGATTTTGCAAACGATGGTGCGAGATCAAAACGACCAAGTCAGTTCAGAAGAATGACAGGACTTGGGGGCCAAAGTGAGGGTGAGGCACAGACACCTAGAAGACCGTATTTTGGTGCAGAAAGAGCCAGCACCTTTGGAACTCAAAAATGGCGGATGTTGAAGCATAGCATGAAGTTCTTCGCCAGCAAAGGGAAAAAGGAAGACAAGATCGATTATCTTAAATCTACTGAACTCATGGCGGAATTACGAGCCGTAACTCCAGCCGTACTTATGATTGCTAGCATGATGCAACGAGATGAACATGGAAACAAACGAATCCCAGTTCTTCTCGAGCAACTGAAGATTGAAATCACGGACAGCAAACCCACCGATGAGGATGCCGACGATACCGAAAGACATCTTGTTTTCCGAGTTGAGCTTGAATATGGAAGTGGTCCAAACCGAATGAAATGGATAATTAATCGTTCCCTCAAGGACTTTGCTAACTTACATCTACGATATAAGCTTCAAGGAAGCAGTGATAAGTACATAGGGAATGAAGCCCATGCACGACCAAAGCAACCGAGATTCCCAAAGTCTGCTTTTCCTTATTTTAGAGGTGTTCGAGGTCTAGGGGAGAGTGATGAAGATGAGGCCGACAATGTTCGTGTGGACGAAACTGCGGCTGAGGCAACCCATGGCGAAGCCACTCAAAGTGAAGCGGAGCCAAAGCGGAAGGTCAAGAGGCGGCCATCCATGAGTGCGGCCCGGAAGAGTACCCGTGCCATATTGGATACCAGCGGAAATGCAATCAGTGCCGAAAAGCAGAAGAGGATATTCAATGAACGTCAGCGAAAGAGAATCGAACAATACCTTCAAGAGATGATTCGATGGCTCATTTTCAGAGCGGACAGCAATCGTATTTGCAGGTTTTTGGAGTTATCCTCAATGGGAGTCCGCTTGGCTGCTGAGGGTAGCTATCATGGAAAGGAGGGTTACCTCGCCATTCAATCGGCAAAGGGTTTGGATATGAGGAGAATACTTACCCCTAATAACTTTTTTCAACGTCATTCACCAAAATGGTTCTTGGTAAGGCACAGTTATCTCGTGTGTGTTGAGTCGCCAGAAAATATGCACATCTATGATGTGTATTTGGTGGATGGGAAGTTCGCAATACAGAAGAAGAGGAGAAAGATATCTGAAATGGGCAAAGGAAAAGAGAAAGCGAAAGATGAAGTTTCACAAGCAGGTCGATCTGCCAAGCACCCTCAACACCACACTCTAAAGCTTCAGAATTCCGAGCGCAAGATAAAGTTACTGGCCAAAAACGAACGTCAACTCAGACAATTCGAGGAGTCGTTAAAATTTATGGCGGATAACACACCATGGGCAAAGGAACATAGATTTGGCAGTTTTGCACCAGTGAGGACTGGGGTTACGGCACAATGGCTAGTGGATGGTCGTGATTATATGTGGAACGTTTCTCGAGCAATCAATGAAGCCAAGGATGTGATATATATTCATGATTGGTGGCTCAGCCCTCAACTATACATGCGAAGACCTGCTGCGATCAGTCAAAAATGGCGACTTGATCGTTTGCTCCAGAGGAAAGCTAGGGAAGGAGTCAAGGTTTTCATCATTGTTTACCGAAACGTTGAAGCTGCCATTCCTATTGATTCCGAGTTTACAAAGTTCTCCATGTTGGATTTACATCCAAACATATTCGTGCAAAGATCACCTAATCAGTTCAAGAAAAATCAATTCTTCTTTGCGCATCACGAAAAGATCTGCATCGTTGATCATATTGTTGCCTTTGTAGGAGGTATTGATCTTTGCTTTGGTCGTTGGGATACGCCTCAGCATACTGTGGTAGATGATAAACCTACAGGTTTCGAGCATTCCGATTTACCCAAGGATGCCGATCATTGTCAGCTCTGGCCCGGAAAGGACTACTCCAACCCTCGTGTTCAAGATTTCTACAAACTCAATGAACCTTATGCAGAAATGTATGATCGGTCAAAGACTCCTCGGATGCCTTGGCACGATGTTGCTATGCAAGTCGCCGGTCAACCTGCTAGAGATCTGACTAGACACTTCGTACAGAGATGGAACTATGTGCTTCGAGGTCGCACACCTACAAGACCAACTCCTTTCCTCCTTCCGCCTCCTGATTACAATCAGGCCGAGTTGGAAGATCTCGGTCTCACTGGAACTTGTGAAGTGCAAATTTTACGTTCGGCTTGCGATTGGTCTTTGGGTCTTATGGACACGGAGCATAGCATCATGACTGCTTATTGCAAGATGATTGAAGAGTCGGATCATTTCGTCTACATGGAGAATCAATTTTTCATCACAAGCTGTGAGACGATGAATGTCAAGATTGTCAACAAGATTGGTGATGCAATTGTAGAGCGTGCCATACGCGCCTATCGAAATAATGAGAGCTGGAGATGTATGATCCTCATACCACTCATGCCTGGTTTCCAGAATACAGTGGATGAACCCGAGGGAACTAGTGTACGCTTAATTATGCAATGCCAATTTCGAAGTATTTGTCGTGGCGATGGATCTATCTTTGGTAGATTAAAGAGTCAAGGTATTGACCCGGAAGAGTTTGTACAATTCTACAGTTTAAGAACATGGGGCCGGATCGGACCAAAGAAGATAATCGTCACAGAGCAATTGTACATTCACGCCAAGGTTATCATCGTTGATGACAGAATTGCTCTAATTGGCTCTGCTAATATCAACGAGAGATCTATGTTGGGTAACAGAGACTCGGAAACCGCAGCAGTTGTTCGAGATACTGATATGATATGGTCAACAATGGATGGAAAACCATATCTTGTCGGAAAGTTTGCCCATGAATTACGCATGCGCCTAATGAGAGAACATTTGGGATTGGACGTGGATGAGATTATGGAAGAGGAAAAGACTCATGAAATGGACCGCGAAGAAGAAGAATTTAAAGCACAGATGGATGGCATATATGATGACGACGAAGAAGAAGAAGGTAGCGATAATAGCCCATCGCCGGCTAAAGGGGTCTCTAATGAATTCTCTACACGTGTTAACTTGAACGAGAATTTACGCAGCTTCAATCATGATGTTGATTGGGAGCAAGCAGGCAATCCTAACATACAGCCTGACAAACTAAAGCCGCTTACCACGGATAAGAGAGTTACAAACAACGCAGCTCATGCAGCAGATGTGGATGGTGATGGTGTCGACAAATTGAAATCTCTACCGCAAACAGGACAAACGAGGGGTAGAGATACGATTCTTATCGAAGGTGGTCGTGAGGTGTTAGTCGCTGATGTTGCTCCGGAAGGCAAGGGCACGCTTAATCATCCTAAAAGACCACATTCACGATCCGTACCACAACCACGAGAGAACAGCTCTGAAAGTGGAGATGGCTACGGTGGCTTACCACCTGCGCCTCCTCTTCAAAGAAGAACGACAGAGCAGCTTGGTCTTCCCCAGCTTTCCCAATTACCGGCATTGCCAATCGAGGATGATACCGATATCGGTGGCCCGCCTATAATCATAGATGCTTCCGGAAATCCTGCACCGAAACCTTTCAATCCATTGACGGCTGATATTAAGATGGCTCAAGTGCACAAGGACTGTATGCGTGATCCCTTAAATGATGCTTTCGCGGATGAGATATGGCAACAGATCGCCGAAAACAATACTAAGATCTATCGAAGAGTTTTCAGGTGCAATCCAGATAGCGAAGTTACCAACTGGCATGAGTATAGAGACTTTGTTGCCTATGCGGAAAGATTTGTACAAGCACAAGGAGGTGGAAAAACTAATGAGCGTGAAGGACAAGATCGACCTGGACCTCCAGGTTCAAGCTCTGTTGGTCCAGGAAACCCTCTCTCGGAGAAGTTGAAACCTAATAGTCAAGCCGGTGCTCATACTCTTGGAACCGTATCTGAATGGGTTGCTAGCGCCAATGCTGAACATGACGCTCGAGCTAATAACACAACCGACGAGAATCGTTTGGGTCAATATGATGGTACTGATGAGAAAGCCGCTGCTCGTAATGAGGGGGCCTCTGAGCCAGCAGGCAATGAAGCATTCCCTGCTCTCGACGCTACTGCTTTGGGTGTCCCTCCTGCTAATGGGACCACCTCCCAGGCTAGTACTCGCAAAACTACCTTCTCTGCGACGCCAACACCCAACGGTGGTGATAGAAGAGAGAATAGCAGTGCTATGAATCAATCTGGATCAGTCAGGAAGAGACGTCGTGGTACCACGAGGGGTAGCCGCAAAGGATTCTCAGGAAGTGATGATCTACTTCCTAGCGAGGATGTTGAGGATCTATTGGCAATGATTCAAGGTCATATTGTTGCGTTCCCTTATGATTGGCTTATTAGGGAAGAGCTCAACTCCAATTGGCTTTACCAGGTCGACCAAGTTGCTCCTTTACAAATTTAGTAAGTCGATGGTCTCTTAACCATCATAATCTCCATTCGCTAACCCATGAAATAGTAACTAGTATTTAATGGCAACGCCAGAGAGCGCCTTGTATATTTCGCTTCATTTGTGTACAGCTTATAACATAACAAAGAGGAGCATTCACATGGGATGGCGTTTCCGTACGGATTTCTAGCATAGGAAGAAGGTAATAGAGATTGGAGTTCTTTCATTTCAGTGGTCTATTTGGTCGGAAAAAGAAGGTACTACATGTACTATACTTAAATTAATCGTAACAGTTTCTTCATCACTCTGCCACACATCAACCCTGCCACTCCGTGCAACAGTGTATGCCCAATATTCTTACAATTATCGAACATCACCTCATACCCTTTCACTGACCCAAATAGCCCCTCGACACCCCGCTCTGATAACGCCAGTTAACAGTTCATGAGGCACAGCTTTCTTTGCATCATGCTCAACTGCATGATCCAAATGCTCTAATTCTTCATCCCGTATCCTTCTAACTGTTTCCAATAACTCGGCCAACTCTTCTCCCAACTCCTCGCCCTGAGCCTTCATCTGCTCCTGCATCTCCAACAATACTTGAACTTGCTCATTATAATGTGTCCCAATCTCCGTTTCCACGGCTTCCGTACAAGCCATCGCTGCTTCACGGCCCATCAAACCAGTACCCCAACCTAACGCCGAGGCAGCCAATGACCAAATGGGAGTTAGCGCAGTGGGGCGAATCCGATGTTTCGCGAGCAGATGGTTGAATGTTTTGAAATGTCCGGCTTCTTGATCATACATGTGGGCCATGAGAGGACGCAGATGCGGGTGTGCATTTGTTATAGGAGGTGTTTGTGCGGTGTAGATGAGTGTTGCGGCGAGCTCGCCGGCTTGGTTAACGCGCAGGGCGCTGGTGAGGAAATCTTTTTGCGCCTGGGTCAGGGGTTTCTTTGAGGGGGTCGCATCGTTGATTGCTTCTGCGCCTGCTCGGGGAGTTGGGTGGGATGGATTGGTGGTGTGGCGTTCATTTGAAGTTTGAGGGTGGACTGGAGGGATAGCTGCAGAGGCCGAGAATGATCGAGGGGTTGTGGAGAGATGGCGAATTCTGCGTGGTGATCTGGGGATATTGATGAAGCTTGGAGCTAGGAAATCGTAGAGGGGTGATTGGGGTGTTAAAAGAGATCGAGTAGATCGAGGGGAAAATCTATATGTATTCATTTTGGTGGTGGTATGATGAGGAAGTCGTCTAGAAAATATGTACTATGCAAAATAACGACGAAATAATTCCATACCGGCCGGCACCTCACTTCCATGACGCCTAGGTTCAAGAATGGAATGTTCCGTTCCTTATCATTACATTATCGTCAATCATGACCTAAGCGACATCGCGCTAGATTTCACGCTAATGTTCTATCAAAGGAGAGGCGGCTGAATTGTCTCTAATTGCCTTAATTGTCATGTTCACAAATATATCAATTCATTATTTTTCAACCCTACAACTCGACCATTTATACATATTTCGGAAGAAACACTAGATTTTCCTTTTCCTCCAAACCTCTCATATACGACCTGTACTTTCAATTCAATACGTAATATTCCTTCACACCACAACTTTGGATAATCTCCAAATTGCGCGCTTCCATCTGCTTCGCTCGTGTTTATCTCGAATCCATTTCTTCTACAATACCCAATTCGAGGTCCTTTGACCCTCAAACGCAAACCAACATACATCGAAAAACATACATCGAAACTTATTACGAACGGGATCATACAATGGCGGATATTGATGATGAACTTCTCGCTCTTGCAGGAGACGATTCTTCTGGAGAAGAGCAGGTGGCAACGAATGACGGAGGAAGGCACAGTTCTTCATCGCCTGATCGTAATGGTGCGGTTAAGAGTTCAGCAAAGAAAGGAGGGCAGAAGGGAGGTAGACGAAATGATGATTCTGAGGAAGAAGGTGAAGCGTAAGTTCTCTTCTATGACGATAATCTGATGTCATATATTCCATCTTGTCACAGATGCGCGGGGATTGATACTATGAGACGTTTCTACAATATTCATACGCAGCTAGAGATTGTGCTAATATTCCAGAACAGTTCTTCTGGTGATGAATCCATTCGCTCGGAACGATCAGCCCCAATGGATGAATCTGATTCCGATTCTGATGGCCCAAGTTTTCGCGATGATGCTGATCGATATCCTCTCGAAGGTCGTTTTATGAACGCAGCCGATAAAGCAAGCATTATGTCTATGCCTGAAATTGAACGTGAGCAGGTCTTAGCTGATCGTGCCCAAGAGATTGAAAGGGATCGACAAAATAGAGCACTTCGTCAACTTTTAAATGCCCGTGACGCAGAGAACAAGAAGGCGGACAAGAAGCGCAAGGCAGGTACTGCAGATTTGGATGAGAATCATCGCAAAACATCTCGCCAACGTACCAAGCTTGGTGGTGGGAAGGTTGGAGAAGCTAGCACAGGAATTGACAGTCTCAAGCGTGCAAGAGCTGAGAAGAACGATCGACAACGTCGCCGCGATCAAGACAAGGAGCGCCGTGGGGATGATGGTCGAAGAGATACCCGCGACGATTATTCAGATGACGATGGTGATGGAGATAGCGAGGTTGAATGGACAGCATCAAAGTCAAAGAAGAGGTCTGCATCTCCAGATTATCGGGATGCCGAGCCAGCAGTTCTATACGATCTTGAACGGGTTCGAGTTGGTAGAAGTAGATTTGCCATGGTCTGCTTTTATCCTGGGTTTGATGAATCCATAACGGGATGCTTTGTTCGAGTAAATATTGGTGTTGATAAGGAGACAAATCAAAACCTTTATCGTATGGGACTTGTTAAAGGTTAATACTTTACAGCTATCCTTACGACAATCACGCTAACTCTATCTTAGGTTTCAAAGAAGATAAACCATACGCTATGATGTCTAGTAACGGAAAGCAATTCTCGACTACACAATATGTGATTGCTGCACATGGTAAATCTGAGAGATCATGGCCATTCATCGCTTGCTCGGATTCTAGATTTACAGAGGCTGAATGGCAAAGATATAAGCAAAATTGCATCGCTGATGGCATACTTGTTCCAACGAAACCAAAGTTGATGCAAAAGTGTGCAGAAATTAATGCTCTTGTCAACAGACCTTGGACTGAAGCCGAGCTACAAGAGAAGCTGAAAAAATCCGGGGTGTTGACGGAAAAATGGAATGCATCCGAACGCGTGCGTCTTACCAACGCTATCAAGGAACAGAAAGCCCTTGGCAATTCTGAAATGGAAGAGAAGTATCGTTCAGAAATTGAAGCACTCGAGAATTCCAAACTAGCTTATGGAACCACCCTCAAATCAACTCCGAAGAAGATGGTTCACTCTCAACAAGACCGACTTGCCGAATTAAACCGATTAAATCGTCGCAAAAATATCGAGGAAGTACGTCAAGCACAGATCAACGAACGTCGTGCAGCTCGAAAAACTGAAGCGGCGATTGCTCGTGGAGAAATAGTCGATGAAGATCACTCGAGACGTGTCAAAACTCGCGCTACTTTCAAACATGATCACACTGGAGGTAAGGATAGTGCAACTGCTACTCCAATTAGTGGTACTTCGACCAATAATACCCCTAAACTTGTGGCTAAGAAAGATGCCCTACCGGTACCGAATTTCAGTAAGCTGCAAACGACTTTGAAGGGTGGAGCTCCTGGATTCAGAAGACCTTTGATGGATGATGATATTATTGGTAGTATCGATATTGGTATTAGTGATGATTTGGAGTTGTGAAGACTGATCATCTTGGAATGAAGGTAGGGAAAATTAGAGAGACATTGAGATGGATAAGTGATGAAGTGGACCGAAATGGCATGCAGTATACTGCTTGCTACGCAAGCATCTGTCAACCATTCATTTCCATTTATTGATCGAAAAGCTACAGCCTACGGACAATCAATTGTATTTACATGATGGGAACGATAAGGAATTTTTAAGGGAGGGTGAATGGTACGAATTGGTGCAGATGGACATTATGAATGGAGAAATGGGATGGGATTTATAAATATGAGAAACTTGAAGGATTAGTTAATCCGTTTCTTTTCTCCAATAGCGTGGGTTGCTTTGATTAGTTATTTTGGATTTTAGGGAGTGTGGGGATGGGGATGGGGATTGGGAGGTGATGAAGGTTTGGATGGACGGGGTGAGAAAGAGGGAGGGGATGTGAATTGAAAGATGGATAGAGGATAAAGGAGAATGGATGAAGAAACGAATACTAGAAAATAAACTAGAGACTAGCTATAAACTTTGGGATTCTCATAGGTATAGGTAGCATAGCGAGTATAGCGTAGTGTGTAAATGAATCAAGGGATATTTGGAATAATCAATGAATGTGTTTTATGTATATGGATGTGTGTGGGGATGTAGATCAGATGTAGATGAAATTTTGATAGTTACTATAACATACAATATATATACTCATAACAAGGGAAATTTCGCATAGGACGGTTGGAGCTTAGTTTGAAGTTAAAGATGGCAATTTTTATACTCGTCGACAAGATATGGGAGGGAGGTAGATGTATCTTGGTAGAAAGAATACCTGAATATCCAGTCGGGCGGTAGAAATAATATAAAATTATAAAGATTAAAATTACAAAACTATCATTTAATACAAAAGGAGATACAACTGAAGCTCTTCCCCTTCCTCTTCCTTCTATTAGGACCATGATTTATTCCTCCCTCTCTGCAAACTCCTGGCGTTATATTAAAAAATCATCATGCACCTTCTGACTCCTTCACGATTCCCCTCTTCCCCTCTCCCCTCTATCATCTATCAACCATCATCAACCATCAATCATCTCCCCTTTCCCCTCTCTCACCACAAGGCGCCCTCCTCATAATCACATGACTCGTACTCCCCATGCCCTCTCCCCCCTCATACAGATGCAGCCGGATATGCATCGAGTGCACCTCTTGAAAGGCGTGTTTTCGATAGAGACCAATGCCCCAGGGACTTGCGCCGAGGATGACTTGGATGGGGGATTGGGGGTTGTGGGATGGAGAAGGGGAGGGAGAAGAGGAGGGAGAAGGAGGAATGGGAAAGGGGAAGGGAAAGGGACCGCCGGAGTCGGCGTGGCGTAGGCCTTGGTTTAGGAGGAGGGTGCCGATTCCGTGGCGTTGGTGGTGGGGGTGGATTACGAGGATGTTGAGTTCTA
>NGKH01000008.1:1064674-1083837 GCA_002162575.1 Sclerotinia glacialis | reverse complement strand
ATGGGTGGGTGATGGCCATTTTTGGGGCGGTTGGGGCGGTGGGTTCGAGGGATGGGATGAAATAGGATGAGGGTTATATAGTAGAGTTGATGATTGGGAGTGTATATAAGACGGGATCAATCAAAGTAGGGGTAATAAAGTATGAATGATAAAGCAATGGAACAAATAAACGAATCAATAGTTCTCGAGGGAACCCGAACTGATATATATTGCATACAGGAGTATGTAGATAGGTAGGGTAGGTATGATAGTATAGAAACAAATGGGAGAAGTAAGCAAGTGAATATAAAGTAGATGGAGTAGATGGAGTAGATGGATACCTACTTATATGTACGACTAACAGGTATAAGATAGGTTAAGACGTAATCTCATCCTATCTTTTAACATCCTATTCTATCTTTATATCAGTATATATATGTATTCCATCATATCTACCACCTCTCTAATCGATACGATATGATACGATACAATATGATATCATACATACATGCATACATACATACGATACAATCACCCTAAAACCTAAAACCTAAAACCTACAACCTACAACCTACAACCTACAACCTACAAACCAACCAAGCAACCCAGCCAAGCGATCTCCACAAGCACACATGCAACACACCGCACCGAATTCGTTCCTGCATGAATGAGATAGAATAGATGGGATGAGTCT
The DNA here is from genome assembly GCA_002162575.1 of Sclerotinia glacialis. NCBI lineage: Eukaryota > Fungi > Ascomycota > Leotiomycetes > Helotiales > Sclerotiniaceae > Sclerotinia > Sclerotinia glacialis. The sequence continues at coordinate 1,083,164 of NGKH01000008.1, read as the reverse complement.
TAGCGGTCGGGACCCTGCACCGCCGAGAGACAATGTGGTTGCTCAGCCTCAAGACTCCGGACGGTCTGACGGGACGAGTCTGATGGGACGAGTCTGATAGGACGGTCTGATGATTTGATAAGTACCTATGCAAAGAAGCAGTTAGGTAACCTTACCCTTCCTCAAGTAAGCTAGCTTACTTCCAGTCTCGGGTCTCGGATTCCTCATCCGATACGATATTGGTTTACCTCCTGTATGTAGCTTACCGATTGACTCAGTGACCGTCTCACCGACTTGAGAATATTCCTTTCCGATGCACGGTGAGTTTAAGGCTGAGTTTATGGTAGTACTGAGTTTATAGTTACACTAAATTTATAATAGCATTAAATATAGACTAATAAATAGTAATACAAATTAGTTGTACGGTCATATGATAGATCAAGTTGTAATCTTTCATCGTTATAATACCGCTATTTGGCCAGCCAAGCAAGCAACTATATCATATCTCATCTATCCATCATCACAAAACCTTCCAATCAACCCCAACGCCCCATTTCACCCCCTCAACTACAATCTCCCAAACCGGTCCTTTAATCCCCACGACCCCTCCAACCTGCACTTCTTTTCCCCTCTGTAAACCTATCCCCGTTCCTTCCCCAGCCAACATAACCCTTGCATCCCCCATACTATCCAGCACCTCCTCTCCATCTAGATCACGCACCTGTTTCCCCCTCACTAAACACATCTCTCTTCCACCCCCACTAATCTCCTCCACCTTAATCTTCACAATCCATTCTCTATCTTTATTATTTGGCCCCTGTGTACTACTATTATGTGAAGAGGAAGAGACGGAAGAATCAATATTAATCAACCAATCCCTAACTTCTGCTGCTAATCCCCCATTCACATATTGTCTTCCCTTTCGATGCGGAGAAAATTGTTCGGGTAATGGATCCCCATTTCCATGTGTCTCGGCAGGATCAGGCGGACGAAAACGAGGGGGTTTGAGAAAAGTGGTTGGGGTGGTAGATTGAGGTGTTGAGGAAGGTAATGGAGTTGAGAGGAGAAATCTGGGTTTGCTAGTTGTAGATGTGATTGGGTTTTGTCGATGGGAAATTGGTGAAGAAACTATGGGGAGAGAAGAGGATAGTAAACCATCGGTTTCTTCTGAGATGATCTCTGCTGGAGAAGGTGAAATTCGTCGACGTTTGGAAGATCTTGGATTGATTTCATAATCATCTTCTCCACCTCGGACTGGAGATCCTATCTCTGTATCAAATTCATCGTGTGTTTCGATTGAATCGTGAAGAGGAAGATGAGCTGGATATTCATCTGATGCTTCATCTGATGCTTCATCGATACTCTCTTTTGCCTTTGAAGTTTGACGAGCTGGTGTTGAGTATCGTCCCGCGGGTGTAGATGATGGGATATTCTGTGTGCCAGTAGGTTTTGGTGTAGAAGAAAATGTAAATCGAGGGGTAGTATTAAATTGTTGGGTGTTTGCTGGATGAGGAGTTGACTCTTGTGCCAGTTGGGATCGTGGTGGTGGAGGTTGTTTCTTGATCACAAATCGATGGGGGGATGGTGTCTATCTGATTATTAGTATGGGAATTGCCGTGAAAAGAGTATTGAACTTACTACTGGTGGAGGCATCTTTCATGCTTCACTCATTCATTGCTGCTTCTTCTCGTGGCTTCGAAGGCGGTGGAGATGTTGAAGGCAGAACATCTGGGGTGGGAAGGTTGAGGATTCAATGTTATCAATTCCATCCCTTGTCAATCATCTGAAATCCTCTTCCATCCAGAATCATCAAGATTTCGACATCCCATCATAATATTGTTGATAGTCCAATTCTCCATACTTTATAATCGTGGGGTGTGAATGTTGACTGACAGAACAAACGATTTGCCCTTTCAAGCAATCCATGTGCGGAAAACATCCCGCATGTTTCCATTACTCATAGGAAAATTACACACCAGCCAAGTAAATCCACAAAGTTTAGAGTAAGAATAATTTCAACCACGATTTTAGCCCAGGAAAGAATTGGAGTATAAGGAAGTCCATTGCTCTAGAATTTCTATCTTTCCTTGTGTATGAAGAGGTAGGTGGTTCTAGGAAATTCATCGACATCATCGACATCTTATATCAATCATCACATCGACAGAACTTCACAGAATGATAAATCGACAAGTAGAGAGGGCATGAGCGAGTTATCAAAAGAATGTAAAATTAAATATATATCTATATCTGGTCTATCCATATAATACCATAAAATGCCATCTCTGCGTATAATAAAAGAAAGATTATGACAAAACGACAAAATGCCTCCTTGGATCATGTATATATGTATGTAAGTAACGCCATTCCCAGATTAACTTGGACATAACAATCATCAAATTAAGTCTCCTCATATACATCCATCCATCTATACCAATACCCATTCCATCCCATCCAATGCCTTTCATTGACCCGGCACCCAAACCCTCACATCAAGATATCACTCTACCAAGTAAACATCATCAACGCGGGGTTCAGCGCAACCGGCATCAAGAAATGACTGACGACCACGGTACACAGCGGGTAAATCGCGACAAAAGTATCGATGCGCCAATTCCAGGGTACGAATAGCGCGCACACAATCATGCACGCACTCATCAATATACAGAAGACAAAAGTATATTTGAAGCGCTTGAGCAGACGCGGAATTTCTTCAAAGAAGGTTACGTTTTCGACTTCTTTGGCCGTGGCACCCCATGTCATGTCGATTTCGAAGAAATGGCAGAGGAGGGATTGGGAGACGTGCATGGAGAGACCACCAAGGAAGACGGTCATGAGGAGGAGCCATTTGAAGTTTTCGAGGACTGGGGGGTTGCGTGTTAGCATGAGGTAATTTGGTGAAGAGGAAGAAAGAAGAGTGGAGGGAAGTACTTACGAGAAGAAAAGAAAGAGCGTTCTGATAATCGATAGCGGAGAACAGCCAACGAAAGATTTCCCAATGCGCTGAAGACGATGATGAGCGAGAAATACACTTGGAAGGAATCCAAATAGTATTTATCATAAAACCCATTATCCCAACCCATGATGAAATAATTGGCCACGGTAAGAATCCACGATGCGCCGATAGCATAGTAAGTACCAATATAAGCCATCATAGTAATCTTGGAGGTAAGTCTCATGTTCGACGTCAAAAACTCTCGGAACAATTTCGTGAATGGACCACGTGTGAACCAGAAACGTAATGGGTTGAAAAGCAATTCGTTACATCCATAAGCGTATTTTTCCCATCGTGCAAGTTCGTCGTAGACGGTGAGGGAGACTCCTTCCTTGAACCCATCGCCGGTGTAGGCGGCGTAGCGGATGGTGTATTCGTTGACTTGGAGACGGAGAGACATGTCGAAATCTTCCGAGACGTGCGATTCGGACCAGAATTTCTCGTAGCCGTCTTCGTCGTGGTAGGAAACTTGTTGGACGGCAGACCAGCGGAGCATGGCGTTGTGACCTACGAAGGGGGAGACGTCACCCATGGCTACGGCGAATCGGATGGCGGTATAGATTAGATTGGTGAAGAAGGTAATTCTGGAGTATTGTTTAGTTTTATTCAACCCATGACACGATATGAATGATGAATACATACCCGTTCTCGAAGAAACTATCAGTGACTTGCATGACACCCGAGTTAAACTGCAAAATTCCGACTTCAGGAGATTGTTCCATCTCACTGGCAGCATCCAAGAGACAATCGGCTGGAACACGCGTATCGGAATCAATAAGCAGGATATAATCACCGACACGAATGTTACCACCAGCCCAAGCACGACCTTCTTCCTCCTCCAAGACTTGAGCCAAGCATTGATCATAAGCGATATATTCCTCAGCTTGAGACCAGCCCTCATGACGAGAAATGGTGAGGAGTCTTTCTTCGACTTTATTGCTAGCCATAAGAGCGTAGTTCATGTTGGAAGCCTTCTTGAATTTTCCACGACGAAGGAATGCTTTTTCGCCATTCTCGGGGTTGGGTTTGTGTCCGGGACGTGCGACCCATCCAATGGTATGTTCATCGTAGAAATCACGACGAGCTTGAGCTTCTTCTTCAGGAAGTAATTGCATACCATCATCATTGATAAAGATATTGGCAGTTCCACCCTGGAGTTCGTAGGTGGAGATGGCAGCCTTGAGCGAGATGATGGTGGGTTGAATGACAGCAACGAGACCTTCCTTGTAAACAGGCATCTGAATGGTGACGTGGGGAAGTTCTCTATTGTTTCGATTGAGGCGTTGAGGAGCCTTGCCGGAATAGAACTTGGAGTTGCAGTTTAAGTTATTGATCGGTCCGAAACATTGAGTGATGTTGACGACAATGACTTGCATGAAGAAAAGGGAGACGAAGACTTGGCAAGGAGTGACGACAAGTAAAGCCAATCGGGTGAAATCCCCATCAACGGTAATTTCAAGCGCAAGCTTTTTCCAACCAAGTCCAAGAGCAACGATGAGGAGACACAAGGTTGCAGCAACCATGATGGGATTGATGAGTAACGTCGGTCTCTTTTCTTCCGTTCCATAACCATCTTCAACATCTCCATTTCCCAGGTCAGCGGTGGAAACTTGTGCTCCAGCCTTCTTCTCATCCATCTCGGTGTCATCATCGGCCCAGATCATCTCCAACAGAGATCTCTCAATAAATTCTGCTCGCTTCAACAAATGCTTTGATTCATCATCCCAAACAACGAGAATTTGCTGATCTTGGATGAATGCACCAAAATGATGCTTCTGGCATCGAGGTAAAAACTCGACGCTAGGAAGGACTTGAAGACGGAGACCATTTGCAAGGGGAACGTAATCGGCGTGCTGACGGGCGAGGAAAATTTTTATGACGCGTGTATTAACGGTCATGGCAGCCTAGATAGCAGGTTAGCGCATACTTGTGCGTAATCGAATGCGATTCACCTACTCTGACATTCATTGCTACAATGTAGTCAAAGATACCCGATGGCTCCGTCCTTAAGGAAGGTGGACAACAGGTAAAATCATCCTTCGCCTTCTTCAAGACAACACCTTCTCCTGGAGCACCAACAGCCCATAGCTTTTCCATCTGTTGTTGATGTAACCAACTGACTACTACATCGGCCTTGACACTCATAACGCTTTCCCTAGGACCGTTTCGAAAATCACCTTCAGGATATAGAGAGGACGGCCTCGAATTGCCAACAAAGGACCCTGCCATTGGCGAGCCCAGTGGGGGTGTTGTACGCAGTTCCATTTGTGCTGGTGCTGGTGCTGGTGCTGGTGTCGCTGTCGATGCTTCAGTCTTCTTTCCCTTCTTGGCATCTTTCTCGGCCTTCTTCCCCGGCGCGAGGTATCCCTTGATGGCGTTCATCTTGGGTTATGATATGATTGAAATGCAAGCAAACGTAACAAACAGTATATGATTAATTATAAAACACTAACAAAAAGAATGTACTGGATATACGCAGTGAATATTTCAAACAAAAGTGACTGAGTGTTATGATCAGCAAGCCAAAACGAACGAGGGCTCTGCTGTCGGTGAAGAACAAGAGGTCAAGATCAAACACTTCGCGCTCAGCGGGGTGAAGGGCAATATGTACAAAGTACATTATGTGAAGAAAAAGCCATGAGCACTAGCGCCTCTGCACATTGCAAAAAACGCTATTGAAGCTAGCAATAAGTCGAAAGACAAGCCCTCTCATTGAGCCTGCAATAGTTCGGAGAAAAACGAGGAGCTGAGAAAAGTACTACCCAAGTTGCAGATTCTGGAGCTTTCAGCGACCGCGAACCGCCAAATTTGTGGCTCGACCGGGCCTGAGCGAGTAAGAAACAAGGTCATGTATCTAGCTTGCCGCTGCCATATCAAGTAGGTGGATCGAATACGACCACAAGCTCGGATAAGCTATGGCAGCGAACCACCCCTCCAAACACTCGTGGCTCTTAGGCCAACATGGCAGAGAGATATCAAACGCCAAGGCCAAGCTAAACAAATGCAGTTCGGCGCTGCCTAGGTACTTTCCCAAGTTCGGAAAAGGTTCAGACGAAAGTATTGCTGATGCTGTGCGTTCCCGACACAGCTCTGACAATCGAACAATGTTGTTGAGGTAAACAAAGGCGAGTAGGTTCAATCCGGTAATGATCTATTGAAATTCATGTAGCAATTCAAGCTAATTTGGAATAGCACTCCATAAATAGGCGAAAAGCTATTCCTATTTGCAGATAAGTCTTCAGGCTAAACAAGACGCACGCTTTCATGGCAGTTCAGGGGTTTTAGCGTAACTCGGAAGATCCACAAGGAATGATTTTCACCGGCCTCCCCGGAGATTTGCCAGGGATATAGACCAAAGATACTGTAGATTTTGGTTATGAATATGATATGTACCGTACAGCTGTACCTGTCAGCATGAAATATCATGATCCTATATTGGAATTCCCTATATTGGAATTTTCGAAGCACCTTATGGTCATGGTTACATGGTGACCGTGTGTGTTGCAATCTTCCTCATATACCGCTCGTAAATCCTCCCTCATCATTAGCTCGAATTATACTTTGCGCGTACCTACCTTAGTCGTTCGACCGAGCGATTGGACTTGGCCCGGGATGGCTGCAGTAGTTAACACCTTTGAACCGGATTGAAGGGACGTCGAGGAAAATTGCATAGCGGCTCAAAAGTAAAAAAGAAAAATCCCATGCCAGTGCCACCGATCCTAGAATGGATGAATAGATGGATTGATGCGAAATGTACAATGATTTAATGAGACATCAACATTGCGGGCTCCTGCAGATTAATGACTTTCTTCTAGCTGTTGTTGATAGATGCACCAATGAACAAATACTGGGATTGCTGCAATGCTGCATGAAGTTAAGATAAGGAGTTCTTGCCACCTCCCAAAAAAGATCAGCTGAAATTACACCGCTGGCAAGCTAATAACATCGATGTTGCATTTCAAGATCTATAATTTGCCATGTTAGATAGCAGAATCTTCTTTTCTTTACGATCTTTTCTTCACTTTCTCATCATAACCGACATCGTGCTTTGACCAAACTCGGAAGCGAGTGAAAACCAGCCCCAAAGCGAGATTTATTCTCCTAGTGTGTTAAGCTTCCGGATTCTCTGCAAATCAATTACGGAGTACAAGGTTTTTCCCAACCTCACAATACAAGATCCAGAGGCAAATGTAGGATTATTTGTGTTTCTGGAGTGTATTTATACCATTCCAGAAGATTATCATAAAACTGTGTGAATGTACTTGAGCAGATCAAAAATCCATCATTCAACCGTTGAGTTGGTAGATTGATTGAGGGAACAACACATTGTTTGGGGAGACATCTTAAAGGAGCGGAACCAAATGATAACAATGTAGACCGCCGGCACATGACGACGTGACATGATTTTCTAATTATCGTACCTGATACCTTGTACCTAATACTTAGTACTTAGTATTAGACATTATGCTGGTGTGACTAGAAAGGAAGAAAGGAACGAAAACAAGAAAGTTACAATTCCAGCTGGATGATTTAGCTGGAAGATTTTTTTTTTTTAAAAGGTCCGTCTAATGCTTGCTTTTTGATGATGCTACCATGAAAACGGGACGCGGTATATTTTTTTAGTCGAGGTGCATGGGCGAGTCAATCTCATAGATTTCGTAGATTTTTGTAGCTGGAGCCTAGCTGGGGCCGAGCTCTTTTTTCGGGTGGGTCTTATTTTAGAACACCATCCGAAGTCTGTTGAAGAAAAAACGATTTATGGGACTCGAATTGATGTTACGCTCCATCGTAACTCTCATCTAATACCCTGTCTCAGAGCCCCAAACGTTGAAGAGAAGGTTTGGAGACTCTGGAGGAAATCTCGACCCTCGAGGTGATACGACAGTTGAATCACAGTCGGATTCGATTTGAATGTGTTTCCTACATATGATATGGTGGAAGCGAGATGGTGGAAGTGAGTTCTAACTTCTCAGCAGCGAGATAGGTTCGGCGTCTTCTCCCTGTTGAATCTTGATACACCGACCCTGGTCAAATTTTACTCCGTTATGTCTCGGCAAACTTCTGGGAAGATCAGCCCCGTGTGCTAGCATCGATGTAGAAAGGTTAAAGTGGGCCTCGCCACGGTGTTGGTTCGTCCTTCACCTATGGAATGTGCTTGGAAATAACCAGAAAATTATTTCGCGCTTGATTTCCATTTTCAGATGGGGCATGAGGTAATTCCTGAAGAGCGGCTCTTCTTCCCCTTTCGGATGCTTTACCTGGAAGTCGAATGGCTCGTTGTCTAAGGCGCCCAATAAATTCAGCCATCAAGCCGTCGATCCTTCTTGGGCTCTGACCAGACAAAGAAGGAGTGAACTGTTATCTTATCTGCGGGAATATTGTGCGTGGCATAGCCTCCGTCGAGAAATCTCTTGAGATTGTCGCCTGTGCACATTTTTGAAGTTTTGGCGTCTTAGACTGCTAGCCATCTAATTTAAGTGTTACAACAATGCCACTTTGTATGTATGTGCACTGCGCGTGTAAACAGCTACTCGTAACGGAACCTGCTCTTTGATGCGGAACAGAGGGAAGTCTGAGGATCTTCAATTTTCCGTTCTAGGTGGCTCTGTTTGAAACGACAGCAATATTTCAACCTATCACCGAGAGTTCCGTGCGTAAATCTTTTGTATCGAGAAAGCTTGGCTGGAGATAATCCGTTCTAGAGATACTTGTGATTCAAAAGTTGTGTGCGGAAGGTAATGAACATGACAAAAGCACCGATACCGTGGTGTTCGAAGCGGCAACCGGCGCAACTAACCACCTAAAATACATGATAAATCATGAGATATCACCGGGGGCTTAACTTATTAAACTATGAAGTTAGTATCGACGAACGATGTATTAGGAAAAACCCCTGAACTAGGTTTTAATAGTTTAAGAAAAAGCAGATGGTCATCGTGGCTAGCGAGTTAGTAGGTCAAAGGAGAGAAGTAAACCATGGTTCAACTTTAAGTTCAGAGCTTCAACGTCATGGACTTGCTGTTCGCCTTAACAAGCATCCATGAGTTCGAAAAGAAGTTAAGTGACTATTTCCACTACTAGTAATATGGAGTTCTCACAGGTTTTTCGCGCTGCTATTATATAAAAAAAATAACAAAAGATTTGGAAGTTGGGCTGGTCGGTCAACAAGAGGGATTATCATCCATAATAACCCTTGGTAGGCATACCAACGAAAGTTATTACTTCGATGCATCAAAACGACTCTCCTCGAGCTTCACAATTGCTGTCCAAAATATCATGCGTCTGCTATCTATCACAAGGCTGGCCTAACAAGCATGACTTGCTTGTCACTCAAAGGTCCAGAAGTTGGACGTGGACGTGGACGTGGAACTACAAGTTCTGCCCATGTCCACTAGCGGATGGATCGATATAGAATTCCATAAGGATGTCATCTCATCTCGTTTTCCAGGGCCGTCTTGGATTCCAGTAGCCAGAAGCCACTATTACACAATTCTCATACCCACGTCGTTCCATTTCGATGATCTACATCTAACGCGATTTGTCGTCGATCAAGGGCACAAGAGTTATCAATTAAGCGCTCCTATGACAAGTGAAACTAGCGAATAGGCAACTTTAGTTCCCACGATCAAAAATAGAGACCCTCGTCTTTCTGCACCAGGAAAGACTACTTAATAATGAAAGTAGTCATTCAACTCTAGATTGAGCGCAATGGAGAACTCACCACATCCTGTAATCGTAAGCGACCTAGCATTCAATATGTCCATGTTGAGATTCTAACAGTTAGTCGTTCCCTTCCCACCGGCAGCGGACTCAGATTGGACTCATTGATTGTCTGAATTTTCTGTCCTTCGGATGTTTAATCGCAGTATAGTAACGGTTTGAAAAGATACAGATACGGCTTCCTCGCTGCTTTGCAAAGCCCTTCGAAATATGGTGTATTCAAAGATTAGATGAATCCAGGACTCGTGGCAAGAATTATTTGGAGACAAGTTTGTCGCGGAAACAAAGACAACAATGCTCTTCTTTCCGTCCAAGTTTTATTGAATATGTTGGTTTCTGGAAAGTGCGATACGCAAAGGACTGCATTCTTCCGGAGAACCAAGGCGTGTCTCAAACATGAAGCTTTGAGGCATACAGGTCAACAGTCGTATATAATTGCCAAGGCTGGCATGGCTTGGAAAGCTAAACAAAGCATAGAATTCAACACTGGCAACACATGATTGTTATTGTAACCATACTTACGTGAGCTAGACACCCTAAGCAACTGACACCGCTGCTTGTTAACTTTCCTTGGTGTATCTGTCCCACTGTATTTGCCCATGGCGGTGACAATGTGAGATGTAATATCGGCTCGGTAGTATGGTTTTCCCTCGATATGACACCCGGATTATTCGGGACGTGTTTTGATTCGTTAGCTCATCCCATCTCTCAGACCAATGTGTAATGTGCAAGCAAATAAAGGTCTGGCTAGAATCCGTAAAGCGTTTGCTTATTTGGGATGCCTGATATATGCCGATAACTCGTAGCACCAAGGACTTTTCTTTACTCTTGGCCAGAGTTTTATTAAAGATTATATATACATTTGCGTCGGGGGCTGGCGAGATCTTATAGTTGAGATGCCCAAGATCCTACGGCATAGCAATGAATCAGCAGCATATTCCAAAGGTCAATCATCAACGTGCCAACTGACGTCGTATTCTGCTTTGTTGAGGTTGAGATGTCAATGCCGTGTTGCATAGAAGTATTTAGTATGGAGAAATGGAGAAACCCCCACGAAGAGAGCGAACCCTTAAAAACCTGGGGCTGTGAACATCCAATGAGAAGCTTAACACAGATTGTAAATGATGGGTGGGATTGAAATGACAGCCACAGTACCCACCATTTCTCTTAGCAGGATCCTATGATTGGCTAAAATGTTACAAGTATCGTCGCACTGCGTCACTCATGCATGATGCATCTTGGATGATAAATTTCCTTCATTCCCTTCATTTCCATGCGGTGTTTATGATTTGGTGCGATTTGAGGCGGTGAAGAATGACATGACATGGAAGAATCCAAAAAAAAAAGAAGAAGATAAGAAGAAAATAAAATAAAATAAAATAAAATAAAATAAAATTAAGAAAAAGGTATAGAGCAATTTATTAATGGAACCATCACCCAACGAGAGAGGAAGTATCAGTCAATTTCTCCAGTATTGAAATTGGTTGGGTTGATGAAGTCGTAGGATTGTAGGATGATGTTAGGATGAATGTAGGATGAATGTAGGATGGATGTAGGATGGATGTAGGATGGATGTAGGATGGATGTTGTGATTATCTTAAGTAACCCGCAACTGGAAACTGGCAACTCAACCCGCAATCCACAACCCACGATAGTTGTAGTCAGCTAACAGCACAAGTCAGAAGCCAGACAGCTACCTATAATAAAACATTTCTGCTTGGTGTCTGGACCTTTTTCCTACATACCTACATATAATTTACAACATACAACATACAATATACAATATACAATATACAATATACAACATACCACATACCACATACAACAAACACCTAACACCCAACAACCCAACACCCAACACACAGACTGATTCATGTCTACGTCTTTTCGGTGGAGAACATAGCACTACAATATTTTCAATTTCATTCTTAAAACCTGATAAATTCAATTTCCGATTTTCTATTTCATATTTTCTTTTCAAAAGTCAAGACTTGTTCCCCCCCACCACTTCCCCCATCCTGATATACACAACTTATTTCGACGTCACTGTTCGGTATCTTCACAGGAGATAGTGCAAATACTTTCAACATACTCTCCAAATTATAGAATGACCTCGCCATTGCCAAAACAACGTACTTCCAGCGTTTCCAGTGAAATTGATCCGTTTGCTGCGGCACATGTATATTACAGCCATGACACAAATCAGAAATCTTTCAAACAATTCCGGACCCGCACATACTCTTCAGTAAGCATGGCATATCTCAATAACACCTATCGTACAATCATCTAATTTTGCTCGCAGAATCAAAGCTCTCTCTCCACGCCAATCCTGGGTCTGAAGAAGCCGATGAGAAGAGGAAGTCATGGTAAGTTTCTACTCCTGTAAAATTCAAATTGTTCTCAACTAACATACCTTTGTGCAGACGATATTGGAGATTATGGACGTAAATTCTTGATACAGGTGGACTCAACTCTGGAAGCCCTTCGGAAGCAGGAAGACACAGATGACAATCACCAGATTACAATTGAAGATTTGGGGCCAAAGGTAGGAATTTCCAGGCATTTTGTTCAGGCGGTTTTTTTTCCTAACTAACGCACCTCGAAACAGACACTTCCTCTCGGAACCGCCACCTCGAACGGGTTTAAAAGATATGATATTCGTGGGACTTATATGTTATCAAACCTTTTGCAGGAATTGACTTTGGCAAAAGAAAATGGCAGAGAACAAATCATCTTGGACGAATCTCGCCTCAATGAGAACCCCGTTAACCGGCTCGCACGATTGATACAAGGCACATTCTGGGACCGGTTGACTCGAAGAATCGATGGGTCGGTAATTGAGATTGCTGGCCGTGATCCTAAGGATTGGACGGATGATCCTCGCCCACGAATTTATATCCCTCGAGGTGCACCTGAACAACATGCGTACTATACCAAAGTGGCCAGTGATAGGCCCGAAGTTCGTCTGGATGTTTGCTGGCTACCAAAGAAGATCACTCCAGAAGTTGTTCGTGATATGAACTCTAAGCCTGGTCTCTTGGCTGTTGCCATGGAGGAAGTTGTGGATCCATCAACTGGTGCTAAAACGCTCAAGGGATTGCCATTCGTTGTACCAGGTGGTAGATTCAATGAGCTTTACGGATGGGACAGCTATATGGAATCACTGGGATTGATTGTCAATGACAAAGTCCATTTGGCAAAGTCGATGGTGCAAAACTTTTGTTTTTGCATCGAGCATTACGGAAAGATTCTCAATGCCACTAGGTCGTACTACTTATGTCGTTCTCAACCACCTTTCTTGACAGACATGGCACTCCGGGTTTTCGACAAAATCAAGCATGAGCCAGGATCATTAGACTTTTTGAAGACTTCTATCTTGGCTGCCATTAAGGAGTACCATAGCGTGTGGACGGCCGAGCCAAGATATGACCCTATCACTGGCCTATCGAGATATCGCCCTGAAGGCCTCGGTGTACCTCCAGAGACTGAAGCATCGCATTTCGAGCATCTGTTGGAGCCTTATGCTAAGAAGTACAACATGACTTTCAAAGAATTTGTTGAAGCTTACAATAATGGAAAAGTTGTGGAACCAGAGTTGGATGATTACTTCTTACACGACCGAGCAGTACGTGAATCAGGACATGACACATCCTACCGTTTGGAAAGAGTTTGCGCCGACCTTGCAACAATCGATCTCAATTCTCTTCTTTATAAATATGAAAAGGATATTGCACATACCATTCGTACCTTTTTCAACGATAAGCTTGAAATTCCAGCCGAATTTTGCGTGGGCGACATGAAGCCTGGTCAGCTGCAAACGTCATCAATGTGGGATCGAAGAGCCAGAGGTCGCAAGTTGGCCATCGACAAATACCTCTGGAATGACAAGAAGGGCATGTACTTTGATTATAATACCCTCAAGCAAGAGCAGTGTACATATGAGACTGCCACTACCTTCTGGGCTATGTGGGCAGGCGTTGCTTCGCCACAGCAAGCTGCCAGTCTGGTCAAAAATGCTCTTCCTAAGTTTGAAGCCGCGGGAGGGCTACTTTCTGGAACCGAAGAGTCTCGTGGTGCTGTTGGATTAAACCGACCAAATCGTCAGTGGGATTATCCATATGGCTGGGCTCCGCAGCAAATGCTCGCTTGGACGGGCTTGCTACGATACAATTACCAGGAAGAGGCTGAACGACTTGCCTACAAATGGCTGTTTATGATCACCACAGCGTTTGTCGATTTCAACGGCGTGGTAGTTGAAAAATATGATGTCACCAGAGTTATTGATCCTCACAAGGTTGATGCGGAGTATGGCAATCAAGGGTCGGATTTCAAGGGAGTTGCCAAGGAAGGGTAAGTTATTCAAGAAGTTTTGACCGACCGCAAAGTTCTAATGGTGTTAGATTCGGATGGGTTAATGCCAGTTACGTTTACGGACTCCAAATTATCAATGCACATATGCGACGCACCCTAGGAACACTGACTCCTTGGGAGCAGTATAATAAGGCCATGAACCTTTAAGTATACGACGGTAGAGGCTAACCAGGACATTTGATGCTTTAACGACATTTGCAATTTTGCTCTATACCCCATGAAAAGCTTAACGATATTCCAAAATGATCTCAAGTTAACGATTGAAACGATGATGATGCGGTGGGATGGATAGTGGTGTCCCAAAAGCAGATAGAAGCTTCTTGCTGGATTCGCAAAAGCGTATTGATGGTTGACGTTTGGTGATGATTTGCGGTGGCTGTTTGCTTTGGGGGTTGGAGACTTTAATGAAGATATGTATAGAATTATGTTGAGAAGTAGCAGCTTGCGCTGTCTCGCCAGAAATTAATATAGCGGCAAAATTGCTGATAACATTGTGCCTCCTTTGCCCATGAATTGATGACATGACCGTTCTTGGCCTTTCAACTTTTCTACACATGGCTCTTCATGACTGATTCGAGATGGTTTATGGTTTGATAGATATTATTGATTTGATTTAATACACGAACGCCTTGACTTCCTAGAACCGCATCCTAAAATCGGACATTCAAAAGCATGACCGGAAAATTCTGATATTTCGGAAAAGCCAAGCAGCGGATATCGGATCGGACTTAAGGATGAAAGGGTTTCTGAGCGGTTTTCTAAGCCGAGGCATTGGATAAGCCCTTGCAGAAAATGAATCCCCTCCTCCGCGTTTTTCTGGGCGCCCCTCGGTAGAACCATTAACCTTTGTGTGAGGTTGCCGGGGAAGGGGAACGGGGTTTTCATATCATATCTATTTTGGAGCTTCTTCACATGCTATTGTCGGAAATGAAATTATAACGTCTACCGGTCGTGTGCCCTTGTGGAAACTTGTGCTAGGTAGGTGAGGTGGGAGGTGATGGATGTGAGGTGATGGATCGTTGCGTGGAACTTTCCGAGAGAATGTCTTATGGCTGGCTGAGGGAGGTATAGTTGGTATGATAGGTATGCGAGATATGCGAGATATGCGAGATATGATATGCTAGGTATGCTATGGCAATGAAGCACACGCTCAAATCTCACATCTTCATCCATATCTCCGCATTCGTCATAATTAAAGTTAGCCGCAATCGTTACACTAAAACGCATCAGATCTTGGAGAGCCAAGCTAATCCATTCAGTCTATTGACTAAAATGGCAATGCTAAGCAACTGGGCAGTAAGCCGTCTCCCCAGTCTCCGGGAATGTATCCAATCATGACATTCCTAATGCTCTCCCTTTGACCCGAACAACCAACCAAGTGTTTCGCAGATGCTAAAGGAAATCTCCTCGATGGTCCGAGGATGCAAGACGCTTGCGAGTCTTGCCCTCTCTTGCGATATAGGGAACTAGCTCGGGTTTCTTGGGCCGGATGGATTCTTTGCTGCGGAGGGGAGACGTGATTATATAGCTATATACCTTGGACTTCTTTCTTCTTACATTTTAGACATTGATTCGGAATAGGTTTACAGTCTCGATTGAAGAATTACTAGTTTGCCTTTTTACATTCCTAGAAAGATATAGGAATTTAAACTTCACATTCTATCTCTACGTCACTTCTCTGAACTCATTTCTTGTTGTTTTAAAAACTTCACACTCTTACATACTTACACTCAACATGGCTGCTATCAATAAAATGGCTGGTACCTCGGTGGACCCAGAGCAAGAAGAGAGGATCTTTTTGGAAGAGGTTGCTGCTGTTAAGAAATGGTGGGAAGACGAGAGATGGAGATATACCAAGAGACCATTTACTGCTGAGCAAATTGTGGCAAAGAGGGGAAATTTAAAGATTGAATACCCAAGCAATGCACTATCGAAAAAGCTTTGGGGTATCTTGGAGGAGAGATTTAAGGTATGCATTCCTCATATTCCTCGTAACACATTGGCAGATTGATACTAATGCGTTTGGAAAACAGAATAAGGATGCTTCTTATACATACGGCTGCTTGGAACCTACCATGTTGACTCAAATGGCAAAATTCCTCGATACAGTTTATGTTTCTGGATGGCAATCATCATCTACTGCATCTTCATCCGATGAACCTGGTCCAGATCTCGCAGATTACCCATACGTAAGTTCACTTCACCTCCTCTTCTCTCTCCAACCTACTCACACTCCCAAAGACTACAGTCCCCAACAAAGTAGCCCATCTCTTCATGGCGCAACTGTTCCACGACCGCAAACAACGAGAAGAGCGCGTAATGACCGCCTCAAAAGCCGATCGTGCCAAGCTCCAAAACGTCGATTACCTCCGTCCCATCATTGCAGATGGAGATACCGGTCATGGTGGTCTTACTGCTGTTATGAAATTGACAAAATTGTTTGTGGAGAAGGGAGCTGCGGGTATTCATATTGAGGATCAAGCTCCTGGTACTAAGAAATGTGGACATATGGCTGGAAAGGTCCTTGTACCTATCAGTGAACATATTAATCGTTTAATTGCTATTCGTTCCCAGGCTGATATTATGGGTATGCCAAAATCTATCAATATTTCATGGAGATAGTGAGTACTAACAACACACGCAAATAGGCTCCGATCTCATCTCTATTGCCCGTACAGATGCCGAAGCTGCAACCTTAATCACAACAACCATCGACCCCCGCGACCACCCCTACATCCTCGGCTCCACAAACCCCAATCTCCAACCCCTCAACGACTTGATGATGGCCGGTGAGCGAGCCGGCAAAGCTGGTGCCGAACTCCAGGCCATTGAAGATGAATGGACAGCACAAGCCGATCTCAAACTTTACAACGATGCCGTCGTCTCCTCCATAAAAT
This sequence comes from Sclerotinia glacialis, assembly GCA_002162575.1. Taxonomy (NCBI): domain Eukaryota; kingdom Fungi; phylum Ascomycota; class Leotiomycetes; order Helotiales; family Sclerotiniaceae; genus Sclerotinia; species Sclerotinia glacialis. The sequence continues at coordinate 1,066,205 of NGKH01000008.1, read as the reverse complement.
CCAACCCCAGCAACACCCAAGCCGAAGATCTCATTTCTAAATTCCTAAACGAGGTAAAAGGAAAGAGTAATTCCGAAGCAAGAGCACTCGCCAAAACAATCGCCGGTGTTGATATTCATTGGGACTGGGATGCTCCTCGTACACGAGAAGGATATTACAGATTAAAAGGAGGATGTGGCTGCGCCATCAACCGCGCCATCGCTTACGCCCCCTACACCGACGCTGTCTGGATGGAATCCAAATTGCCGGATTACAACCAAGCCGCCGAATTCGCCGCGGGCGTCCACGCCGTCTACCCAGACCTCAAACTCGCCTACAATCTCTCTCCATCCTTCAACTGGAAAGCCGCCATGCCGCGCTCAGAACAAGAAACCTATATTCAACGTCTATCTAAATTAGGATATTGTTGGCAATTCATCACATTAGCGGGACTTCATACCACGGCACTTATCTCTCATCAGTTTGCGGAGAAATATAGTACGATGGGTATGAGAGCCTATGGAGAGCTTGTTCAGGAACCGGAAATGGACTTGGGGGTTGATGTGGTCAAGCATCAGAAATGGAGTGGAGCGAATTATGCGGATGAGTTATTGAAGATGGTTACCGGGGGTGTGAGTAGTACGAGTGCGATGGGGAAGGGTGTTACAGAGGATCAGTTTCATTAGGGGTATGGGGAGAGGTGTATAGGGAGAGTATATGAGCAGAGGAGAGGGGAGAAAGAAAGGGCCAAGTTCATATTGTGATTTGGGATTGGGTTTGGATGCTGGGTTATTCATTTACGAGATATGAATTGCGCGTAGGATTATTTGTTTTAGGAAAATAAGATATATTCCATCCATTTCATACACTTTGTGAAATTACGTATCCCACTCGTATGATAATCAACACATTAATTTAATAACACATTCACCCTAAAATAATAAAACAACCCCAACAAGTCTTCCTCCTAATATTCCCTAGAAATTAAACTTAAACTTAAAATTAAAACTCAAACTCAAACTCAAGATCCTAACCCTAAATCTAATATATATCCAGCTATAATTATACGGCGAAGCAGATACATGGATTAAGAGGACTATTCAGAACCTCTTAACGAGTGAACTATATCATTCTTTTTATATCAATCAGTCTTTATATACTATAGAAGAGGTAGATCGAGATATATGCATCCCGATAGTATATTGCGAAGAGGGGTATAGGATTAAGAACTGAATAAGATCATATTGAAAAGGCTTCAATTCCAGTAATAAACACTATATAACTAAGGGATGAGTTTTGGGATTTGTTGATTGTTTGACCGAAAAGAGAGAGATGGAATTCTCTTATAGCTAGATTAATCATAATCATATAATTGCTAATTAAGAACTAACTACTTAGTACTAACTACGAATTGGGTGCTTGTCGTTCTAACTTTCTCACAATACTATAGACTGTAGCTATTATATTTCTTGTCAGATGTGTATATACATCTGTAAATAATATGATATACTCTACACCCTCCTATCCTAAACCACCCAATTCCTCAATTCCT
>NGKH01000008.1:1039528-1064657 GCA_002162575.1 Sclerotinia glacialis | reverse complement strand
TTATCTACCTAACCACCTACATGGGAAAGGGGGGGGGAGGGGGGAATTATCGGTGAGTGAGTGGCTGGATATCTTTGGCTACTCCGCGGACATGTATATCCCAACCGGTATAATAAAAGGGAGAAATTAAGTTTACCTTGGTAAAATTGTTGTGATTTGTGATGGGGTATTATGGTAATAGGGTATTATTAGGGTTATTGGTATTGGGATTGGTATAGCGATGAACATTCATTCATTCATTCCTCTTTCTATTTCTCCTCCTATCCTTCACAACACATCACTTAAACAAACCCCCAAAATAACAAATCCTATAATAAATCAAGACAGCAAAGAAAACCATTAGCTTTTGATTCACTATCTGTCTACCTAGCAACGATCCTAGGCTATCCTCATTACCTATGTAGCAACCGATATAGCCATCAATTAATAACCACTCCCTTTATTCCTTTCCACCACTCAAAAACATCTTCTTGAAATCCGCATTACTTTTTGGTTTGGGACTGGCATCCGAATCTACTGCTGGCTTCTTTGCTCCCGAGAATCCCAATCCTTTCTTTTGTCCCAAGCCACCACGTCCACCTGGTCTTCTAATTGGTGCACTTGGTTGCATGAGATTACTCGTGCTCATACCCGTACTACTACCCGCTTTCTCCTTTTCCTTTTTTGCATTTCGCCCAATGACAATACGATCTGATTTAACTTCGCTTGATTGCGCAAACAAATCTTTCATTCCTCCGGTTCTTAGTCTGCGACCTAGAGCGATCTCGTAATTTTCGAGACCAAGAGATGCTTTGCCTGCAGAATTGACATTCTCATACTCGATGATGGCACCTTGGTGATCTGGACGAAGTACGACTTTTATGATGGTACCAAATGGCTCTGCAATTGCACGGATTCTTGAATCATTGACTGTATCAGGGACATTGAGTAGAGTAATAGTTCGATTGGCACCTTCTGATGATTGGTGTAAAGCATGTTGGTTGTTGTTGGGATGATTCGCAGTAGAAGTTAGAGACATAGCAGAATCTCCATCAGCGTCTGGGGCTGGAGATGCCGAAGGTCCTTTCTCTCTACTGGTTGCGATAGGTTTGTAGTTTCTCAATTGCGTCAATTCAACATGAAGAATTGAGGATTTTAACTTGGTTTTATCCAATTCAAGTGCTGCATTAGCTTCGTCCTTTTTCTCAAAGACGATAAACCCTGCACCCTTGCTCTCCGCCTTGTGTGTTCTTAGAATTCTGGCAGATTCAACATGACCATACTTTGCAAACACTTCCTTCAAGTCGTCCTCATTTAAACTCAAATCGAGGCTGGTTATGTGGAGCTCTCGACCTTCCGCCGTGGCACCTTCTCGTTGTTTCTTCCCAGCCGGATCGGAATATTTTGCTACGAGTTTATATTTATTCTCGAGCAACTTTCCATCAAGCTGGGTAGCAGCTGAAGCAGATGAAGCATTACGAAAAGTAATGTAGCAAAATCGACGATGCGTGTTGAACTTAAGACTTGGCCATCGGATACTGAATATTTCACCACAATCCTTGAAAAGGTTATGCATGTAATTCTCATCAGCAGTGGGTGGGTAATTTGTAACATAAAGAGTCAAGCCAGTGCCGGACTCGACTTTGATCTGATTCTCACCGAAGAATTTTCCATCACGGAGAAAAGCAGACTGGACGTCATCATTGGAACGAAATTCGATCAAACATGTAGAGGAAAGCTTGTCGGGTTCGGTCCTGAGAGTTAAGCTATTGATGTGACCATATTCTTTGAAATACTGTCTGACTTTGGTCTGGGTAACCTCGGGGGGCAGATTGGTGACTATTACGGTAGTATTCTCTCGATCCCTTGTCAGATGCTGTTGCCGCAAGGCCTCTGGATCAGCTAAAGGTTGCTCATTTTTTATCTTCTTGTGGGTGTTACCATTGCCATCTTCTGAGGTCAGCTCACGTTTCCTCTTCGAATTTCCAGGAGATTCCTCTTCCGTTGGATCGGGGGTGACAACATGCGGTTGTTGTTGAGCATACAATTCCGCTTGCTCAACAGCTAACTTTTCTCTGAGCTTGGTGACTAATTGGAATTGTCTGCGAACCAAATTTTTAGCTGCTAGCAAAGCATGTGCGTCTTCGTAATTGTTGCAATGTGCAATATATAGTTCCATGATCGCTTCCGGCCAGTCTAGATCTTTCGTACGTATAGCTCGGGACAAAACCATAGATGGTAAGTTGGAGGATGGGTTCGAGTTCCGCACTGCCATTTCCCAAAAGTAATAGTGTTGCCAGAACACGTAGCTTTTCTGATGAGCGTTCACAAGTCTTTTCCAAAAGTCACGAGCTTCATCGATTGATCCCTTTTGAGTGAGGTATTGTATCATTATCCTCTCAATCCTGAATAAAGGATCAGTGTACTCCCTTTTGTGAAGCCTTCGACCCCAGTCCTGAACTGCCTCAAGTGAACCAGGCAGACCAGCGTCAGCCACATCAAATGCTTCGTCCTAATGAAAGTTGATTAGTGAATGTCGTATTAACAATATTGTATAGAGAAATCAAAAGTCGAGCGAAATGTTGTGTAATGATAAAATTGACATGAGAAAGATTCCAAGAAATTCTTTAGGCCAGCATCTAAGCCGACCCGGAGATGAGCTCTCGCATCCACCACCTTCTTCATGTGTTGAGCGGAGCCATTGTGGTTATTGAGCTTAGAGAAGTTCGGAAAAGTATAATTGCAGGGAGCCCAAAAGAATTCTTCTCTTCTTTGGCTTTATATAACCATTGTACTTGGGGTTTTGGACCTTGTCCTTATTATTTGCTTTGTGGGCTACATCACGCTCTTTCATTCTCTTCTCAAGCTCGGCAGCCACGGCTCCAAGCTCCTCGGCGGAAAGATCGAAGTCGCCATGAACCACTTTTGTCATGGTGCTATGGCTACAAGGCTCCTCGTATAAAAAGGAATCACGAGGCCAGTAACAGCATCCATACATCTTGTAAAATGAATGATTGATAGAATGAAAACCAAAGAAAGAATCGTGTAACGTACCTCTGCTGAACGATTTAGAGTTCGACGTCTGAGGTATCCACACCAAGCTGTATAGACCTCAATTACCTCGTCCATTTTCCCTTCACGATCCAATACGCCAGTACTGGTCGCGGAATGCTTTATGTCTTCAATCGAGGAGAAATCCAAGTTCTGTGTTTCTGCAAGAAGTATGTATCGCGCCCATAGGCTTCCCGACCAAGGGCAATGTGCACTGGCTCGTTGTGCAATGTAGAGGGGATTGCCTAACTGCGCTTCTGGATTTACGGCATAGCTTTGTTGAACAAAGGCAATGTAATCTTCCCAGGTTCCAGGATCTCGGCCCAGAATAGTCGATGCCAACGCGCGTTCGTAGAGGGCAACTGCGAGAATTGGAGGGCTTTGAGGTAACCCCTTTTTAGGCTTCATCAATGTCTGTAAAGTCTCCCATTCCAAGTATTCTTTCATTACAGATGCTACGCCTTCCTTATCGCCAGTCGCAACAGCCTGTTGAAGCTTTACTTCGTGCTCTTCGCGCTGTGCATACAAATATCTTGCAGCGCTACCCATCTGTGTAACTTGCACCATCGTCGATTCATAAGAAAGCTCGTCATATTTCGTGAGAAACGTCGAGAACATCTGCGAAGTCTCATCCCATTTTGCATGTGGAGTTTGCAGACGATCGAAAAATATTTTGCGGATGCGCTCTACATATTCGCGACTGGGTGATTTTGCAAGTTCTTCCAATTCAATGGTTATCCACCGATTCCATAGCTCATGGCTGTCGTTCAACCGGAATTGCGTAGCTGCAGCAGCTTCCTGCCAAAGATCCTCTGCCGTCTGCAATGAGAATAATTCCTGCCCAAGCTCTTGCTCTTCTTCTGGCCATCCTGCATCTGGATCCCGGCAATCTGTGTACAATGACAAGACCCAGTCACATCTTGCCAACCAAAGTGTGTTGCTCCAAGGCTCTGCAGCAATTGCGCGTTTGTATAATTCGACAACTTCGATGCGCTGCTCCAGGTCTCTCGCGTTTCTGCTGGCCTCATCTACGAGCGCCAACCAATCTTCTTCGCAAACAGGTTCACCCATCTTATAAACAAAGCTTTCTCCGACTACTTCACTTTGTAGATCCCGTATCGATACCGGGAGGAAGCCCAAGAAGCATTTCGAGGAACTTCTTGAGACTTTATTGATGAAATGTGAATGCTAAGTATGTTGTGTCTTGGCAACGAAGACAGGCATTGACGCCATGAAATACGATAGATCTCGAACATTTAATACCACCGAACCTTTGCCGCCGCTTAATAATATCGGGATACGGACCGCGGGAGCATGTTACCCCGTCCCGTTTCAAATCATTTTTCCAGAAAATACCGCAGAAACTCATTCATAATTAAATGAATTACATTTCAGATTATCGGAAACATCCAATTGTAGGAAAAGTATATATGAAATGTAGAGAGTAGACTGTACCTATGATAGCCATTTTATATAAGCTTCAATGAGAATATGTCTGGGGCAGTTTTGAATCCTCACTTCGTAACGTGAATCTTAAAGCAGCCTTATAAATTTGGCGAGCTAAGAACTTCAATTATTTTGATATGATGCCAGGCAGGGCACTGACAAGTAGGACAACCTAATCCACAAAATGAGTTTGAATCTTCCTTCGCGGCGCCTACTAAGGTCTGGTAAGTACAGGGTAAATTCTGAATATTATCACTGCTGATCAGCTCGCAGCTGCACCTCTTACGACGTCGCATCCGCCCATCGCCTTCCTCCTCCCATTATACATAAACCAGCAAAGATCACTATGGGACAACTTTTCAAAACGTCTCGACAGTGCAAGAAAGATGTTCTCGCCAGACAAAGCCCCTAAGAATCCTTTGACAGAAGAATATCTCATGAAGAAAAAAGATGCGCAGCGGCAAAACGCCGAGCGGGGAAATCTCTCAAAATCGTCCATCTTTGAAGATGAAGATTCAGGAAGCAAACGAGACGAGGAGAACAAAGTTCTACCTAGAAACCCCAAAATAATGGCGAAAGCACTCGACCCAAATCCCAATGCCACACTTCGATGGAAAAGGAAGATGGTAATACAGGAGGTAAAAAAACGAGGACGTTTGACGAAGGAACAGACATTAAAGAGAACGGAAAGGGTGTTGTTATCAAAGAGTCATGATTTTAAGACTTCGGTGAAGAAATTAGTTCCTTTGGCTAAACAGATTGCGGGCAAGACAGTAGAAGATGCGATTATTCAGATGAGATTCTCGAAGAAGAAGGTTGCAAAGGACGTCAAGGAGCATTTGGAGCATGCAAGGAACGAGGCCATTCTGAAGAGGGGTATGGGATTAGGGAAGGTTGAAAGGAAGTCTACTGAAAATTTCAAGACGCGATATATTGTGACTAAGGATGGAAAGAGGGTCAAGGTGGAAGATCCAACTACATTATATGTTGACGAGGCTTGGTGTGGGAAGGGAGATTGGGGCAAAAGTTACGATTTCAGAGCAAGAGGAAATGTTAACGTTATGAAGAACAGAACAACGAGTAAGTTGTGTATCTTTTGTGGGTGTATTGTCGGGCTAACATGAATAGGTATTTCGCTTGTGCTGAAAGAGGAGAAAACTCGCATTAGACTTCATGAAGAACGGGAGGAGAAGCTCAAGAACAAAAAGGTCTGGGTTCAATTGCCAAATAGACCTGTGACTGCCCAAAGGCAGTACTATTCATGGTAATGTTGATGTATAAATCACTTTGGCTTGTATATTATAAGATTATCAAAGATCATTTGTCGATGTTATCAAATGGCCAATATGAAGACCGATTGTGAAGAAGTGCTCAATTTTTCCATATGCTCGTTATATCGTTAAATTATTTAGCCGGCTCTATGCTTAAGCGCCGGAGAGCAATTGTTCTTCTTCATCTCTGAGACTCGACGTAGCATTCTTCGTCTTTCTATCGCCATACCTAGTTCTCCAGCCTTCCCATGTATTCCACAACCTCGAAGATTGATTGAAACCATGACACAACATACCAGCCATAAATCCTACTCCATCATTCTTAAATGCTAGTAGAAACCCAATGGTCATGAACATGACTGTCCATCTTTCCTTTCTTTCCTCCTCAGAAAGCTGTCTATGACGTTTTATCATTTGTGGTTGAGCCGAGTCTGACCCAACACTCGATTCCGATATTTCCCACAGATCTCGAGCTCCGTAATTAAGACTTTCTCCCACTTTTGCCAATTCAAGGCCAGCTGCTACAACCATGATTCCTAGTAAACTTTTTGGATATTGTTTTAGAAGCCCTACAAGTGTATCGCCAAAGAAGAATCCTAAGATCATCTTAAATGTGCCAAGCATGATTATACTTGCACCACTTCTAGCTCCGAATCGATACTGAGCAGCTAATCCTCCTGAGCCATGGCAGACGGGCATAGCACCAAACCAGCCGCCAATCAGATTCATGAATGCGACGCTGACGCCAATCGAAGTAACTCCTGGAGCCCGAATGTTTGGCAAGAGATCAGTTGCCAGAAAATTGACTGCGATAATAGAGTTCAAGGTAGTCAGAGGAATCTGTCCGAGACCTGCGTCGAGCGCCCCGACTTTGAACGCGGTCCCGGACGGAATATAGATTTGAGGATGCCACAATTTGAAAGAAGGCAAATAGCCTGAGCCCGTAATATATAATGACAATACAAGTCCAAGTATGAAGATAGCTAGAGCATATGGTAACCTTTGAAATCTCTGCGTGAGCAGCAGAGTGAGAAAGGCGAAAAGTGCCCATATCAAGTTATCAGCAGCTTTCGGAGTCATGAAGCCTAGGGGTTGAAGAAGACTTGAACCAGCAGAAAGAATCAAAGACAAGCCGGCTCCAACCTGAATACCTAGAGACATCCAGTCAGTATAGGTAGAACATTCATGGAAATAGAAAAGGTTTCAGGAAATAGCTTACCTTTGACGACGGGTGTAGGTATCATAAATGTGAACCATCGAAGAAGTCCCGTAGCGCTTAATATCAGCACCACGCCAGCCACAATATAACCAGCGGAAACCGTTTCTTCAATCGAGAACTCCCTTGATATAGCTACAGCGGCGATAGCCTAAAGCATGGTCAGTCAAGAATATCGCCAGTCATGAGAAAAACTACCTTCATAGGTTGTACTGGTAGTGGTATACCAAAGGCAATACCGGTCAATATATTCCACAGGCCGGAGAAAACCAGAGTTGTTGAAAGGGATATTGAATTATTGACTGCAAGAGCAATCATCAATGGTAAAAGTGTTCCTAGATCACCAAAAGCGCCTGATATTTCCGCCAAAGGAGACTCTCTCATCGAGGCCACGTTATTCTTACAACTAGCTTTCAAACTCTGAAGGAAAGTCGTCGTCATATTGTCTAAACTAAATTGATGAATTGTAATGAGAGGGTGAATGGCTTCGTGATGCCTTTATTGGAGTTTATTTCAGTATGTTATCTGACAATGTGTCTATGTATGAGCTAAGATAAAGACAGAAACCTTCCAAGATAAGACAAAAGAAACACCAACGATATATAAGAAATGAAGAAACTTCACGATATCAATATCTCGTGGCTTACGAATTTCTATACAGATGCATGAGGAACAGACCGGAGATGCAAATGGCATTGTCGCTTATCCAAACGTGGGGAGGGGAGGTGCGATTATCAAAACGGTTCGTGCTTTTCCAGCCACACCGCTACGCACTTTAAACTTTACCCTTGCTTGTCACGTACACGTCTTTTCTGAACGCATTTTCTATACCCCAACACTCTTTACCTTTTACCATTACCTATTATACAACTGCAAGCAATGATTTGATAATTCTTTTTATATGATTGGGCTCAACTTTACATACGATTGTATCGACTTTTGTCAATCATCATTATATTAGATTTATTTACAATGGCTTCATCCCGAGAATCTTCGCCCGCGACGTTTACTGCACCAATGGAGTTAACACCCAAATCAAAAGTAAGAGCAGACCTTGCAGCCGCAGGATTGGGTAGTTCTGATGAAGAGAGCGTGTCCGGAAACGCGAGTAAAAGATTAGCCTCGCGAAAACCGAAGTTAAACGGCTCAAAACCGGATACATCCAATGCCAATTTGCAATCAACCCTACCGAGCAGGAAAGAAGGGTCAATTGAGGTTGAAAGCCAGAGTTCTTCAGATGACGAAGATATATCAAGGCCAAGGGGCCGAATGGCTGCACGTATGCGAGCTACACTGGACGGATCAGACGACGATCAGCTTATTATGAATAATCCGAGGGAAAGAGTCAAGAGATTGCTGAAGAAGAAATCCAGGCCCGAGTCTCCGAAGATCGCAGATGAAGACAGCCACACCGATGAAACTGGCACGCCGGACATTTCACGAAAGCACAGGATGGGAACCTCACCTCCCCAGACACCTGTTAAATCAACTCCTCGACAGGAATCTACTTCGCCCGGACTTTTTGTTACACCTAATGCCGGCAGATCAGCCACTCCACAAGCTGACTCCTCAAGATTAGATGGCTTTTCAATGAACCCAGCACCGGTATCAAACAAACTCCGGGCTCTGGTTGAAGAGAAGCGCCAAGAGCAACGCGCGAAAGGTGTAGAAGAGAGAAAGAAGAATTTCACAAAGGCAGCAGAAAGGAAACGACAGGCCGCATCAATCGAGAAAGATGACCAGGATAGCACCGAAGATGAGGGAGGACAACGACTTACACAACAAAATCGACCTACCCGCAAGGCAAGCAAGAGGGCCATTGAGGAGATGCACAAAGAGACCCAACGGTTGAGCCGGAACATGCAATTAGCTCACAACCCTATAACCAAGAAAAAAATCACGAAACAGAGTTTGTTTGCTAGGTTCGGCTATAAACAAGTTGGGGAGCCTAATGTTGCTTCTCCAGATCCTGTTAGACCAACGAGTTCAAGTCCTCCGCCCGCACCACAATCTGATATTGAGATGCAAGATACCCCACCCACGTCTCCACCGGATGATACGAACATTAAAGAAAAGCAGAAATCCGCGGAACTTCCTCTGGTGATAAGCACAACTATGGATATGGTAGACGAAGAAGAAGATATGCCCACTCTCGAGGAAGTTCTAAAGTCGTCGCCACCTTCTCGAGAAGAAAAGGGTAAAGGCAAAGCTGTCTATATGGAGCTGCCTGAAGTCTCACCGAAAAAGAAGTCTGTCTTCAAGCAACGGCCAATTAGGGTACGACCAGCTAAGGTCGATACTGGTGACTCGGGGCCTGATTCAGATAGTGACCTCGAAATTGTGAGAGTAAAGAAATCTGCTCGTAATGCAAAACTAGATGCAATATTTAATCGCATTCCAGAGAAACAAGCCCAAGAGCCCCATTCAATGGTAGCCCTACGAATGCTTGCACATATTAGATCACCTGGAAAGCAATATGCAGGAAGAAATCAGAAACCTTCGATGACAACTCAAGATCTACAGAATAGTCTACAGCTAAAGGCAAGGCAACAAGCACACCGAGAACGGGAGGAGCGACTCCAGGCTCTAAGAGATAGAGGAATTATCGTACAGACTTCTGAGGAACGTGAAAAAGAAATGGTGGAGGTTTATGACTTGCTCGCTAAAGCTCGCCGAGAGGGAGAAGAGATCCAGGCGAGAGAGAAGGCAGCTGCTAAAAAGGAGCGAAAAGCCAATGGTGAAGTAGACCCATTGGGCGATAGCAGTGACGATGAGGACTGGTCAGAGACAAATGAAGTGCCAGAAGAGGAAGAGGCTTCCGGCTCAGAAGTTAATGAGCACGAAAACTCCGAAAATGAAGAAAGTGGTGAAGGCGAAGATGAAGATGAAGAGATGGAGGAAGAGGAGGAGACAGCTCATAGTGCAGCACCCAACCCTCTTTTTTACAATGAGGCAGAGGAAGATGGAGAATCTGAAATTGACCTTTCTATTCCAGAAGACCCAGTTGACCCTATGGATGCTGAGGAGGAAGAAGAAGTAACTCTACCTGTTCACCGGAAGTCCAGAAGATCGAACGTTATCTCTGATGACGAGGAAGAAGAAGATTTCCTTACCAAGACGCCAAAAGCTCCTCGAACTCTACCTTTGACGCAGCCACAGACCGACTCACCGGTAGTTCCGACTTCAGTTCTTCGCTCAGCAACCAAAACATTCATACCTGGTCTAACCGTAACGGGCCCGGCTGGACTCGGTCTTACACAAATATTCCAGGGTACAATGGATGATAGTCAGGATATATTTGAAGCATCGAATCCAGAGTCACAAACCTTTGGTGCAAGGGGAAATTCCATGGATTTCCTTCGCCGACGAGCTTTGCCAGAGCTGCCTGATTTCGTCCCCACTATGAATGATGAGGAGTCACAAGACGTCGTGATGGACAGCCAAACCCAAATAGCAGCATCACAACAAGCCGATAGTGAGACTCAAGGAATTCAGATTTCATTCTCACAGTCGCAAATACATGATTTTGACAGCTTAGTCGAGAATCCATTGTCGACTCAAGTCTCCGAGTTTCCAAATACTCAGGATGAAGGGTTTTCCATGATCACGCCAATCAAATCCCGATTTATGGATCCACCTTCAACAGCAGGCACGTTTAGGATGGGGTCTCAGTCTACTGAAATTAATGTCGAGGATATTCAAGAAACACCTATCGTGAAAAGGAAAGGAAAGCTTCGCCGAAGAGCCCAAGTTAACTCTGTTTCCGACGACGATGAATCATTAGATGCCATCAAAGGGGATGGAAATCAAAATGACGACTTTGAAATTAGCGTCAACGCTTTTGATGTCATGCGAAAAGCAGCCAAAAAGAAGCCGAAGGTTTTAGATAATTTCGATAAGAAAAAAAGCGATGCCAAGAACATGGTCAATGAGCAAGCTGAGGAATCAGAAGACGAGTATGCTGGATTAGGTGGTGCCAGCGATGACGAAAGTGGTGGGGAAGAGGATGTTTTTGTCAAAGAAATGATAGATGACGAAAAGAAGGATATTGACGAAAGCGAACTTGCCAAATTCTATGCGTAAGAACTTTCAACCTTAACACATTTATTTTTGCTAATCCACTCTAGTGACCGCGAAAGAGCAAATGACGAAAAGCAAATAGAAAAGCTTTACAATGATATCTCTAAGGGCATGCTTCGCCGCAAACGTGGTGCTGATTATGATCTTTCGGACTCAGACGACGGTGGGGAGGCACGTCAACGTCGAAAACGCGCAGCGGAGGCCAAGTTGCGTAAGGCTTTACTTGCGGACGAAAAAATCGGGAAGATTGCACAGAATCCTAAAAAAGAGGCTTTTCTTCGTGCTATTGAGGATCGAGGAAGTGACGATGAGATGGGGTTTCTAGATGACTTCCAAGAAAAAGATGACACTTCTGACTCACAATCTCAAACTCAGAACGACGAATCTCAGCAGCCACCAGAGGATCAGACTGGAGAAGTCATGGGCCCTCCCCCGAAGCGCAAGCATTCTGATGGTGCAGGTTATGTTCGACCGCCACCACATTTGCGACGCACAGGAAAGAAGCCCTCGAATCTCTCAGAGGTTCGAGAATCATTGTCAAGTCTCATCGAAGATCCTCATGCTATGGTCACTTCAACAAACTTTGAGTCCGATTCAGATGATGATCTGGAAATTGAAGGAGGTCCAGAACAAGGAAGCCAAAAGAATCGTGATCCTTTTGCCGTGCGCAGAACGGGTATCTCTATCATTGATAGAATACAACTTAAGCGTGAATCTTCAAGCAATGTTGCTGCCAATAAGGAGCGTCTAGCATTCGCTGCACCTTCATCACAACCAGGTCACAGGGTAGTACCTCTACTGCGAAAGGCCACGACAAATAGCAGTATCTTGTCTGGAACATCAAGCACGGGTGTTAGTACTAGAATGTCGGCAACGGAGCGAATGGCGGGTGGGAAGGATGAGGGATCGGGTATTAGGAGGGGAGGGGGAAAGCATAGTGGAGTGAACTCTTTCGTCAGGGAAAGTGAACGAAAGGCTGTGATGGAGAAAAAGGAGAAGAGAAGAGAACAGAAGAAATTCAAGGGCGTGGAGAGTAGGCGTAAGGCCGTTGGAGGTTTGTTTGGGAAAGGGTCGTTCGATTAAGAACTTGTCATTGGGTTAGACTGGATTGTCTATGTCTGGATTAGCATTGGGTGTTCTGGTGTAGATGATTTGGCATAGCCATAGGAGTTTTGATAGATTTGTTGGATTGATGATGATATTAACGCCAAGGTTTAACATACTGATCTTCCTCTCCATGTGATGTTGAAGAGTGTTTTACCCTACAGTTTGAGTTTTTTGGAGGAAAGCAGCCAGCTCCGAAATACATTTTGTGATACATACTTTATCAAACCAATCAGCCAACCATTGCACAGCAGGGGAATCCTATTGTCGCGATTATGGGTCGGGATAGCTTCATTCATCCCAAATCCTTCATAATATTGCAACTTAGACTAGAACAATAAGAATACTTCCATCTCAAGTATCAGCTCATAGATTTAACAATATTTGCGCCAACCTCCCACCATACAATCAATCATCTCAGCATCATAAACTCCCCTTCCCATTCCGCTTCCCAACTATTCGTATATCTAGAATATCGTCCCAACAAACCATTTGCAAGCCCAAGCACGCGAGCACCTTACCACCATCACCCAGTCATACAAAGCGTCCTTCATCCGGTCCACCATCCCTATCCCATCCCAAAACACAATGGAGTTACCACAGAGTTACCACATAGAAATGCTATGCCCGTGCAAACTAAACGTAAGATACCCCTGGCTACCAAGCACATACGAGTTCTATGTAGTAGATGCCGAACTGGATTTTCCTCCAAGCTGAGGTGGGCCGGGATGTGTGGGCTGAAGTAAGGTACGTGGGAGTGCTGGGAATGTAGAAAACCATCACGAAATCAAATCCACTTCTTCTTAATCTGATTCATTCAATCTGATAAAGGGCGGGGAGGTAGACCCATTGTCTAAGACGCTAGAGACCGAGGACGGACAAGAAAAAGACTCATCGGCTTCTGGTGACTTATTAGGGCTATCTATAATTTAGATTCAAGTAAAGGAAGAAAGAGAGAAAGAAAATATAAGAAAGAACAATTTGATTGTCTAAAACTGGAATCTTGTTTGAAGCTAGATAGTGTAACTTCAATGGATGGGAACATAATCAAGATCCGATTGTTCGATTTCCTTATCCTTATCCGTCATCTTCATCATCATTATTCCTAATATCGAGTCCATCGACACCTACCTAGTATATTCTACCCATCCCTCACAAAATCTTTCAAATACCAAAATGGTAGTCTTTGTTGATTATGAAGATGATTCGGAACCTCCAGAGCAAAATATAACTGGATTGCATCATTTACAGAATGGAATAAATGGAGTCAATGGATTCCAGAAACCCGTTTGGGGTGGCTTTGGAGAGGCGAACAAGGGCGCGAATATAGGCGGATTGGCGTTGGAGGATGGGAGGGAGAATCCAAATAAAAATGCAATTACAGAGGCATTGGGTTGTTATCCGTAAGTTCCATCTATAACTACCCGATAATTATATTTACCCACGTCTCGCACAATCAGAGAAAGGCTAACCCCGTTTTCATAGTATTATATCCGCCATAGGATCTCATATCGACCTTAACACGCTCGATGCACTTTCCCGCACATGTCGTCAAATCCGCGTCAACCTCCTACAATTCCGCTCAAAACTTCTTACATCAACACTTCATTGCGAAAATGAGGACGTAGAACTCGACCCGGAACATACATTTCGCTATCGAGCGCGAGCCGCAGATTACTATTTTGTAGAAAGCGGACGGAATGCACACGGGAGTGGAAAAGTGGGAGATTGCGCAAGAGATTTGGTAGGAGATTGTAGAAAGTGCGGAAGGGTGGTTTGTAGGGTATGCGTTCTTCCTGAAAGGATCCTGCATGGGTATTCCCATATGTTGGATATTGATTGGTTCTGTGATCACACAGGGTGTAGTATAGAGGCTAATTCTTTGAAAACAGAATTGCACTATCAAACCACCCGGTCCTGTTCTTTTACGTCATCGTCATCGACGCATATGCAAGATCTGCTCGAAGGCTCCTCTTGCCTCTTTAATCACTACTTCCTCATCGCCTTGTCCATCGTCTTCTTCCTCCATTCCACATGATCATACATCACCATTTTTACCAGAAACGATCAAAGGCTCTTTATGCAGTTGCCCAATGGCAGTCTGGCTCTGTCAACCCTGTGGTCGCTCTCTCCGCTCTACCGACCAAGAATACGAAGGTATTTGGAAATGGCGCACACGCTATCTACCTTCTCTTGGAGGCCTCGGTGTCGGCATCGGAGAAGGAAACCGCGGTGTTCCTTGCGGTCGCGGTAGCTCCTGTCTAGCCGCCATAGAAGTAGAGCAAGAAACCGATTGTGACGCCGAAGATGCCCGAGAATTCGAAGAAAATAGTCGAGCCGGGAGTCCGGCTTCTAGTCCTGGAAATAGTATATTTGGAGGTGCGAGCCCCAATACTAGTGTGAGGAATTTAAGTCTAGGTCCCGGATATGCAAGACATGAAATTGAAGGAATAGGAGGCGTCGTCAAGAAGAAGAGGGTTAGGATGGTGAAGGTCGGTGCTTCTGTACCAGAATTTGGGGATGAGAAGGCGGAGGGGAGATATTTGGTTAGGGAGATGGAAGGAAGGTCGAGGAGTTGGTGTGGTTGGTGTCATAGGGTTGTCAAGGGAGTTGATGATGATATCTAGTGAGTTTAGCGAGTGAGGTGGGCGAAATTGTGTGATGAAGGGAAAAGGAACTGAAGTGAGGATACCAATATTTGAGAATGCAGGCGTAGGTAGAGGTATAGTGATAGTTTAGCGTAGCATAGTACAGTATACACTGCACGGAAAGTGATAATTGGAATACGCAAGTCTATTTAAACACGATAATGAATAGAATAATATGATGAGAAATAATTATAATAATTATAATAATAATAGAAGACAAAACCGTCAATATATGACCGAAAATGACACCGGCAGGAAATATTTGAACGGTGATGCTGCACCTAGGTTCTAGAGTGGGGAAAGGCAATGAAGATGCCAGGATTCCGAAGTCTTGTCTATTAAAGATATGAACTTCTATTATGGATGAAGTGGATGGGAGATGCGGTTAGTAATTATCTGGTTAGTAGTGAAATGGAGGGATGAAGTAAGCATTTTGCTTCGGATGTTAGAGAACTACGTTCTGTGCATACTTAGAACTCACTAGAAGTATTATGTGAGTGAAAACCAGAATCCGGTGTGTAATACAACAGAGGTCTATCAAATGTAGCTCTTCAGCAACAAGGCTGTAACATTAACCTCACAATTGAGCCAGTGACCCCGAGTCGCTCACGCAGAAGCCACCCAGTCAATTATATTCCATGATGGTGTTCGAAGTGGGAAGGCTTCGAGAATAATAGGACGCAAAGCGAGAGAGGGAGATGAATATCCTTGGGACTGAATATGGTGTCATCGTTGTTTTCTGACAATGTTCCTTGCTCGTATATAATGTATATGGTGTATGTGTTGCTATGGGTGAGGAAGAGAGGGAGATGGAAAAGAACTATATCAAAGTGATCGGTCCACAATTTAAGAATGATAAGAAACATGATCTTCGCTCCTGTAAACTTCTAGCAGCAAGAAAATAAAGTAATGTTGCATCAAAACACATGTTTCTTTTCGGGCATCTCTTGTCTCGTACACTTCGGCATGGCAGTAATAGGTTAGCCAGCTAGAAGTCTGATAGTGCCAAAGAAGCTTCTTATTGTGACTTACCGCAACGCTTGAGGGTATGATGGTTATAGCAAGAGAGCGGATTTAGAGTTGAGGTTATCATGCAAGGATTATGGAAGGAAGATTGAAGGTTATTCTAGAATTCTTGATCTTCAGACTTGGTTATCAATACGGAATACTTTACATAAACCTCCCTAAAAGGCAGTAAAAGAGGCACCCACTAGTAGTGTCTGAATCTCCCAAGGAGATGCGGTATCGATCTAAAAAAAAACATCAACAGGGTCCTAAAGAGGCAGGCTCTCATTAACATATTGATTCCGTGCGATGACCAGGTCCTTAAAGCCAGATTAATTGGTAGAAAGTCCAGGTTACAATCCCCCTGAGGAAAGGGGCAACAATCCTCAACCAGGCATAGAGGATAGAAATTTTGGCAAAATCATAAGGTGCAATAGATTCACTCCGCCACACAAATTACAGGTAAATCGACCAGTTTAATAGAACAAATGATAAGACAACGGAATCGAAGTTAAATCGTGAATGTTCATGTCAGTCAGATACCCAGTCGCTAAACTAAATCAGGGTGATACGCTTTTAGGTACAACCCCGCTTGTGTTAACAGGGTCCATACCAGGAAAATACCAATTGGTGGTCAGTTCCACCCGCGCATTCCCTTTTACGATAAGTGGATCGTGGATCGTACACAATATAATATGATTTGGTTCGCTTGAATGAAGTTGGGAGATTAACTTGGCTCGAGCCAAAATTACCCCTGAGTAGAAGCTACCGACCAGTTGACAGTTTATTAAACCCTGAATACCATCATGGCGGAACTACAGAGTAGTACTATGTTTAAGATTCGGATGGAAGGACAATCAAGCGATAAGTCTTTCAATGAAATTTGCTTCATTTGCAACCCTAGCCAACATATGGAGACCTGCTTGAGCATCTAGCGATTTTGATATTGAACGAATGATGACCAGACATATACGGCCCTAAATTATGATTGTAATGGATCTCTTTCTCGAAGTCCGGGACACGAGGTGCTAAACTTAAGAATTTCAATCTGTATTCAGGCAGCCTTTGGTGCCGATATGAGTAGGAAACCAAAGACAAGTGGGCCTTATATCTCCCAAACTTTGACATAAAAATCAAACTGCGCTTTAATGGGTGTGAATACCTGGTTGACCTACCAATAAAGGTTTAATCACTTGCAGTGAGAAGCGAAACCGCCAATCATAGAGTTGTAATATGCAACACAAGTATGAAGGAGGCATTGCCGGTCAAGGCTGACGATTTATAGGAGCGCAAATGATAAAGGACAAGTACTAAATATAGAGGAATTTGTATATGTACTCTGACTCGTCCTCGTAAATATCTATAATTTTCTCTCTCTACAATTTTCAAGCTCTTTTCCTCCGCCAGTATTTCAAAGGGTATTCGAATACTGACTACTATTGTTGTCAGTCTTTATTGCAATCCTCATCTACGCCCACCTTCGATTGTCACTAGTTCATTCAACGTTTAACAGTACTCCTCCTGCCACACCTGTACTTAGAAAACATCCCCGCATCAAAAGTGAAAACATCATCAGAATGTCCGACGTTATCATATTGGGTTTCGTCGCATGTGTTCTATTAGTGATTGGAGCTTTTTCTTTGATCAACATAGCAAGGCAGAAAGATGGACCTTCAATGGCGGTGTAAGAACGTATGAGATACTATGTTTCTGGGAGACCTGGTGCGAAATCCAGTAGCTGGCTAGGGTATTGAGTGTAATACTAATCAACGGTGTAGGATATAATTCCACTGGAATACAAACACTCGCAATTACCAGGGGCATCAAAATTCGAAGGATGATCAGTTATTTCTCTGGCGACTCTTCACCCCGAATCATTTTATGTAACCGGAACTAAATGGTCGTCACGGTCTTCAATCAACTGCCACTACAGCCGGGAAATTTTGAACGTTCATCGTCACACAAGCATACCTCGATTCGGATTTTCTGCAACCGATCAAAACCATGGTTGCGTCGTTGATTTCTAGGTGTCGTCTATTTTGCTTTGTGCGACTTACTGCTTGTTTCCGGCGTTTGAATTTAGCAGAGATGGAGTTTGGTGTAATGGTTCAATTGCAGGTTCGGGAGTTGGGTCTTCGTGAAAAAGAAATCCAAGGAGGCTTCCTCAGAAATTAAGTCACTCTTCTTTATTGAAAAGTCTCATTCCATTTCTTGTATGAAGCAAAGGAGAATGGGTCCTGTGTTCTTGTTATTCCTTCGTGAAGAAGCATGGTCATAAATATAATTGTACTACAAGTCAAAAATGGAAATCTTCTCAAATCACAACGCAAAAGCTTAGAGTTCAGAGCCCAGATACATTTACAAGGACGTCATGTTACCATGTGTCGAGACCCAGCCAGAAAAAAAAGGCAATTTTGCTTCTGACCAGCATATCTTTTCTGTATATGACCAGAGAATTATAAGGAGAGGTACTTGCAATCTCTCAACTAGAAGATTCCCTCTCTGCCATACGCAGGGCGGGAATACGCGCAATCTTTCAGGACCACTAGCTCTGCATATGAGCTCGCATTTAGGCTTTGGCAATGAGATGTTATCATGACAGCCCGTGTATTGAGCGTAGCTAATCGGATAGCTCATGTGCAAAGTACTACTAAGACTATATCATGCCTTGCTCGTTTCGAACGGGCGTGAGTAACTTTGGGGCGGGAAAAGATAACCAGATTTAACAGCTTAAGTGACAATGGGGCATTCAATCTGTAACACCATAGCACTTACCAGGACAAATGAAGGGGAAGAATATATTTGAAAAAAAAGAGCAAAAGACAAGCTACCCTCCGTTGTTATCCCAGTTGGTTTGTAAGTTTTGCTCAGTCCGGACTATCAGGTCAAACACAGCACATAAATGCCGTCTTATCACTACCCAAGCATACACTGCAGTGAGACACCATCGATGTATGGACTGGAGGAAAGTATATGAAGCAAATCTTGGATGAAAAGGTCTCTGCCATTGAGATAAGGTATCGATCAGTAGAATGCTTAGTGGCATGTGCAGTGATGACTAACTTGTTAAAGTCTAGCTCATCGGGAAAAATAACCTCCAGATCCCGTCCTTGACTTTTTTTTTTGCGAATCGCATCGCAAGCTTCACCGAAGTGAAATATCATTCCTTTTGCGACATCTCAATCTTAAATTCTTTTCATAAGATTTCAGTATGGCCGCACCAGTGACAAGTCTGCCGGCAGTGAAACTTCCTACTGCCCCTTCGCCAATTACACCTGAACAGCGATATTGGAAAGGATTTCGCTCACAGCAACTCATTCCATCGCCAACGAATTATCCTATTACGCACATATCATTCCCTCCTCCGCCGACAAACGCTTTACTTCCCTCCAGCAATGATTACTTCTGTGTTACCACCGGTACTCGACTTCAGATTTACTCGATTCGCACACGAAAATTAGTGAAGACTATTACTCGATTTTCAGATGTTGCGCATAGTGGAGAGATTCGACGAGATGGACGTGTTATGGTGGCAGGTGACGAAACTGGAAAGATACAAGTCTTTGATGTGAATTCGAGAGCTATTTTAAAAACATGGGAGGAACATAAACAGCCTGTTTGGACGACAAAGTTCTCACCAACAGAATTGACAACTCTCATGAGTGCTAGTGACGACCGAACTGTTAAGCTTTGGGATCTGCCAAGTCAAGAAAGTACAACTACTTTCATTGGACATACAGATTATGTTAGAAGTGGTGCTTTTATGCCTGGGTCAATGTCAAATATGATCTTGACTGGTAGTTATGATGAAACTGTCAGACTTTGGGATCCTAGAGTTCCAACTAGAGCAGCTATGACCTTTAAGCATGCTGCACCAGTTGAAACGGTACTCCCTATGCCCTCAGGGACAACGGTTCTTGCTGCAGCTGATAACCAAATCTCAGTCCTTGATTTGGTAGCAGGAAAGCCATTGCACATTATCAAGAACCATCAGAAGACGATCACATCGTTGTGCCTCGCATCGAACGCTACTAGATTGGTTAGCGGTGGCTTGGACGGTCATGTGAAGGTTTTCGAAACAACCGGATGGAATGTTGTTACTGGATTAAAATATTCGGCTCCTGTTTTGTCAGTCAACGTTGTTAGTTCCGGTGCCAATCGGGAGGATAAACATTTGGTTGTGGGTATGCAATCAGGGGTCTTGTCAATCAAAACGCGTCTATCAGGCCAGCAAAAGGTGAAGGAAAGAGAAATGGCGAAGGAGATGCAAGCATTACTCGATGGCACATTAGAAGAATATGACAAAAAGAACAAGAAAAGGAAACACACTAGCGGGGTAGAAAAGAGGCTTAGAGGCATGGATTTCATGGGTGAGGGGGCAGACGTGGTAATTGAGGGTAATATGCGTTCAACAAAGCGAAAGGCTCCGGAATGGGAGCGTGAACTCCAACAAGGGAGATACCATCAAGCACTAGACTGTGTGCTTCAGAAAGGCCTACCTGCAGTCACTGTTCTTACACTTCTCACAGCCCTCCGACACAGAAGTGCCATGCGAGCAGCATTCGAGAAGCGTGACGAGACTACGATACAACCGATTTTCAAATGGGTGTCAAAGCACATTACTGATCCTCGATACGTTTCTATATGTACTGATGCTGCTATGTTGCTCTTAGACATATACTCAGAGTATACCTCTGATTCACCAGATTTGGAACGCCAAGTCAGATTCTTACATAGACGTGTAAGAGCGGAGGTGGAAAGATCACAAAAGGCAATGCAGGTCAAGGGTATGCTAGATTTGCTTGTGGCTGGGGTGAAATAAGAAGTCTAATGAGGAATTGTCCCTTTTTGCATAGCGTTGGCGTTGGTAGGAAAATACCGGAAATGTCGGGAAAAGCTTCCTTGTCCATTCTATATTTGAAAGACTCAGTAATTGAACCTATCACATAAGCTACCATGCATGTTCTCTCGGGTGAAGATAGTTATGTTCTAGTATTCTCAAACATGATAAATGTGTAAATGTTTGTTTCGTCTATTCTCATCCGAAAACCAAGTTCACGTCATCACGCATTTACAAGCGCCAGTAAAAATTATTGGTTTGACCCACCCCCACGATTCCAATTCATAATGGATATTGATTTAAGACCAACATCAATTCCATTCGACGACGACAGGTAATTCGGAAACACCATCCAGAGCACATACCATATCTCACACCCTACAAACCATTTCGTCACGCCTCGAAGTATTCAAAGTCAGCAAGTGCTACAACGACAACGACATCGACATCGACATCAGTATCCACCAGACCAACTGATTTGAATAGCCAAAATAGTGTGCAGACGAGATTTATGAATATGCTTCTTTCCCTCAACACTACTCCCGTATGCACAGTATATACATCTCGCTCTTCAACTGCAAAGTAACACCCCCACCCCCTTCCCGGCCCAAGGAGTATCCGTATAGTGCTGGCGAAACATGAAGACTGGGTATGAGCCTGTTGATAGTTTTCCACTAGCGTGATTCCTCTGCTCACACTACATACTTACTGCCAAGAGCATTAGCATTAGCATTAGCATTAGCATAACACAGCACAGCAAAGCGTAGCACAACAAACCCCATCCTCCCCCCCTCCCTCTCAATCGAATTTAGCATTTTTGATTAAAAAAAAAAAAGACCAATTCCTCATCTGCTAATCTATCTTCATCAATCAAACCATTGCGAAATTCGTCTTGAAATTCTATTTCGTTCTTACGTGGCTATGCTTGGTTATATTCACCTCGTGATCATCGTCACTGCCTAGCATACGCACCCAAGAGTTGCTTGCTCCAAGCCTCGGCAGATCTTATCTGCGTAGTAGCTTTCACCGTTTCATAAGGAAGGTGGTTGATGTCATCAAGCTACTGGTTGTGGAGAAAGATTCGGGTTGGTTTTGGATACAATCATACAGCTTATATGCATCGAGTAGTGTTTCTCTAGATTAATGATTCTATTTTATTCATCGGCTTGTCAAACTATCAAATACATTATTTCATTATTCTCGTCCCTACAAGGAAAGAAATCCATAATACATCAACTCGCCCGTCATATATTAATCATATCACACGGTTCTCTCCAAGCTAAACGATAACCAGGTGGAGGTGGCTATTAAGTTCGTGATCAAAGCATCTCCTTTGAGCTGACCTTCGTAAGATATATCGGACATGATATGGTAGGAGACAGTCTGGCGAGAAATAATCAGATATTATATTTAGTTCCGCCCCTGAACGTTTTATAATTCATGGGAGATAGGGATCTATAATATAATTTCCAAGTTTGGTGAGGAAGGATATTCCGCGAATAATAAATAATATTGAATGCTACCTACTTTATTCTCCTAGGTACCTAATCAATCTTTCTAGTGCTCCGAATTTATTCCCTTCATGATCATTACCTGCCCCAATGATCCCGATTGTACCATCCCAGTCCCCCATAAATCCAAAAACCCCAAATCGAGAATCGTACATGATGAAACAGGAATAGAAAAGAGAAAATGGAAACACCCAGATATATAGATAGCACCATGCCCAATCCCATCCAGCCCCAATGACCGAGAAAAATATCATTACCTGCCAAAACACCATCCTCTTCCTACATCATGCACATACAATGCAGATCGTAAAGCCTACTCCAACTCCAACCCCAACTGTAAAACCGAATCCGGTCCCAGATCTAGAACCAAATAGTCCAAACTCCATGATATATTGCTCCTGCTTCCCTTAGACTCCTATTCCATCTGCCCTACACTATGAGAATGAGGGGAAAAACAGATGCTGTAAACTAAGAACAAGATAGTGAAGAGAAGAGAAATGAGAAAATTGACTAGCTC
This sequence comes from Sclerotinia glacialis, assembly GCA_002162575.1. Taxonomy (NCBI): domain Eukaryota; kingdom Fungi; phylum Ascomycota; class Leotiomycetes; order Helotiales; family Sclerotiniaceae; genus Sclerotinia; species Sclerotinia glacialis. The sequence goes on along the minus strand of NGKH01000008.1, from coordinate 1,041,989 downwards.
ATAAAGTAATAAGAATAAAATGATAATAAGAATAAAAGATTAATCGAGATGGAGAAGGCAAAAGAGAAAAGTAGAAGAAAGACGAATGAATAAGGACAAGTATTCAAAACGAAACAATTCTGTCGATATATTGATTGCATTCGAATTTGCGCCGCAATTCGATCTGCGTTTCCTAAAAGTTAGAAATTTGGAAATGGAAACTCCACGTCCAAATGAGAATTATCGTTAGATGGCGAAGCGAGAGAGAAAATGGAGAAAGGATGATGAATAGGAACCGAATATTAAAAAGAAATATACCATGAAAGCCAATCCCAAGCCAAACCGGAAACCAATCATCTATACCAAACGCCAGTTCGGTCCGCTCATCTCCAACGCCTAATACACCTGACAAACCGGATGTGTTTTGATTTCAAGAGTAACTACTCTCTCTTATGACACATGGAGTCATCAAATTACATCTCACATCTCCTAAGGAAACGGCTAGTACGCAGCTTCTTAGCTCGCATCAAACCTATTATCCTCATGCCACTCCGCCTCCCCATAGACAATTTCTCCACTCGGCATACAAATCGGACAGGGCACCGAAGTGTTCTCTCCAAAAACATTATCCGTAATCCACATACTCCCATTACAACTCGTACACTGAGCCGCATAAGTCATAGCCATATCCTGTTCCGAATATTGTACCTTCTCCCTTCCAATCTCACGTTTCTTTTGCTCACGAGCTTCGATTCTTTCTTTCGCGCATTCTTCATTACACGTTATACATTTGTAACCATGAGTATCCACATATATTCTCTGAAGACAACGTCTACATCTCCACCATCTAGGATCGATTTGACGTTCGTCGAGCCAGGCTTGCTGAAGAGCTTGTATTGTCTCGGGATCTTTTACATTTTTGGGCTGTTTAGCGGGCCCAATGTCTTCTTTGTGGAAGTCCTTGAGGTGGTCTCTGTAATGATCTTTTCGTGTGAAGGGACCTTTGGATCGAGTACATGCTCTGTAATCGCATGGAAAGCTCCCCTTTTGATCCGCGTCCGCGTGTACGTGTCGGTAATGACGTTCTAAATCTGCAGGTCTACGGAATTGTTTTCCTGGGCAGCCGGTTGGGAATTGACAGGGATAAACTCCCCTTTGAGGATTACTATATACGTATTAGCATTAGCAAAATCTTTCAGCGCATATCAACACACCTAGGCGGATCAAGATACACCTGCTGCGGCACATTGTAATAAATTTGATATCCCGGAAGTAATTCTAGATATGGCTCTTTTCCCTTAGGTACGATGAATTTATAGAGTCTCAGGAGTTCACTTTCGGGGGCCCAGCCGAGACTGGATGGTGTTGCTTTCATAGAATTGCTATGGCTTGACAAGCTTCTTTCAAGATTGTGCGATGCTGTTGTATAGTTGTTATAACCTTGATCAAAATCATCGTCATAATATTGTGGTGAATCGGAGGCGTTCAAGTCGAAAGACATAGATGTGCTGCTGGAAATCGGCAAGTAAAAGCCTTCAGAAGATCTAGATTGTGTGCTGATCGAGCTTTGGTCAGAATAATCTCGACTCATCGCTAACCCTCCTATAGCTGGCGCTGGAGTTGGATGGGCCCAAATTATATTCTGCCCAAGGCGTTTCCTTGGCCTTAAGTCTTGTTTGAACAAGGGGGAATGCATGGTAGATTTCAAGTTTGTTCTGGAAATGGTTTTGTGTACCCTTTTCCATGATATTAGTCCAAACCTCACTTGAAAGGTATCATCTTCCGTCCAACATCAATTTCATCATCAATTTCATCGGGTGTTCCAAATAGCAGATCGACGGTGAAGAATAAAGTTCACTTACCAAGTATCGATATATTTAAGTAAACAGGACGAAAGAAATGTCGATATGAAAGAAGTATGGAAGGAAAGTAGCTAGATGCTTGAAAGTACAAATATAAAATATCTTGACTCGACGCCTTCGAAATCTTCAGGGTAAAATATCGCTTCTTAAGAGTAGAGCTTTGGGCTGCTCAATCCTCCATATTTGGTAGTAGTTTCCTCATATTTGGCAAGTCCTAAAGTACTCACATGCATCACCTCTGACCTGTTAAATCAGATGGAGGTTAATATCAACATAGCTTACTATTTACCAATGAGGTCCCATCGCCTTGCGGTGTCTATGTGAAAAGCTTGCCCTGCAAAACTTTGACTGGCTCCGGAGCGTTCTTTGATTGAATAAATATGCATAGAAAGGTAATAGAAAGCCCGCTACACATAGTTGGCGGGGTCTAACTTAATGAACTCACCGAGAATCAAAAGCTTCTCAAGCTTTAACTCGCCAACGAAACTTGTCAGCATTTTTTTAATTTTTTTTGACTGTGTAATGTCGAAAAAGTAGCTAGTTGCCCAGATAACCTCGAGCCTTGTTGCTAAGCAGCACAGCAGGCGAACGTTCGAAAAGGACATTTTTTTTTTTTTTTT
>NGKH01000008.1:990161-1039428 GCA_002162575.1 Sclerotinia glacialis | reverse complement strand
TTTTTTTTTTTTTTTTTTTTTTTTTTTTTTTTTTTTTTTTTTTTTTTTTTTTTTTTTTTTCTTTTTGGGCAACTCAAGCCTCAATGAGGCGGACGATAATAATACTAGGATTTGTTGTTCCGCTAGCCGAGAAGGCATCTGAAGAGACATTTGGGCTTTCAGTGGCCGGTGATGCCCCATATGCGCAGCAAGGCATAGAACAAAATGTCGACGAACGAAAGGTCGATCCGAAATGGGGCATCTGGCTTGGTAGATTCGAAACCATATGAAATATTATTTGTTGATATTTGCTTGACCATATTGGCGATCGGGCACTGTAACGATGAGTTTTGGGGGATCGTGAAATTGTCGGAGAGTAGCAAATCTATTTTCAAACCTGATCAGGGCAACTTGTTCCTATATCATCGCTCAAATGTTGACCGCCATTCCCAATAAAAAGCATCTCGAAGCGCGGGGAATGCGTGTTTACCTTTCAATGGACCGAATTTGTGATTTTGAGGCTTTAGAGGGATGGAACTGTACCATTAGGCAGCAAGATGTGAAAACAAGGGGCTTGAGTGTCCGCCTTCTTTTGCCTTACCTTTGTTGTACAGTTTCATTTGCTTGTGCTAACGATAACTGACAGACGTCGATGTAACGCTTTCTCTGTGTTTTCCCTGAACTGCCATATTCAACAAAGTTATTGCATGTGAAGAGAAGGCTGTGCCATGTTCTGTGGAAGAGGAGGGAGAAGCATTTTCATCCGGGATATGAATCCCATACAAGCCCCATGCTTACGAGACGAGGTATCTCTGAACAGAAGACAAATAAGTTGGACCTGTTGAATGTTAGTAGTGAAACAATCAAGATGAAGAGTTTACACCGACAGAAGTTGTTATTTTGGAAGGAAGAACGTCACCGAGGGAAGTGTAGTGTCTGACATTTGTGCTTCGCTGTTTAGTGCATTTCTAGAGGTATTAGTTGTAACGAATGATTCCTTCTCGCTTGCTTCCGCGAACCTTCTTTGGCGTCTAGAACTGGCTGTACTTGCAATTGGGTATAGATAGAACAAGGCAAAAAGAAATATGCAAGAAAAACATGAATACTTCAAAATCGAAATATCGGAAGACCTTACATCTTCTTATAATTAGAATCAAGATCTACACATTGGGTATCAAACATTAAAGGTACTGCTGCCCAAAAGTGCTGGTCGTTTTCGTACATGGTGTCGATGTCTGCAGGTCATTTTGTCAAGGACCATTGTACAGATCTACCAATCAGGGCTATTCATGTATAGATCCTATGGAGATTGATTCGTTGAACTATTGGATAAGAAGGCGCTTCGAATTTTCGGATATTATGGGGAGTCTCCTCCTTTTGCTCGCCTTGAATAATGCAACTCATCAATTGGCATATAGCATATCTGACATTCTCATTATGTTCCTATCCATCAATACAACACAAAGAAAAGCATCTAGTAGTCAGTGAGCCAAAAGGGGGCCACATTTTTGCAATCGTCACTCCAAAGTTATCAAACATTTTGTCGGGAAAAACATTTTCACTTGGGTTAAGAAACTTCATCTAAATGAGGTCAGATGAGCAAAGTTTTTGCTATTAAGCCGACTAAGGTCATTCCGCTTAGCCAGATACTGGTTGAGCAATTCCCACTGCGCCAACCCTTCCTCCAACCAAAAGATACCATAGGCGCCGGAGCATTATTCATACATCATCCTCTAGGAATTTATAGGTAAACTTAAAGTCCGCTTTTCTTCGGTTCATCCTATATGTCGGTGATTAGTTGATGTTGGGGAAATAAACAAATTGTGGTGAAACTAACCATGTGCTTTCGTAGTCGAAGAAACGATACGTCCCTTGCTCATACAGCTCAGTAATCTCCTTTGGCTCTTCATGTCTTTGAAACCAAGTCTGATATTGCTTATGGAATCGCCAACTTTGTTCCTTTAGTGATTTAGCTGCAAGGTACTGTTGATATGTGGCTTGCTTGTAGTAAAAGACATAGAATAAGGTTTCCCCGTCTATTCGATTATACAACCGAGGGTCATCAAGCACCGAAGGAACATCCTGAGGGTAATATGATGGTGTGTTGAAAGGGGTCTCCGGTTTGTAGCTTCGAGGAGATGATACGTCTTGCATGCCTGGCCCACTAGCTTGAGATGATGCCAGCATTCTCTGTGATGCAGTGGACAAAGCATCTGGAGCACTCTTTTGAATTACCTCGAAAGATTGAAGCATGTCTTGGAACCCTGAAGGCAGATGATAGACTGATTCTGGGTTCTCCGGTGTACTCGGCTTAGGCCCATTCGACACCCCATTTGATTGTGGCGGAACAGCTTGCATAGAACTGTTAGCACTGGAGTTACACGGGATAGCAATTGACGAACCTCTCTTGCCTTCCGCTGTCTTGGATAGGGCTGGAGCCTTCCCTGACGAAGTCGAGGAAAGATGTGGTCCCGAATTTTCTGCTTTCTCAACTGAATGGGAGACACTTGCTCCACTAGGTGCCGCACTTGATTGGCTCAAAGCTGGAGATTTTGTTTGAGCACTTGATGGTGTATCCGTAGTTGGAACGCTGGATCTTGTCACAGGTGTCTGATTGACACTGGCGGTTTGAGAATGTATAGTCGTGGGAGATGCCGTTACACTTGGTCTTCGTCCTGCATTTCCGGATAATGGTGGGTGGCTGGCTGACGTTGAGGGGGGTGGAAGGGCTTCAGGTGGAGGCGGCAAAGGCGCAATGCCGTTCTTATCACTAGCAGCAGCGGCCGCCGCTGCTGAGGCATATTTCAAAGTCTCCCCAGGGGCACGTGTAGGTACCGCAGCTGGTTTCATAAGGTTACTTGAACTTCCATTTGTTGATAGCGTCGATAATGGAGTATGTAAAGTGGCCAAGGAAGGAAGAGGGCTTTTCAGTTGTGTGGAAGGTCTTCGTGCAGCAGCCAAAGGTGGTTCAGGACCCGACTTCGACTTCCCAGGTAAGCTATTCGATCGTAGGTCTGTATCTGGAATGTCCTCCTGTATCGATTGTGTGTCTTGCGATGACACCCGATCATTATCATTATTCATGCCGTAGTTATCTTCTTCCTCATCAAGGTTAAGCTCGTCGTAGATCTCCTCGTCCTCCATGAAGTCGTCGTTCATGTTGTCAGTCACATAGTACTTAATGGACTCCTCAAGATCTTTAACTTGGTCAACCTCGACATTACCATTCTCCAGACAGCGTTTTATGAGCTCCAGCTTATTTTGATGGAATTTATGCCGTTCAGTCAGATTATCTAGCTCTGCTATTCTATCAGCCTTGGCATTTTGAGTTTTCCCCTTCTTCATTGTTGCTGATATGGATTCGCGTTCGGCTTCCATTGTCTCGATCTGGCGCTCAAGCTCCTCCACCATATTGCCCAGGAATTCTCCCGTTTCCATTTTCGCGCGCTCTTTAGGATCTAGTTTCGCAGCCGCCGACAACCCTTCTTTCGAATATGCCTTTGTCTTCATGGCTTTCTCTACTGCTTTGAACTTCTCCATTTGCTGCAACAGTTTAGCTCACCCCACGGTTAAGTACATAGGTGCCCTACCGTTTCAATCAATTTCCGATGATCTAACAGAGGACCCTTATCCTTTATGTCATTACTTGCCGCCCATGTCTTAATCTGATCACGGAGCCTCTGCAACTTTTTGATCTCTCGTTTGAGGTTGTCCTCCAACTTCTCCTTCTGCGCAGCATTTGTGCACTGTTCTATCTTGTCATAGATTGATTCGAATTCTGCCACTCCTTCAGTGACCTTCTTGAAGCACTTGTCGACTTCTTGTTGAAGTTTTCGTGCCGCCATCGTATAATTAAGAGGGGTACGGAGAAATGTATCGATGGGTTGGTGTTTGGTGATTGCTGTTGTGTACAAGGGGCTAGCTTTGTTTGACAAATACTTGACCCCATGCGTAATATAGATGTCTGGTTTGAGCCTTTTGTGAAAAAGGTGGTAGTACAAGGAATCTACAGATCACTTTGCTACCAAGTGAAAGCGTATAATTTGGTTGAATATGTGGTGGGAGGGAAATTGTGAAGTTGTCGCCGGGATTTTGGATTGGGGATTCCAAGTTGTGACTTGTGGTGCTTGGGTGAGATTGCGGGAAGAAGGCTCGCTTGCTTGCACCTTACCTGCACGAGCTGCAGCCTTAAAAGAACGTGGGGGAAATGTTTACGAGAGGGTAAAGAAGAATACTATACAAAATTCCAATTCTTAATTTATATTGTTATTTGATATGGTCTGATATGGTCTGATCTGGTCTGATATGATATGACATGATCGATATGATATGAAAATATCTGAAAATATCTTAAAGTCTTCTGAATCATATCTTACAATACCTAGCTACAATACCTAGGTAATGTTGTTGATGGTCGATGAAATGCTCAAGTGGGGATTGCATCATATACCTATGTACCGGTACATTGACCTTTTTCTCACATCTAACAATATCTAAGCTTTCATGAGCAATCAGACCAGTGTTCGACTTCGATCTATATACATTCTTCGAGAAAAGTACTCTGTTCTTCTGCTCATCTCCCTACTAGGTAGTAATCATGAAGGGTATGATTTCTAACTTTACCCCTCTCTTCTTTTCCGGCTCCGACCTTGACACTTACCGCATTCTTTCTAGCTATACTTCAACGTGTCTTATCCGCTTCGGTAACGGTAGACAAGCAGCTGATATCTTCAATTGGGAAAGGTATATTAGTATTCGCTGCCGTGGCTCCTGGAGATACAGAGAAAGATGCAGAATCATTGGCAGCAAAGGTCTTGAAGATGAGGTTATGGGATGATGAAAATGGTGGTAGGGTATGAAAGAGGAGTCTCTTTAGTTTTTGCATCTTGAAGAATCATTCTCTGTCAATGGATATTAGGCATTGAGTCATCATCACCTTGCTATTTAGTTCATGTTTCCAGTTGACAACAATCCTAATATACTCCATAGTGGAAACAAAGTGTACAAGATATCCAAGGAGAAGTTCTCTGTGGTACGTGAAGATAATCAATTGAATACCACCATCGTACACGAAAGTCCCACAAACTGATAACTGCTTCCCATGATATCAGTCTCACAATTTACATTGCTTGCCTCGACGAAGAAGGGTTCAAAGCCAGACTTTCACGGAGCTATGGGAGGGGAAGAGGCCAAGGAATTATATCAACTTTTCGTGACAAAAGTTCAACAAGGTTATATGTCAGAAAGAGTCAAAGATGGTGTTTTCCAGGCAATGATGGTAGGACATACCACTGTTTAGATTTTTTTTAGGTCATCTGCTAATAAAATGTTTTGATCGATAGGAAGTGGCGCTGGTGAATGATGGCCCAGTATGTCCCCTTTAATCCCGAGTCTGAGAGTATATTTCTATACTAATATACTGTTGTAAGGTAACACTGGAAGTGTCAACAAGGTCAAATGAGAAGAAGGCATGAAATGAACAGTCTGGCGTATCGCGGAACATTCATATGCATTCTCTGGTCTTTGGTCGATCGGTCACCTCTAATGAAGCCGCAAGCGCGAGGTCAGCGATTGGCCAGCGCTACCACTTTCGCAGTATATTCAATTCACAAGACAAAGATATTCAATAGACCATGGTAGATACTGTATAGTAAATACTCCATGCATAGTAAATACTATGAGCAAAATCTCCCAAGGATCCTACTCAACGAGGTGAATTTCTCACGTGAATAGCCTCATCTTCCATTTTAGGTAAAGCTTCATATCGGAAGCTACAAACACCGACCCCCACATTCCAACTCTCCATCTCGAAGCTTCTACTCATAAGAAGGTTGAAAGAGTTCGAAAAAAGCAATCAAACAACCAATTTTTATAACTTATACAGCTTCCTTCGTTTTGCCTACCATACATAACTCCTACTCCGTTTAATTCTTCCCTTATCTTACTCTCCCACACGCCAAAAAATCATCCTCAGCAACAAAATGTCTGCCGCAGATTCTAAACCCCGCAGTCGAGTTTTCTTCGACATTTCCATTGGGGCAGTTCCTCAAGGACGAATCACTTTTGAACTGTACGATGACATTACTCCCAAGACCGCAGAAAACTTTCGAGCCCTTTGCACTGGTGAGAAGGGTGCTGGCAAAGCAGGCAAACCTCTGTCTTACAAAGGTTCCGGTTTCCATCGTGTGATCAAGCAATTCATGATTCAAGGTGGTGATTTCACAGCTGGCAATGGAACTGGCGGAGAGAGTATCTATGGTGTTAAATTCGACGACGAGAACTTCATCGAGAAGCACGATAGACCATTCTTGCTTTCAATGGCAAATGCTGGACCAGGTATGTATATTGCATACCCTTCTTGAGCTCTTCCATTAAGGCAGTACGTCATGAGACTAATAAATTCCTCTGCAGGAACCAACGGAAGTCAATTCTTCATCACAACTGTACCAACTCCACATCTTGATGGCAAGCACGTTGTCTTTGGTGAAGTCCTCAGCGGTAAATCAATCGTCCGCAAGGTCGAAAATATGCCTACCCAAACTGGTGACAAACCGAACAAGGAAGTTACCATCACAGATTGTGGAGAGCTTACCGGTGACGAGGCTGAGTCTGCCAATGCAAAGATAGCTGATTCCACTGGCGATACTTATGAAGGTACTTCAATTTCTAAATTATTCTTCTTCAATTGTTTCAAGAGCTAGTCAACATGTATGCGACATAACTTCTGAATATTCTGTTCTTCCTTTGCCGTTTCATATATACCGTTTTCCTTTCGATATATCCAACTTTCATTTCAGTCTTTCCTTCTGTCTCTATAGATACTTTTTATTGTTGTTTGATCATTTTTGAGTATTGGTTAACCTAGAAATTTCCTATGAAAAAGATTTCCCAGAAGACATGACTACCCCTCCAACCGCCTCCGAAATCGTCAAAATCGCAACCGACCTCAAGACATACGGAAACACCGCCTTCAAGGCCAATCAACTACCCGTCGCCCTTGACAAATACGAAAAGGGCCTCCGCTACCTCAACGAAGATCCAGACTTGACCGATTCTCCCCCCGAAACATCCTCTTCTCTCTCTGCCATCCGCTTCACCCTCAACAGCAACTCAGCTCTCCTTCATAACAAACTCAAGAACTTCGCCGACGCCGAACGTACCGCTAGCGCTGCTCTCGCTGTTTCTGGTATTACGGATACCGATAGGGCTAAAGCTCTGTATCGTCGCGCTATCGCGTACGTAGGACTCAAGAATGAAGATGAAGCATTGAAGGATTTGGAAGAGGCCAATAAATTGGTTCCCGGAGATGCGGCTGTGGTTAAGGAATTATCGGCTTTGAAGAGGAGTATGGCTGAGAGGGCCAAGAAGGAAAAGGCTGCCTATAGCAAGTTTTTTGCTTAGTCTAGTAGCAAATAAGGGAATGGATGGAAGGGTTGGGCAAGGATGGAAAAGGAAAGTTATTAAAAAAATGCGATGATATATAATGAATGATGGATGGCGTTACTGCAGCTGGGAAACCTTTTAATTTTCACATGATACACATCATCTCGACTCAAATGTCTCGCGCTTCTAGAATTCAGCGTCTAGCGTTTAGCTTACTAGGTGAATATTACTTCAGCTCTTTAGTTATTAGCTCCTTGATGAAAAAGATGAACGAATGAATGAAAGAATGAATCTATCAAAATATACAAAAGTATCAATTTCAAAACTTGTTGAAACATGCTCTATTTCATATTTGGTACTCATTCATGTCAAGGACCTTGGTAGTTTTATATTTTGTATAATGAACAGCTAGAACTACGAGAAATATCTATACGGAGGATGCAGATTTAAATTTACTTACTTGATCTATAACTTGTCTTATATTTATAATGAGTAGATTAGAAGTATAGATATGTAGATCAAACTTTCTTATCAATCTCATTTTTAGTCTCATCATTATTGTTTTCTTTTATTTAATTAATATAAAAATCGTACTATATAAAATGAACGAATAATATTGAAGCTTTTTCTTATAAATTTGAATTCTTATAGACTTGTATAAGCTTCAAATCCCGATAAACCTTAATTATTTATATAATAGGGCATATTTGTAAGTGAACTGGCTCATTTGCGAATAACTCAATTTTGCTATATACGGGTACTTTTCGGAATGAGAATATTGCGCAATGGCCCGGAACATATGAATTATATAGATAGATATTTATAAAGATATATAAATGCGATATATAAACCCATTTAATCAGAAAATAAAAGCACTCTGCTTCTTCTTCTTCTTCCTCTTCTCCTAATTCATTTCCATTCTTTACCTTGACCCCTTCTCCTTGATCATCTCATTCACACTTTCATCTCTCTCTCCCATCCTAAAACATGCCCCCATCTCCCCGCCCTTCCCTCTGCATATGTCCCCAGCCCCCCGTCGTGGGCGAAACAATCTCGTCTCTTAAACCATCTCCCCCTGACCCCCTCGCATATCCAACTCCCGTATCAAGACTAATGCCCATCCCCTGTCCCCCTATAATCGCCGGCGCCATTACGTAACCCCCATCATTACTACTTCCACTCCCCTGACTCTTCGGCTCGGGCTTCCCCTTCCTCCTCAACCCCCCCAGAAAACTCCGACTTTGTTTTTCCTGTCTATTAAGTCCAAATCCCGCCAAACCCTTTTTATCACCAGGAGGACTCGTGGCTTGCATGCCTAATTGTTGCGCACTATTATCGAACGGTGGCGCAAAAGGTCTTTGATTTTTTGAATCCTTCCCAAACGTCGCTTCCCAGAAATTTTGTTTCTCTTTCTTTTCCTTTTCCTTGCTACTTAAAGTGGAGCACATCCTTTCACTGCCGCTGCCAGCAGAGCCGGGGGGGCGGAGAGGTGTTTGGCTGGTGTTATTTACGCTTGTGGCGTTGCTGTTATTCATGGAGTAATCCTGCCAAGGGGGAGTGAGGACAGGATGTTCGGTTTCTGGTTCTTGTTGGAGGTGAGACTGTAGGGGAGGGAGTGGGGGAATTTGAGGAGATTCTTGAAAGTGAGTTGATTGGAGACCTTCAACGATATCTTCGCATTCGAAAGAAACTTGATCAGCAACACGATCACCGTATTCTTCGGCTTTAAGTATGCACTCGTCGGTGCGCTTCTTGAGCGCTATGCAAAGATCGTTGAACTCAGCAACATCCCCTTCGAGCCTTTGAGTTGTGGGCTGTGAAGTTCCTTCTAACCATAATTTGACCAAGTCGGCAAAGCTTCTTGCATGATCGATTAAATATGGTAAAGAGGGAAATCCTTCTTTGGAAGTGGGCGGTAGTCTTGCGAGGATGGTGATGGGTGTAGAATATGATGCAGGAACTACAGAAGTTGTGCGATCCGGGGCTATAGCACAAATAGCATCAAGGAACTCCTTGACACCTTGACGATGCTGTTGAAGAAATTTGTTCATCGGTTCCATCCACGACTCTTTTTGTCCAAAGTGTGATAAATTTGCTAAGGCCTGTAAGCTCTTCGCTATCAAGGTGAATGTTCGTTGAGCTTTATGTTGAGGATGATCCGGGAGTAGACCAAACAATTTTGGGTTGAGAATTGCCGGACAAAAGAAACGTAAAAATATGAACCCAGAGACACTAGTATAAACGACGGTACGAAGATAGTCTCCGTATCTATCCTCAGCAACGGCGCGGATATACTTGAAGATTTGGCGTAATTCTGGTGGACATCGAGTTGCAGAATCCGCGATTGACCTCCAGACGTCAGTGGTCAAAGCGATTAACGACTCCCAGTTTTTATCGAACGCGCCAACATTGTCAATTCTAGATGGGTCGACTTCGCAATCAGGATTAATATTGTTAATGGTACGAATTTGATCTCCTAGGATTTCAGACAAATATACCTTCCCGACTCGTCTCATGTGAAAGTCAAGGCCTTGGGTCAGTAAAGAGTTTCCTCGAAACAAGAGGTTTGCTTGGGTATTGAGACTTTTCCCCAGATCTCGAACCGATTGTTCACGATCAAATGATGTGAAGGACACTTCATTGGAGCCAATCCTCCTGCTGTATCTGAGTCGTTTGGTTGGAGCTTCGTTTCCAATGCCATCAATTTCATCCTCAACCAAGGCCTTTAGCCATTCGGATCCGTATCCGGAGACTTGAAATATGTTTACCAGTATTTCTGATAACTGTCTGAGATTATTGGGGATGAATTGAGATATCTGTAGTGTCAACCCATTATTGAAATTATGTAAAAGCTCAGAGATCGGTTGATAATCTTTGGCAAGAAGCACTACGACTTCATCATGTCGCACTCTCATTAGCATCTCCCCAACCTGCTCTTGATTTTGATCCAAAATTGGCCACCACGCTTCATTATCCTTGCCCCGCTCCAGCTTGTCAACATGTATCTCAATCACCCCACAGATGATCTCCACTTGTTGGTCCATCACTGGGGCGCTTGAGCTTGACAAAAATCCTTGTACGGTTAGTTGTGACATTTCCATGCGTTTTAAAACTATCGAAAGCTTGGGTAAATAAGGAGGGAGATCTGTGAATTCGCATTCTTCTCGCCAAAATGGATTCCTAGTCTCAAATTTTGTCATTGTGCGGGCGCGAACCTCACCGTCAAGCATGACCTCTGCAAAATAGTCACCGAGAACACCATCTGGCTCCGGCCTTACAGAGTGTCTGCCATACAGAGGCACCTCTATCTTTAAGCCAGGTTTCCGAAACTTAGCTTCAACAATTCGCATGCTGAGAGACCTCTCTATTCGAAACATGTCATTAGCTGAAGAAGAATAGTGTCCACAAGATTCCTCATCTTTTTCGTGCTCTTCTATTTGCTGAGGAGTATCATGTCCGTATATTTCTGGGATTGTGAAAGCCCGCAAAAGACATAGCCACACTTCGAATACCAAGCGTGATTCTAATGCTAGATAAATAGGTCTAAATATGGACAAGTCTGTAGATGTAGATGTGTACTGTGGGAAAATGGCAACACAGTATTCCTCTCCTAGTACCGACTTGTCAAGCTTTTGTATTGCGCTTCGAGACAGTTGTGGAAGCTGAACGACTGAAAGCAATAAAGCATCATTCTCTGTCAAAATTTTAAGATCGCCATTGTCCTGGAGTACACAGGATATCCTACGCCATTGTTGTCCAGAGTTACGCAGATGTCGTGTAGGACGGCGAGTTATGATAGACTCAGGAGATAGGGGAGGGCCTTTATCCCACAAAAGTAGCTTGGCTACTTTGATGATATTTGAGTCTTTGTTACTATACGCGGAACCGCGTCGATCCACGCCTGGCCGTCTATCATCATGATGTCCTATTGGCGATTTCAGCGGGCCTGGCGAAAAAGGTGCCAGCCTAATTTGTTGCCACGGTAGTATCGCCGCTAACCAGCGATCGAACTCGGCAGGATCCTTTGGGAGAAGACGAAGATCTAATCCGAGATTAGGATTCAATATTTCCAGGCACCTTACTTGCCTTTCCAATGAGTACATGATCGGTTTGACCCTACACCCTCGGAGGTCGGTTGCTACATCGATGTGAAAAGGTCCTTTATCATCGTCCTCGTACATTAAAGAGCCTTTCACATTGTCAATATAGCACATACCCCTATACCACTGGCCCCGCTCTACCGTTTGATACTCGACTTCGCCCCTCATACGACCGCGTAAACTTTTCATGAGGCCCAATAATTTCTTTGCATCCCTAGTGGACACAGGATCTGGGAGACAATCGATGGATGGTATATCCACATATGCCTGAAATGGTGAGGTCGGCCGTGAGTGTTTTTTGGCCAATCGTCTACCATTACCCTGTTCCTGTTTGAGAGAGTCCGATTTAGTCAATGCATTTCTATTAGAAGTAGTTAAATATCCAACCGCAGTGCTAGCATCAGATCGCGGCTCAAGGTCATGAAATGATGATGAATTTGTAGAATGTATTGAACCAATCCGCTGCCTATTTCTAGGAGCCCCTCCTGAGCCTGATCTCTTTCGTGTGGTAGCATCTACAGTATACGTTCGAGGTCGAGATCGAAGGCTCATGGTACTTTGAAAGGGCCTCTCAGTAGTATCACTGCTGCATGAATCATGGAAAACAAGGCCTTGACGCCGCTCTTTAGGCTTTTCTCCGCCGGGTATCGATCGCGGCGAAGTCGGCACAGGTGGGAAGAGCCTAGGTGGAGTCTCCAATATGCTTAGGTTGTCGTCTGTTACCTCGAGAGGTTCGGGTGTAACTGTGCGAATGGTGCTATCCGGGCCAGAACCCCGCGATCGTCGTGGCTCACTCGGCGAGAATCTTCGTGCCAAAGTCTCGGCCGCATTTTCTCCCCAGTCTCGCACAGTGTTTTCCCTTCCAGACACCCCATTATAATCTCTTGCATCCATACCTGGCGACAAGATGCTCATCCCACGATTCCTTCCCATGGAAGTTTTAAAAAACCATGCCCAACCATCTAAGCCTCGAAAACTGGCGGCATCGGCGATGTTAAAGTATTTGGTAAGCTCGTGTATTCGAGTCTTGGTATGTGCGGAAGCATGCAAGCAGAGCAAGCAGAGTTGTCGAAGGTGGCATGGGTATCGTATTGAATAATTTGGGATGAAGATCCTCGAGGCAGGCTGTGGCGTACGTGGGGAAGTCTAAGATGTGCGCAATTGTTGAAGCTTCTTCCAGCCTTTGTACCGCGCAAAGTAGCGTAAATCTTTGGATTCAATGACAAAGCTTTTTTTCTTCTTTTCCCTTTACCGATAGAATTGATTCCGCTGCAAATGCACCTTATGCTTTCCCAATACCAATCGTGAGTTTCGACAGTTCTTCATGATAACCAGCCATATACCATATATATCAAGTTTGACCAAGTATCCGTCGAATCTACTTTAGCGGGTCGATTTTTCCTTTTGGAGTATAGAGGCCGGGGCTTTCAAGGGTTGCTGGTTCGCCGACGGGTTACTAGTATTTACTAGTATAGTTGGGGGAACATTCTATTCAAGACCAAGATCAGGAACCGGGCTTCAGGTAGTAATAAAAAAGTGTAATGAGGCCCGGAGCCTTAAGTGGAGGAGATTTGATGTGATGCAATGGCCTGTCGCCTTTATATATGCAGATCAAGGTTGGGAGATAGTTGACTGGGCAGCTATATTGGGTAGACGTAAAGAATTTGAAGAATGGGGAGTAGATTGGAGATTATGAATAGAAAGGAGAGGAGAGGAGAGGAGAGGAGGGGAGAGGAGAGGAGGGGAAATCAAGGGAGGGAAGTAGAGAAAATGAAGAGGAACGTGTTGAGCTATGAGTGTACCGTAGGTGGCAGGTTGTGATGGATGGAGAAGCTATGAGCTTTTAGTTATGAGGCTATTTAACAAGTATGAGTTGTGCAGTTTTCTCGTATGTTTTTTATTTTGCTCCTTTTAGATGAGATGATTTGGATGATGTGTTGGAGAAGATCACTGGAGATGCGATGAGTACCCGGCCTAGATACTTTAGTCTTTAATCGATGACCGACTTACATACATCAGAGTCAGATCAGAGTCAGAGTGCCGAATACACTACACAGAATCCTTGCTTCATCCGGTGGTGAGGAAAGGAATAATATAGAAAAGTAAGATAGAACTCCGTATTTGGGGAAGTTCTGGAAACAAGGGATGATGATAGTTGGTACCAATCATATCCTTAGGATTACAACGGCTTGATATTATCGGTACGTTACAGATAGCTTAGTAAGATCTAAACATTAATTCCTGGATGATTAGATAGATAATATTGACTATTAGTAAGATATTCTAAAAACAAATATAAATAGATATCTATATCTATATCTATATTATATCTATCTATAAGTGAATAGCTTCAATCATATTATGATGTCATTAATCAATGACTGAAGAGAGACTATATAGATTGCATATTGTAGTATCCCAAATCTATTCATCTTCATCTTCATCTTCATCTTCATCCTATGTAGCGAACCCAATATTACTGAGTGGGCCTCAAAACTATAAAATCACATCATCATATAGATATATCACGAGTAGCAATTTCAATCACTCACTTAACTTATAAAGATATCGATTTACCATGATGAAGAAGTTTAAAAAAAAAAAGAACTAAGACTCCTAATCCGGAACGCCGGTGCCGTTCGCTCAATCGAGTATCTCATATCTCATATACGCAACGATCCATGTCCCTTCCCTTGTCCCCATCAGCAATGGTCCCAACCCTTAAAAAAAGTCCCGGATATACAGCTGAAATAGAATAAACACCATCTAACAAACCAACCCAGCCTCGATACTAGCTTACTTGAAAGGCGTGTCCGGACCACCAGGGCTCACTGGGCTTAATGGTAAACTGCGAACGCCGCCGCTAAGATCACCGCTCGCGGTCTTCCTAACGGCTTGTGTCATCGTCTCTATAGTTAATTCTCCACCATTCGTAGGCGAGTGAAGTGATGTTGGACTAGCAAGACCAGTTTGTTTTCGACCTGGTGATAGCTCAACACCCTTCACCGAAGCAGATTTACTTGTCGGAGGTGATGTTCCGAAGCCGAATGATGATACTGGCGATCGCACGGGAGAAGGTGAGCGGTTCACACCGGGTGATATACCTGGTGATGACAACGCACTAAGTCCCGCAATATAGATTGAGTCTCTGTTGCCAGCATGTTCCGCATGTTCTGATTGCACTACATCTGCAAATGAGATGAAGCTTAATCTCCGGATATCTGTACTGTCGAGTGCACCGTAGTTGGATGCCGCATCGTCCCTGTCAGGGTGGGCCACCAACTCATCTGCCCACATTGATGCAGGTTCACTGCTGCTAATACCAGTCATTGACATTGCTACCGGCTGATGAGAAGAGTGCATAACAATTTCCACCGTATCCGGGTCAATATCATTGTTGGTAATAGCTTCGGAGGAGGCATCTAAGACTGGCGGGATATGATCCTCGGTTTGTATGTGTGACGGAATTGCGGGAGAATTTGGTTGAATGGCACTTTCTTGCACATCGCGCTCGAAAATTTGTGATCCTGCAGGTGACACTACACGCGGTGAAGATGAGAACAGTTTTCGACTTGGCGGTGACGATGGATGTTGGTATGGATAACCTGATCGTGGAGGAGAATTTGTGGTATGTGCCTGCTGGAGAGGTCGAATCAATGGTGCATTTCCAACAAGCGCCCCATCATCCTTGCTTTTACCCTTTACTTTCTCATCGTTCTTCTTTCTTCCAAATCCAAACAGTCTTCTCTTTCCCGACTTTGCGGTTCCGCTCGCAGAATTGCCTGCACCCACATCGACATGACTACTTTCGCCAGATTTCGATGACGTTTGGTTCGTTGGTACCGTGAATCCGTCACCTAATTGAGGGGCCTTTGACGTGGTTATGGATTGTTGGCCTGTGGGGACGGGAGTATTCGCATGTAAAGTACTGGATTCTGATGCACTCATGATGACAATTTAATAGAAAAGACCTGATGTGTTTCTAGGATATCGAGGAAAGTAGACTGGAGCGAATCTGTTGTAGACTATTTGCGAAGTGTTAGATGAACGTGTATAAATATGCGCTGTTGAAATTATTAATTTGATCACATCACATCATATGGAGGCCGGCGTATGCATGTGCCTTAATCAAACCAATACTTTGGAGGGTGCAGAGGGTGCAGACTTACGCGTGCAGGTTATTTATTATCTTTTGGGAATCCTCAAGCTTGTTTTCGGAACATGAGAAGAGAAGCGTGAATGATAACAACAAAGAAGATTCCAAATCAATACCTAATGTAGACAATTGATAAATGTGAGTTGTATGTAATCATAATCATAAGATGATTTCACCTAAAGGGTAAATAAAATCGGGTGGCTCAGAAAGCGGCAAAGGGAGTCAGAGTTCTCAGAGAAAGAGAGCTTGTTAATCAAGTGAATGAAAAATAGAATCACTGGTCAGTGTTTACCAACAATAATTAAGCATTTATTTTAATTTCCTTAAAAAGAGATATAAAAAGTCTCATGACAATCAAAAAGTTGTTGGAAACCGAAAATCGAAAAACGATTGATTTGGGACTTGGGATGAAGCCTTATCGCCTTATCGCCTTAGCGCATTATGCCTTGTGATGATAATGTGATTAAAAAATTGATTAGTCATCAGATATTTTCAATTCGTCTTTTTGGGGCCCAGACGATGAAATTGTGAATTGGGAAGAGGTTATTGACTTTTACCATTAGTCAAGCCACAACTCCTTCAACCCTCACGACTTATACCACCATGGATCTCAGAATATTTCGAAGACCTGTCGCCGATATTTTATCCGCAAAACCTCAATGTCTATTGTCTTTAAACGTCCCTGCCCGCCGACATGAATCCTCTTACAGACGTAGTAAGCAACGTTTAAATGTCAAACCAGATCCAAATTTCGTGCCATCAGATGGAGCATTGCAAGATCACATCATATTCAATCCGCCATCCTCATCTCCATCCGTATTCCACACTCCTCTGAAATTCCTCCCCAAAGAGGACAAGAGGAGAAAGCTTTTAGCCATCACCCAAGAACGAATTAATGCTTTCTCGCATCGATTGCCACCTCCAGTCAACCCGAAACAGCTGAAGTATGAGAGACATCATTTGAGTGAAAAGGATGTGGCAGAGATTAAAAGATTAAGGGTCGAGGAACCGGAGAAATGGACAAGACTACAATTGGCTAAGAAGTTCAATTGCTCGTCGATATTTATTGGTATGGTTACGGAAGCATCAGGGGAGAAGAGAGATTTGGAGAGAGAGAAGTTGGAAGCTGTGAAGGCTAGATGGGGACCTACGAGAACAGCAGCTCGCGAGAACAGGCAAAGGAGGATTGAGTTGGCAAAGAGGGACGAGTGAGGAGTGTGAGGAAGCGCGGATGCTCTGGAATGATATCTTTGGTCGACGATTTGTGGAAGGGATATCGAAGAAATGGCAATAAAGCACAGGGTGATATGAGTCTGGAAAGACTACACTATGTTGCTTATTGCGTGTATAAAATACGGAAACTCGTTTTCAAAATGAGCGTTTGGTATAATGTAGGAATATGTCAAAAAAACTACAGATGGGATTGCAATTCCAGAACACGCTACCAACACTTCTTTTGCATTCTCACTCTATACTACGAACCTTATGTGTCCATACTAAAGATTCGCCTTCAAGGTCTTCAGTAGCTATCCATTCGGAATGAGGAATACAATCTGTTTAGTGCCCTGGTTCAAGTGACCCTTGGGACTCATTATCATGGTCATTCGTTCATGGCAATGGCAATCATTGCCAATGATCGGATAGATTTATAATCTCCTCGTTATACTTGCCATTGTTTGAAAAGAGTCTCCAATTTTGCCTATGCTTGTCATCAATTCCTCCTCACCTAATACATGAAGCGGACCTTATCATCGTTCTTGCCACTGAAAACCAGCCGCCAACGCGAAACTCTTCACCAGAATAAAGTTCATTATACGATTAGCCTAAGCCTATTCCTGACCGCTTGGCACACTCTAATCCTGGCCATCTCTCATTCATCAACCAGCCTTTAGCCTCAGCTTTTTACAATTCTACTTCAAATTCAGCTTCACCTCTCCTTCTGCCGCTATCACGGTCAACCCCGGTGTATAAGCCAAACAACGACTTGTTGAATTTATCAAAAGTCTTCGCCTAAGGTAGTCAAAAAGATGTGCTGTCTGAATCTCAACCAATTTTTTTTTTTGGAGAGGATGATACTCGCAAAGGGGATTGGGGAAGCAAAGGCAACACGCTAGGATGTGGTGTGATTATTGGATGGGTTGACGTGAATATAAGTATGAGAAGTGTATCATACCCATAATCTCAAGATCCGAGGACATGGCGAATGTTTAAATACACCCTAGGTTTCTCTAGGGGATGAGCAATTTAGGGGGGGGGCTTATCATGTTCCGAATTTAAGCAACAGTGCTTGGGATGTGATACTTGACGAGAGCAGGAAGACGCTTCAAATGGGCAAGTAGCAGTAATCATCGTTAGGATCGTGGGGGTTGATAAAGGTATCTGCATGGTCTTTCTTGGACAGGTAGTCCACCTAGGTAATGCTTGATTACCGTATTAAGTACTTTCAGGACTGACTATGGAGCCTTCATGATAAAGGAACGTGTTTTTCGCTTTTTCTTTTACCTCTCACCACCAAATCAAATTTCCCTTTCTAAAGCTCTGCGTACCATTGCCAGTCAAGAACACAAATCGCATCTTCGCTATCTTTAATCATGATATTCCAAATCACCAGCTACAAACTGCATAGGTTAATAACATGAGATCAAAAATGTTATTACCAGAGAGTAAACAAACAAGCAAAAAGCTAGCAATCCTAAAGAGTCAAAGAAATAACGACAATAAAATCTAATCGCTACCAATCGCCTAAAATGAAAATTTACTTTCCTCCTTACCATTCCTTGAACCTCAGTATTCCAGACCAGCTAGCCCGAAAGTTTTATTCTTCAAATTCATGCCCTGCTTGACCTAGTGTTCTTATTCACCGTCGGTCCGTTTTTTTTTTTGAGGCCGCGGGAACGGAGCTTTATAGTGCCTTTTTTTTCATTCTCATATGCACAGGGGGACCAAGCTAGATTCAGTGGCACCACTCATTGTTTTGGATTTTCTTGGGGATCGGGACCGAAGCTTTTGGCCAGAATCTATTTCATTGCTATGAAAATAATGATGATGATGAAGAACATCTTCTTTGCGACTTCTCGATATTCTCCCTCCTCGTCTCGTTTTTCTTCTTCTGATTCTGCTTTGCATTCAGTATCACTATTGCTAAAACTACGATCGTCTTTGTTTCCAGTTCATTCTCGCGTCTACTAATCTCGGATTCTGGAGTGTTGTTCCTGCGCGATTCGAGAAAGAGTCACTGGGAATCGTGATGACTCATATGACCCGATATGGAGGTCTCGGGTTCTTGACTCAAAACTCCGTTCTCTACAGCCGATCTCGTACGGAGGGTCTCTGCACAAACTGGTCCCAGGCGGACTGATTTTGTGCAATCGGATTTTGAAAGGATAGTTCTATCAGAAGATCTGCGATCATCATTACCTGATCCGGTCCGCGAGGCCGTCTCAGCTCTACTTGCGTGAGAACCTGGTGCTGGCATTTTATCGATGTTGCTGAAAGTTCAGTTCAAGAAATGCGATGCAGTATGTTTTACTTTCCCTTTTGTCAATGAAGGTTGGTAATAAGTAGCCTGCACCCGAGTCAAAGATGTTGATATTGATGTTGGTTAAAAACTGATGAGATTTTCCCTGGAGCATCGAATCCTGTTTAAACCATTCATACTGCACAAACAAGTATCTCAGAAGGCTAAAACCATGAGGCAGTAGTTGAAAAATTGACCAACGGATACGTTAACTTCATACATGGCGGTATTTAAAGTACTCCAGGCAACACAGTAATAAGGCTGGTCTTGGATTAGGCCCTCGATACACAATATGCTAGGCGCCAGGACTGCAAAGTCCATCAAGCGAATATTTCACATTTATTCCAGACAGCTATGTTTTGAGTTATTTATCATTGAATCTTTCTTTTTTTTCATCTAATCATCTGGGGACTGTTCACTGAGCCATTTAATCTTTGTTTTCAAGATGCAAGGGATGGAAACTTTACAGTACTGGCCTCATCTCAGCCTATTCGAATGCCGTAGCTGGACCTCCATTTTAATTATCTAATCCACAAAGAGGAATCACGTTGTTCATATCAATATTTTCGTTCTCATTCACACAAGCCATTCTTATTTGGTCATCCTTTAGAAAGTCGAGTACAGATGAAACCGATCCACCACCTATCTGCTACTATGTGCTGCCTTCCTTTCTTCATGTTTGTCACGACGGCCTCTCTCTGCCCTTTTATACACCTTCTTACAACCTGGTATCCGGCACATATAGTTTCCATCGACTTTGATACCATTTATGGTATTATACTTCTGGATAATCTCCTGTGAGATGCATAAATGAGCATGCTCTGCCTTTAAATGGTCGACAAATCTGGACTCTTGAGAACTCCAGTAGGCACAATTTTCATCAACTCCCGAGGCGCAGTAAAATCCCGTCTCAGTATGATATGCTTGATTATGTTTTCGTAAGTCTTCAGGTAGCTTCCAACCTTTAGGAAAAGCATTACAGCGAGTACAAAAATATCGATCCAACTTCCTTCTCCCAGTATCCCCACGTCGATTTATATGATTCGCGTCATCACTCTCTTGGAGCCTTCGTTTCCTTTTGGAGCAAGATGACGAATTTTCTATCACTCCTGGTGGAGGTGATCCTAAAGTTGATTCGGATCTGTATGATTCTTCGCCAATGGATTGCGATCTCATCATCGTTAACTCGGTCGTATTGAAGAAATGTGTAACAGGTTGCCGTTCCATTATATAATCCGAAACGGCCGACCGGAATGAATTGACACTAGGCGTTCTCGCGATATTAGGCTCCTCAGCCATGCAATATGGCAAAATTCCTCCGCTATGTTCACTTATGGGCATGGAGGATGCTTCTTCCATTGATGGGATATCCCAGCACCTATTAAAATCTTGCTCATCGAGGATGCTTTGGGCTCCTGTAACAACTGGAAGTGGAAGAGTAGGTCCAGTGCTCATAGCACCGCATTGCCAAAGACTCGGGCCAATATTCGCATCATAAACTAACTCGGAATGGCAGGTAAAGGTCTGGTATGAGGTATCTTGCCACAGGTAGTTGTTATAGCCTGAGGAGGTGGCGATGACACTTTGAGAGACATCGGCATTGTATTGACTACTACAGACATTGCGACTCTCTTCCATACATGTGCTAAGAGCATCATCGTGGATGTTAAAAGAGACGTCGGTGGAATTCGTGTTTGCGGGCGAAGTACATGTCGGCGATGTACAATAAGAAGGGCTATGCGTTCGTGAAGTGTAAGTTTGTGAATTATAGTCGGGCTTACTGCTCGAGCTCCAACAATCATTATCACGAGGATACTTATTATGACGTTCCTGAAAGCTGCTGTTCCTTTGAACGTAGGATATTTTTCTAGCCGTTGACATGTTGTGTAAGTAATCCACCGAAAAAAGTTTTTCTTTTGCTTATCTGGAGAAGAACCCTATCGGAGAAAAGGTTGCCTGTAAGACAGAGCCGGACTCCGAGTTTCTATTTCGTTTTGAAATGATAAGCTTTGTATAGGCGTATGTACCTCAATCTTGGCACGTAACTAATTGTCCGAACCCCCAGGTCCGACTGATTGCTGATTGAATCTTCGACTCACATTTTCTCATAACATGTACTTATACAGATCATGTCCAAAATTGACATTACTACCAACCGTTAATGGGTTAAAATTACATTCCAGACCTTTCTTGGAGCCAATATCTCACTGGGGTATTCCCTATGCCAAGGTCAATTCCTAGGTACGGAATCACTCAGTAAGTACAGAATGCGCCTGCCAACCCTAAAAGCCTTACTTCATCTGCACCATGATTTATCACGCCACAATCGTCTTGTGAAATAAAGAATATGGTTGGCTTATCATTCTGCAAAGTAGGGAGCTGGAAGGAAGCGATCTGCGGTGTCAAATTACCACACGATTTTGCTCCGCCGTCCTGCCCGCACTCCTCCAGACAAGCCCCAACGTTGCGCATTTGACCTAAAATTATAAAATCTTCGTTCTCAAGATATTATTATTGATTCTGTTAGATGAATTAGATCATAGACGTGCGAGAATACAAATATGACGAACGTATATGTATCCAACGGCTCAATCCGAAAAACATTGCGATAAACAGTGCTGCAGAAGAACAGGAGAACAGATGAATGCGGCAACGGAAGGATTGGCATTGCAAGCGAAGTATGATTAAGGTTAGAGGAAGATAATGAGTTGGATAAGCCAGCCGGGTAACCGCTGGCCCTGGTCATCACCAAAGGAGACCCCGGTGTCATTTACTGCAACGTTTCCCATATGTTTCAGGAACATCGGATTAAGGAATAGAAAGAAAACAAGACCATGGACTCCGCATCTGCAGGATCAAAAGAGGCATAGCAAGACCTATGATTTCACTATCGAGATTTCATATCAGTGGAAATAAGGATTTAAAACTCAAGCGGGAATATAGATTTATGGGGACGTAGGATGACGGATGTGTGGCAGGACAGAGTTGCAAGGCATTTTTCATAAAGAGCTCGGCTATTGTGGGTTGTTGTCAGGATAGAGTTTGGTTTAAGTTTAAGTGCTGATGTTGATTGAGTGATGGGATTGATGGGGTTTGCCGCTTGCCCAGCCGCCAACGTGTAAGCGAGACACGTGATACGGGGAAGGAACTGAGATGATGGAGTCTCTTTTGAGAATGAATAATGACCTGGCTATGACCGCGACTACAGCCATGATTTATTCCTCTAGGGCTTTCTAGAAGTGCTGTGCCTGGAAGTTTGAAAACCGAGTGGTACAGTCAACAATATGCCTGCCCTACAATTTGACGGCTGTAAACTCTCGACCGCTGATACTGATAGACTGGTCTTTGGAACTGGAAAATAAGCACGGAAAATTACATCTGGCAGTGGTACATATCGTATGAATCAAAGTAGTAAGGATTTTCCAATCCAGAGACGAACGACAAGGATCGGTTCCTGCAGTCTGACTCTGACAATCCAACTCTATTGGGCGGAAACGCGGAAGTGAAAACCGGCGGCTAGTGTTATCTGCAGTTGATTTGCTTGCAGTATCCACGAGCTTTAAAGTAGGGCAGCGGAAGTTGCGGGACTTGGCACACTGGACTTCTCTAATGGAAGGGATATGAATCCTTCTCGCGGGAATTTTTATCCAGTTTTAGGAATGTCTATTTTATTGGAAAATGGTCTGGAATTTTCCTTTTGTACACGAGAATATATGGGGCATGCTGAGATTTTAATAGTCTAGATACTTTTGCTGTTTAAAACTGGGAGATGAACGGTTTTGGTACTTCTTTCTATGGCCACATTATTTCAATTGTTACGACTGCTTGGTCTGTCGAAATGATTATGATGTACTTATTGGCAAAGGTCATCAATTTCACAAAATACGGTAGTAGTAGAAGAAGAAGTCTTCGTTTACCCTGTGGTTTACTCTACAGGCAAAGATTCATACTCTGTTAATCATCAAATATATGCGGCTGAAGTTCTGAACTGCAAGTGCAGTCAAAACTGCCGAGTAGCTTGAGTCAATCATAGAGAGAGTTCATGGTTTAATCTCAGTCTCAGATATATATGTATTTGACTTCCACGCCCCTCCAAAATGAGAACGAGTAAATTCTCCCTTGGCAGAAATAAGCTTAATGTATTATCAAGTATACTACCACATTATGATAGACTACGCATAAATAATCCGCCCCCGGCGGTTACCCGCAAATAATCCGCGAAACCGCGGGTAGGTGGATTATCCATAGTTGACGGATTATTTACGGATTATCCGCAAATAATCCACGGGTACCCGTTCAAATTCTTCAATAATCCGCCTCGCCAATGGATTATCCGCCCCACGGTTAACCGTTGCGCAGTCTAAGATTCACATACATATGACTCTTACAATTTAAAGATTCAATGGATGTATGAATGACTATCCAATATTGAAGCAAAGCCGGGATTAGCTTAGTTAGTCTCTCGCCAATTATTAAGACATCATGGAGTATGTAGGCAAAATCTCGCA
This sequence comes from Sclerotinia glacialis, assembly GCA_002162575.1. NCBI lineage: Eukaryota > Fungi > Ascomycota > Leotiomycetes > Helotiales > Sclerotiniaceae > Sclerotinia > Sclerotinia glacialis. Next base: position 1,015,785 of record NGKH01000008.1, on the reverse strand, counting down.
TTCCCCCCTGAGACTAGGGATGGAGGTTTTCCATAAAGCAGGGCTAGATTACGCGTGAGGCAAAATCACAGGGAGCTAGATTACTTTGCTTGATAAAATTACATTTTGCACATCCCTACATGAAAGACTCTTACTCGTAAAAGGGGTATGAGAGGGAGTAGATAAGAGACTTTTAGCAGTAAATCTCAATACGCACGAGTAAGCCACTAATTCCATACATGCTTTCAGTCTTCTGCAGAAACCTTGAGCAATATATTCCTTCTTGGTTACTTACGGTTGACGTAAGAGGATGCATGATAACGCATGTGCGAAAATAAGGTTATAAGACCCGCACGCTGATCGAAATACTGCACGTAACTAACTTCTCTATTCCTGTATTAGCACCAGCCAGACCGAACTCTGGCACCTGCACTACTCTTATTCAGACTTGCCTCGGCCCATAAATTGATCGAATACATATGTGAATATCAGTAGAATATAATTTCGGGCAGCTTACTCATAAGTTATAACCTCAATCATTTTCACAACCCTTCCTCATTATCCATCGAGGTATAGAGCAGAGGTACTGTACCGTACCATCCCAGCATTTATTTTGGAAATCCTCATGTGAAAAGAAAGGAATGTCAGTTCCATGCCAGTATATTCCCCCTTCTCCATTTAAGAAACCTTTAGTATGGTCGACAAACTACATCCACATACATGCAACTAAGAGGGTTAAGAGACAGAGACTCTAATATGGTTGTGATTGTATATATTGTAGTTAACGAACGTTTCTCCTTCATTTCAGGGTTTCCTCTCCGGGCATTATTTTCTTGGGAGATATTAAAACCAAAGTTTAAGATTTACAATGCTTTCTTGAGTTTGGATGCAGCGTATGACAAGTAGCTGGTGCTCCCAGCACACGATCGGAGTGAGGAGAAACAGATGAATACTATGTTCAAAACGTTCAAATATCATTTATAAGACTCAATATCATTTATTCTTATTCTTATTCATTCATTCCCCTCCCCTCTTTCAATCAGTCCAGAATTTTAGCCATATCAGCCAGCTAGCTACAAGCAAGAGTATTGTATCTCCGAGTCTCTATTAGACTATCTAGCAAACAAGCAAACAAGCAAGTGCCCATCCATCCACAGTTCATGTTTCAAGGATTCCTATATCTACAATCATCCACCACCACCACCACTTATCATTCATCATCCACTCAATCCTCTCCACCCACCTATCTCTCCCACACACATATTCACCCTCACCCTTAACAGAAGAAATTCAATATATGGAAACTCCATTTCATTCCATTCCCATCCCTTACCAAAGACACACACAAAACACCTCATATATTTCCCATCCATCCATCAATCAATCAAACCATCCATCCATCCCATCATCCCTTATAATTAGGAACCTGTGGTTTCACAACTCCCCTATTAAAAACAAAACATTTTCTGACCTCATGCACTCCATATTTGAGTACCTCGGTATGTAGAGAACAAAAGGGTATGTAGACAACAAAAGAACCTAAAAGCTTTCGAGAAGAAAAAAAAAAACATAGCTAATACAAAGCAATCAAAATCTGGTTAAGCTTATAGCAAGCATGGATAGATACTATCTTTCTTTGTAAACAAATCCATATACCTGCCCATCAACTCGCAAAAACAAGACACAAATAAAAGGTAAAAAGTCGCTTTCCCTTTTCTCTCATAATAATCTTGGCATGTTAATCGTTCAATAACTTGATCAGTGATCCCCACCGGATATTATCGTTCTCTCTTCTTTTTTATGGTGATTTTGTATGCTTTAGATGCTGTGGGTCTCGTGAATGCGTAAAATGAGTGAGGAACTCATGCTTGAAGAATAATATATACAAGAAAGTAAGGTCGTTAGGCTGAGAAGGCAAATCGTGAATCGTAGAGGTAGTGGGTCGTAAAGTAGAGGGTAGATATCAGTTGGTACGCCGTTGATATCCTGCCAACGCCGTAAACACATGATCAAATTCAAATTGATGTGAATCCAAATCTCCTCAAGTCCTATCCAGGATCGAGCGAGTACTTGGCGATAATGTTAACAGCGATGCTTGCAGCAAAATCTTGAAAGATTTTTAAACATCCATCATCTCAGCATCATCTAAGACTTCATCTGCTGGTCCCCAGTTTCCTTCAAAAACAGTGGCGCCAGCACGTCTTCTATTGCTAACCCATTCAAGGCCTTCTGCTTCCAGTACTTCATGAATCAAAGGTCGATCTTGAGGACGTGGTGAGATCATCCATCGAACAAGCTTATCGAGTGTACATTCATGATTAGGATCTCTCATGAACTCTGGGGCTTGTTCAAGCTCACCACGTCGAGAAGAACCAAATAAGTTGCTTGCGTCATGAGCAAATGACTTGGAAGATGAGGTAAATCGCTTTCGGCTAGCAGCAATTGGCGAACCAAAGTCGGCATCGAATTCATCATCGCTTGTCATGGAATCATCGCTTGGTACAATGGGTATGCCATTGGCATCACGGAGCATGCTACTTGCTTCACTCCAAGTAAGACTTGGGGCTTCGCTCATGTCTCCAGATCTTAATCGTTGCCAAGAGACTCCATTGTCGGGAAGGTATACGTTGGTAGCAATTTCGAAAATGACCATACCAAGAGCGAAAACATCTGCTGGTTTGTCATATTGCCCAAGGAGAATCTCTGGGCCAATATATTCACGATCTCCTTCACCTTCAATTGCATCGGAAGCAGGCCATGAAGTTGCCATACCAAAATCTCCAATTTTCAAGACACCCTCAAAAGTAATCATGATATTGGCGGGTTTAATATCAAGATGGATGAAGCCCGAATCATGGATATGTTTCAGGCCCTGTTAAATGTTAGTCAAGTTGCGATAATCACAAGAGGGGTTTGACTTGCCTGTCCAATCTCTAGTAAAATCTTCCAGATCCTGAAATCATCTACTCTTCCCTTTCGACCAACTTGATAGAGAAAGATATCAAGACTGCCCTCTTCACAAAGCTCGGTCTGAATGTATAAGTAATTCTTCTCTTCCCAAAAGTCAACATAGTGAACAACATTGTCAGCCTGACCAAGTGCCTTGATAACCTCAACTTCTTTGAGCTTCCGGGTTCTATCCTTGTAACCTTGATATGGCTGTTTCGACTTCTTGACGGCATAAATACGTGGCGGCATGGGCGTTGGTGGTGTTCTACCAGTCATTGGGGAGTCGGCTAAATCACCAAAGAGGAATGCGGATGCTTTTTGAGCGCTCTGGGTAACTCGGTACACCTGGGAAAATTCTCCAGTTCCAATCATCTCTACCTGATCGAATCGCGATACAAGAGATTCATCCACGTCCCGGGGTGGGAAGCTTCCAACCGGGGTGGTGCTGGTCTTACCGAAATAATCTCGACCAGTAGTTGGTGTAGCTGGAGGTGGGGCAACAGGAGCACTGTGAGCACCTAGTTGAGCTTGACCATCCTTATGATTAGAGATGGAGAGCCCACTGGGATCGGGCGGTAACATGCTGTCTTGAGGTGTGCAAGGTGACAGTCGCTCGATGAAATCTACACGCTCCAATGGACTGGCTGGAGCCACGTGACTAATTTTAGCAAAACCGGGCTTTCTGGAAGGATGTCTTGAAGGACTCAAAAAAGACGTAGTAAGAGATTTAGCCATCAACGGCGAAGGAGATTGCATGCCCCGCAAAGCTCGGGATCTAGAAAAGGAGGGTACAGAAATGGAAGTACTGAAGGGAAGTCCGGCAGTGGCAGGTGTAGGAGAGTCGCTCATATCCATGGAAGTATCACTGTCTTCCTCTTCCTGCTCGCCTGGACTCGTAGAGAGGTTCAACTTACTGCTTGATCTTGGTATCTTTCCTAAGCTATAGCCACCCACAGCGGACATTGAGGCCGGAATCGATCGATGACTCGTGGGACTACCGTTTTGAAAATGAGAGAAGCTCGGGGCTTGCTTCGTTGGAGTTGGTGGTAGATCAAAATCACCAATTTGACTGTCGGTCTTGAAATCCGGCGATCCAGCGTCATCTCCATCGATGCTAAGGAAGCTACCTCGTCGAGTTAAACCCCGCGGTTGGCCAAAGCTACTTCCAAATACTCCATTGCCCTTTCCAAAGGTACCGATAGCTGGTGCTCCATGGGGGTTGAAAGGTGTTGATGGGGTACCGAATGAGTGCCGGATTTGCCTCGCTTTCGCAATGGCGCTGGTTGGAACTGCGGCTGGGTAAGTACCGAAGATGTTGTTCTGCTTCTTACATGGGGTATCTGGAACATTTGACTTGGCATTTCCACGAAGCATTTGAACTTCCTCCGGTCTTCTGTTGACCTTTGAAATGAGACCTGTAGACATGAACGCAGCAGGTAGTGGCTTAACAGCCTTGAAATTCTTGGGAGTTGAGAAGTCATTAGGAGCATCCAAATTGAACGGTCTGAGAGCTCCAGCAGGCAAAGATTTTGAAAAATCAATCTTCGACTTTTGGTTACCACCAAGATTAACCGGGACTTGGTGGACAGGTGAATCCTCGGCAACGCTCGAGTTGGAGGAAGAAGTTGTCATGGTGCGTGAAAGTGGATGTGGTTGATGTGTAGGCTGTTGTGTGGATTGTTGCGATTGACTGACCATGTGCATAGAAGCATTTGGAAGGCTACCCTGGGAACTAAACGGGCTATCGCGATTTGGGGGTGCGACGAATTGATCCAACGACAATCTTGGACGATTCTTTTGCTTACTTGGGCTGACAATTTCTTGGTTCGCAATCGCAAAAGGTTGCTGTTGTGCGGATTGTTGCGCAGCCAAAAGTTGAGCTGCATGTCTTCGACCCCAAGAAGTCTTCTCGCCATTTCTTTGAAGTAGTGTAGATTTGCGCAAAGAGGAGGAACGTCGAGGGGTCGAGGTGAAAGGAGATACTGTATTTTCAGAGGCGACAACCGTGGCGGATAATTCATATTCGTGATTCAAATCGCTATGAATATCAAATTGCGATGAAGGGGCTGCTGCCTGTGGCGGGTCAAAGGCATTGAAGTCCTGGCCAAAGTTGGCAGAACCGTGAAGACTTCTACGCTTTGCGACTGGACTGCCGAGGCTTGCTTGATCGAGGTTCATGATCGTATCGCTGCGCTTCAGTGGACTTGAATTGAATGTATTGCAGTCGCCGGCTCCATCGCCACCTAGTCGCGATAGTGCCTGGTTGACAGGCGCAATGGAATCTAAATTGAGTTGCATTCTCGGAAGCTTCTCCAGGCTCTTTCCCTCCACCGGACTGCTACAGCCGAAATTTTCTTGTCCACCCATAAAACCGAGTGGTGTTGGAGTCGCGTTACCAGTATCGATTGTTTGGCTCAATGCCCGCTTCATAGGACTTCTAGGTGAGGTTCGCAGACGGGTGCCCTGTCGGGGAGGGGCAGTCTTGGCTCGCGACGAGGATCGAAGTGCCAATCTTGCGCTCGGAGGAAATGGTACGGCAAGTGGTGATGGTGTGTGAGGTGTATTTGTTCCTGCGAACAAGGCAGGATATGAAGATGCGTGCTTGGATGGTGACAGCGGGGATTTTGGTGATGGGCTAGGTGATTTAGTCACCAGTCGGAACTTGGATGGCGAACGCGATATCGAACGTCTTAGCGATCTCACTGCTGAGGTAACATCAACATGGTGAACATGTGTAGGTGATGGCATAGTAAGAGTGCCCCCGCCGCTATTGGAGTATGACATGATGTTTTGGTTGGAATGTCGCGGCTTAACGATTTAAGATGAGTGAACTTTTTTTTCTTTTTTTTTTGGGGCGCTGATGTCGGAAATTATTTGTCTTGCGACATGAAGAAATGTATGTAGTCTTTGCCGAAAGTGAATAACCTTTCTCTTTGATTCTATTTTGAAATTTGTCGCGTCGCTCTTGTCGCCGTTCTTGTCGCCAAGTCTTCGGTTCTATAGAAAGAAAAAGTTGTGAATGAAATGAGACCAGCTAAATGCCGAGTTCCTTTATGTTGCAGGTTGTTTTTGAATGCTTGATTGAATAGACGATAACTTGAGAAAGAAATAATCAACAAGTATTGTCCAAAATGGGTAGTTTATTTGGAAATCGATTGGAATGTAGACTGTACAGGTAAAAAGAAACAATTCGAGGAATGTCGGAAGAAGAGGATGGTGGCGTAAGAAAGAGGGAAGAGTGTTATATGAGTGGTATTTTGGTCGTCGATGGGAGATGAGTGGATCGAAAACGGTATGTTGTAGATTATAAAAAGGGCAATTGCGATGATGAATATATTCTGTTGTTGAAGTAGAGAAAGGGAAGTCTTCACGTCATACTTGTTGGTATGATTCTTTCCTCTTTCCTCTTTCCTTTTTCCTTTTTCCTCTGTACTCTTTCCTCTGTACTCTATCCTCTTGCAAAAAGAATTTGAATGTACCGTTGGGTTAACTTTGAGAGTTTTGGCGTCTCGGTTTGGATTGGATTGGATTGGATTGGATTGGTTTGGTTTGGATTGGTTTGTTTTGATTTGGTTTGGCTTGGGATTTGGTATCTACTTTAGATGGAAAGACCAATAGGCGCGTAGTAGTGATTTGTCGCAAAGATACTAGGTACACACGAGGTAGGTAACGTATTTTTCCTTTTCTTTTCTTTTCTTCACTCAACAACGCCTCTTTGGATTAGGATAGAATAGAAGACGGATAGAATAGAAGATGGACAGAATCGAAAACCAGTTTCGTATTGTATAAGTGTAGTATCGGAAATCGAAGGATTAAGTTTTCGTATGTATGGATGGTATGTAATGTAATGTAAGTAAGGTAAAATTATTGAATGGTTGAAATGGAATATATGCTTAGAATCTGCAAATGTAGTAGTGTGTTTTATGATGAGATGGAATTCTAATATAAGTGAGAGAGAGTTTTTTATGATGATGGATTTCTGGTTATATGATAAGTAGTGGTAGAATAGTCAGTTTATGATTCTTATTGGGGGAAAAAGAAACTTGTTTACTCCAAAACGCGTCTTTTTCCTATCTTTTACCCGTTTTTTCGCTTAACCTTGACGCGTTTTGAGACAAAGATTGACCCAAAGTGATCAAAATCAATAGATCATATATATAAATATTAGCCACATCTTGTTTGTTTATGAAGAAACTTTGACCATCTGGGGGGGGGGAAGGGGGGTCCATGATCTTCATCCAATCGATCCCATTCCTTTCCGTCGTACGCCCAGGTACCAAAACCGATAAAGATCTATAAAGGTTCTACAACATCTCGACCGTTACAGTTTCTCTCAAGAAAAGGGAGGTAAGGAGGGAGATACCGGTAGGAGGCAGATACCGATACTCATGTAATATTCTTCCTTGACCTTTCAACTTTTCCATTGTTTCATACAAGTCCCGGATGGACAGTACTGATTTTGCTTATCAACAACACACTTGAATGAACCAATGAGACGCGTAAAGCACCGATCAAGTCATGTTCTTTTTCCCGGTCAATCGTATCATCAAAATATTTGAGGCGGCAAGTACATAAAGTTGATTGAATCTTTCCCAATCAAATTCTGTATTCTGCCTGATGCTACCCATTCGCTTGGACCAATCTTACTCCTGCAGCCCAGGCAGCCCTTGATCAATATGCACACTGACCGGACGGCTGGAGACCCCATCTGATCCAACACAAGCCAAGAATATGGATGGCGTTGGAGAGGCTGACAACAATCCAACTCCTGTTTCCCCTCTATGCATAGACGTTGTAAAGAAAGATTTTCAATCTACCTTAAGCGCTTCTTCTTGTGCCACGTATATTTTGGGCATGCATCACGAGCATCATGGTACTTTTCCCAAGGATCCATTTTCATGCCATGTTATGCCATGCTATGTATGCCATGCCATGCCATGCCATGCTCACCATAGATGCTGAACGGAAGAAAAGATACTTTTGAAACTAACAAGTATATTAGAACTAGCACTTTTCTAAACTTTCGAACCTTTCGAACCTTTCGAACCTTCAGAAACTTCCGAAATTTCACAGCAAAATCCTCGTATGAAAAGTCTTTGTTTACTTGGAATCCCAATGCGTTTGACGTGTCTAATATTTACATCAAAACAAATAAACAAACAAATAAACAAATAAACAAATAAACAAACATAACGCATATAAAAACAATATCAAAGCTCGAATTTAAATATACTACGACTACCTTGCAAAAACACCATCATCACCAAATACAAAGATTGTCTATTCCCCTTTGGTATTTCTCCTCCGATTTAACCCAATTCAACAAGCCTCTGTCAATCTACTCCGTATGAATATGAGACAAGGATCAAGAAAAACTCTCTCCACAAATTCGGGATGGGAATCTTGGGATTTGAGGAGAGATTCATAAAATAGGGGCTGGGTTGAACCCATGAGGAGGTTGGTAAGAGGGGTCATCATTACTTAATTGAGTAATTGAGTGATTGAGTAAGTATGTAAATTAATATCAATCAATGTAATGAATGTATGATCGAGTCGCATTGAATTCATCTTGACCCCAATTTCAATTTACGAAACGAAACCATCAATCAAGAAGATTGATATGATAAGCTTTACACCAGGGTCCTGCTAGATTTTCATTTTGGCTCCTCATCTACGGATACGGAGTGCCTACATCCAATCTCCAATCTCCAATCTCCAATCTACAATCGATAGGAAAGAAAAGAAAGAAAAAAAAAATACTATATCTCAACCTTATCGACACGCATCATCATTGCATTTCCCCGTCTTGTCTCAGACCACATACATATACATACAATACATTACAGTAAGGTACCGACCGGTTTACTAAGACTGGAAAGGTGTGCGTTATCGATACAGAACACCACCGTGCCAAATTCTTGGACCCCTCCTCTACCCATCCTGTTGTTCATTCCCATTACCTTGGTGTGACTATATCCATCCATCGCTGCGTTAATTCCTTTTCCATCAATTCAATATTGTTATGCTTATGCATCCTCGGTATGTACGTAGCATCCCGTAGCATCCTTCGTAATTCCAACCTCTGGAATGGAAATACCGTATCGTATCGTATCGTTTATTTACGGAATGTGGAATGTGGAATGTGGAACGAGAACTTGCAACGAGACCTCGAATCGCTTTATTCCAACAATGTCTATTCGGGATGGTTCAGCAGTTATTCTTTGCTTGTTTCTGTGTTGCCCATATTGTTGGTGGTGTTTATGGGTGGTGGTTGGTGGTTGGTGGTTGGTGGTTGGTGGTCTTTGGTCTTTTAATAAGAAAGAATCTTTATAGTCTCTCTTGTTTACAGTTTACAAATTACAGTGTACAACCATGCTCATGGAAATGATCTGAATGCTGCGCAAAATGAGAGGAAGGGCTGGAGGGGAAAGAGGGAGAGGTGAGGATTAAGAAATATCCTGATTGTATGAGTGAGGTTGTGTATGAGACATTTCTCGATACCTACTGGCTTGATTGATTGATTGATAGATATTAGTCTTCTAGAAAAAATTAAAGAAAATAATCATCTTTATACTCTACAATAATGATAGTATCTTATTTTATTGATAATAACATTCATTTGGAAAATGAAATTTATAAATAGATTATAATGGATTTAATATATGATGTGATTGATATATAATAGATGGTATGGTTTTCTGAATCTCACAAATAAAGATTTGAAAATATATGAGAGATTTCTGAGTGAAAGTTTTAGGGGGGAAGATGTTGTGGGTATGATACAGAATGAGTTTCGGTTAAGAGCTCGAGGAGGTAGGAATGTATAGATGTAGTGTTGGGGTTTACTTCACTTGATAGATATATATCAATCTTATATAATATTAAATAATATTTCATCTGTTATAGATTGACGAATATTGGGTTGGCTAATTGGGGTATTGTAAGGAGTAGAAAGAAGTAAGAGTGGTGATAATATTGAGGATGTTGAGGATGTTGAGGATGATAATAATAAACAATTTATATCATCAATAATAGTTTAAAATTTTAATCAATCAATTCTTCTCAGTATTAAACAGAGATGATATATTCATACTTTAGATAATCAATATCCTTAAAGAAACCAAAATCTTCATATACTTCTCCTTTTCTCATCTATACTTGAGCTCCTTTCTTCTACTTAAAAATCAATTTGCGGATTTTATAAATGGTGGGAATCTGGCTTAGAGCAAGTATATAATGTCTTCTCTCTCGTTATCCTCCCTCTTTATTTTTTCTGCAAATCATATTAATTTGATATATATACATACATACATAACGGATGTTGTGAAATTTAATCTGAATGACGACTAGTTGATGGATGTACGAAAATCGTACCCAAGAATATTATCCACATGGTGTTTATTCTCGTTGCAGGTTAGAAAGATGTTTCTTGTCGTAGTGATGATTTTGGTTTTCTATTTTGTTTAATGCTTGATGAGGTTTCAATCAGGAGGTTTATATAGTTATTGGGATGATCAACTTTATATTGGGATAAGTAGATGGATTGTAGGTTGGGAAATATTGAGAGTTTGATTGGTATACTTTGATCTGTCTGGTTGTGGAACAGTTTGTCTAGACTACAGCCTCCCAAGCATAATACTAACTCAACACCTTAAACCTCCATCTATCTCACAAGCAAAATCTCTATCTAATATCTATATAAATTATCTCTTTCACCCTTCTTATAATAAGTACCCACAAGAGATGGGAGTCAATTGATAGACGTATTGCTGGGTGTTTGCCATCTTAGAGGGTTTTCTTGTTTGTAGTTTCTTATGAATAGGCTTCTTACGAATAGGCTACTTTTGAATTATTGGGTTAATTGGATGGATGGATGATACGAAAAGAGGAGAGAAGAATGAGGTGGTAGTAGTAAGATTATATTGATTGATAGTGCGGTATGAAAAGAAGGAATGATGAGGTTGAAACGAGAAGAAAGTTTGAATATGGCAAGTGTGATGACTGTGATATATTGCCTACATTAGCTTTATCTAAATAGCGCATTCGGGTTCTTCCACTACGTGTCGTGAGTCGGACTACGTATATATATCATTTTGGGGAAGAGTGACCTCTCTCCCGTATCTTCATGTTTTCAAAGTGGCTTACGAGAATAGATATAGATATGAAGTTCAATGATCGGAGTTTACATACCACGATATTGTGGTGATTGGATCAAGCGCGAGATGTGAGAGTGAACCCAACGTAAAAAAGAGAAAGTGCAGTCTATTCACCACCATGACGTTCTGAGCTAACGACAATGGGTTGATCTTCAGGCTGAAGTGAAGTATTGCTCCTGACTGGCTACAGACTTATGAGTAGAACGGACTTTGCACATTGGAGTATGTATATCTTTCATCCCAACTATTATTATTACTCTTCACAATTATAAATGCACAGATAGCTATCAAAGATGTCAAGGAACTTTGAATATTTCACTCGTCATTCTTCACCAATGTGGTATTATTATGTAAAGCTGCGTTTTCTTCCTTGATTCTTGGGTCTTTGGTGGAGGAGTTTGTGTAAGGTGATGGCTCGTTAGATGTTAGTGATAGTGATGTAATAAAGCCGTTATCAATGAAGTTATAAGCATACGCCGACGAGGAAAATCGGCAACAAAAGTTTTACTTATCTTTCATTCCTGACCTATCAAACCCCAAGTAGATATTCTTCATCCGTAGGAGCCGTATCTAAAAGCGAAACTCGGAGCTCATGTAACATAAAGTATCTGGAACTCGGCTTCTTGTAATATTCTCCTTGGAGTTTCCACGGTCATCCGAGATGTAAGTAAATCAAAGCTGTTGATAATATAGAATAGAATTTATAGATTGTAGATATGGATATGGAGAAATAAGATTAGATTGGGGGTTGGAAGAAAGGAAGAAGTGGTGGCTGAAAGTATTCATGATACAAAATGCAAATAGCCCCGTAATAACCCAGAGAAAATGAGGTGATGAATCGCAGTATACAAGTACCTCCCCTCTAAACATTTTTCATTGCTATATATCGTAAATGCTCAACAAAGAGGCATATCAAGATTCCAGCAATTTCCAGCTCGGAACTTGTATGCTGTGGGTTGCTTGTTGTGCTATGGTAGTCAGTATTTGATTTTTGAACGCCATATAATTAAATGCAGTGTACAAAATTGATGGATGGATGGGAATGCCACCAATGACCCAGACATTGCAATGCCCTTAAGCCAGCCAGCCTACCTGCCATTTAAATCATTGTGCGCGTAAATATAAATCAGATATATCGACATGCACTAGCAGTTTATAGAAGGGGAGTGTTAACATATCATAAAGAACGGTGACCTCTATAGACTTTAACCTGAAATGCAAGACCAGCTGATCAAGAGAAGTCCAAAGCAGCCAATCACAATTGAGAGCGAACAAGCGAGTAGCATCCGCTACACCATTTTCGGCAAAAGAAGACTTCAATACGAGAGTTAAGGGGCGATGGCATAGAATCTTGAACACTTGCTGGAATTTTATATAATGGATAGAAAATATCTTCTTATTACGTCGGCTTGAGGAGCGACTTTGACTTTTTCTCTGAGTTTCTTTGCTGCAGAAGCGGTGGTGCTGTGGGTTTATAGCTCGGGTTTTGCACGCACAAATTTTGGGGAATCAGAGGTCATTTAGGTCTTCTGTCGGCTATTGGGGATAGACTGCCAGGTATATTAGGTTATTTGTATACATAGTTAAGAGTTGTGGTATGATTTATTTTTGAGCGGGGTTTGTGAAGTATTGAATAGCTTCGATCCATCATCATCATTGTTCAAGAGAATGGCAAGGGTGGCCTCGTGTATAGACCTTGATGTTCGTATATATGTAAAATGCTCCATCTGATATTTCGATATCAATTTCTCTAATGGTTAACATTTTGTTGAAATGGAATAGGGTTCGAGATTTTCCAATTCCCGACTCCTAATTCCATATATCGTCCTGCGCAAATATAATTTGTTCAAGAAGTTTGCCTTACTATATCGGCGATATACTTCGTAGATATTGAATATAGCGTTTATTTGAATAGTAGTAAGGATTCAATTGATAGAAGATATAATTAATCATAATCCTATCCCTTACTATATTTAAAAAAAATCTCTACGCAGTATTCAGAACTCTCAGCAATTTTATATTTCAAATAAAGTTTGCAAATACTCTCTTCTTGAGCCTCTTAGTATAAATAGAGGCTAGTATAGATATGGAATATAAAATGAAAGGGTTTTCATACATTTAAGGGTAGGGTTGAGTACAATAGATAGCTTTACTATTATGATAATCTACTTTTCTAACTTGTTTTATTCTCTTTACTTTGATATTCATCTAACAACGGCTTCAGACACTTAACATTATCCATTCCATTTGTCATATTGTATTACATTGCATCTTACTAGATTACTCATTTTTGTTTTCTTCGTTGCCCAACTCTACAATTACAATTCTTCAATAAAGATAACATTCAACGAGCTAATCTGTGTTGTGCTGCGCCAAACGCTTGCGCTCCTTCGATTATGTTATGGCCTAGCCGTTTGGAATTGAGACAAGAAATGGGATTGAACGATATAAATTGTAAACACGCAACATTTTTGGCATCGATGTTATCAAATCTTGTCCTTCGACGAAGAATTGGAATCGATTTGACAGATGCATTCTATGAGTGTGTGGCACAAACAATTTTCAAATATGTGTTTCGCACAACCGATGATTATTGGTACGATGTGACTCGCAAAGCGATATGGTGCTTAGGGGGCGAGGTCAGTATTCAAATCTTTCTATATGAATTTTCGCTCCACTTTGTATAGCACCTTCTTCAAAATCTGCATCATTCTAACAATCCTTACAGTCACCAAAACGACGACGACCCACCAACCTCGAAACCCGAGTAACGTATAAAATTAAGCAATTCCGTAATTGTTTATATATCAATGCAAAATTAGAAGGAGAACCAAAAAAAGAATGTATTAGAATTGATATGTTGGATCCGCAACAAAGACAATTCTTTGTTGATATAGTATCGTGGGCAACAAAAAAGCATCCACCTGTTCTGCCGAAATATATTGTAGTTCGAAAGGATTAGATATTAAAAGAGAACAAAAACGCAGCAAATATCGTCAAACGAAAAGAAGAGGGCAAAGTACGAATAAACCCAGTCCTCTTAGAGATCAATCATAATTTCTATACTGTTTAATTTATCTAATATGAGGTGTCTTTGCGCAATCGACAGATTGTTGGGATGGCTTCAACGAGCCTTGGCGGTTCTATATTGAACGATGGGCAATAATATAAAAAGGGTTCTATTCTTCGGTACAATGAGATCCTTTTCAAGATTAATTAAGTGAGGAATGTACTTCTGAAGTTAAATTAAAGGAGAATTATCTCAATGGGAAGTTGAGGGTGATGATTATATGTATTTTGGGAATAGTTGAGTAATGAACGATGAATATATTGTCATGAATATGAGAAGCATACTTGTTACGTGATGAAGTATATATATATATAGTCTTTCCCTCAAACAAGTATCAACCACGTCGAAACTTTTCGAGAAGTTTTGATAATTTTAGAATTGGGTTTGATTGATATAAGATGGTGATGATGCCCAGGTAAACATAAATATCAAGAAATGACCAAGAATAGAAATGTAATATAAATGCAACATTTCGACCCAATCTCCCCAATCCCAAGATCGAATCCCGCTTACCTCATTTCTTCAGCCGTACAGTAGGTATCTATCTATTATGCATTCATCCAGCCATCACTCTATATTTCAAAGCAAGAAATACAGACTACCGGTACATAAACCTCAAGCTTACAATCACTAAATCGCAACCTCAGGACCCCTTTCGACCTACGTAGGATTCGTATCATATCCCATCCCATCCCACACCTAATGTGGGAACCCAACAATCAACTCATAAGAAGGAAATCACCAAGATCAAAATCAAGCTCAAGATCAAGATTCAGAGAATAAAAATGTATGGAAATATGAGGAAATACATGAATGAAATGAACAGCTGATATACTCCGTGATCGATGCGCTGTCCGCACGCACGCCACGTGCATATATATGTATGTATGTACTTGTAGGCGCGCAAGATCATAGTGAACTGTAAGGTTTCTGGAAAAGGATATTGGGGATCCGACAGAGTACTGATCAATGCACAGAACTTTAATTTAGGCATAGATAGATAGATGTTCGTTCAGATGTTGGGTATCTTTTTGGGGTAGTTTTGGCCTGAGGCTGTCGTGGGATTATTTTACCGTGTGTGCTGCTTATTAAAAGGGAGATGAAGGATTAGGTAGGTACTGTATGAGAATCATCTAAAACTATGTGATGACTGTACCGTATGTATATATATATATATATATATATATTTATATATTTGATATAGACTTGGGTATGAGATATTACTGATAAGGTAGCTAGGTATATATCTATAACCTAAGCTAACCTAATCTTGATGGATGAATAATTCAATGGATGGGGAAACGTTAGGGATAGAATCAGCTCAATGGATAACTGTGATACCTACAGCATCCATCACCGGGAATGGGGACAGTGATATATGGTAAGCTTGAGGTAAGGCCAGAAAGCACATCTGGTGATCCATACAGGGTAGACCCGACAGAAGGAACCCAATCCCAATCCCAATCCCAATTGAACCTGAGTACAGAGTACACAGGTACGTATCACTCCAGCTCCAGCTCCAGTTCGTTCCAAGTATGTATCACTCCAGCTCCAGTTCCAGCTCTTCAGTACATACGTATCCTAGCATCCAAGCGATCCAATAAGCCTACGCCTCCACCACCAGAAACTGGTGAAGGCAGCGAGCGACCTGACAAAAAACCGCCCAGCTCCCAAGCAAGAAGAATACGGTAATACGGTAAGCTCACCAGACAAGACAAGAACTGCCTCGTTCCACCAACCGGATTTTCGGCTTCTAGACCTTTTGCTCGGTGGGAAATGGCATGCATCGAAAGCTTATTACTTGAATACTTCTGTATCACTCGAATCGAATCGAATCCCCAATCCAATAATGAGATGGGGATTGATGGTGTACGGGAGTAAGGAAAGAAGCTTTTCCTTGCTTAATTTCGTTGGTTGGATTGTTATCAGTTGATCTCCTTGTGGAGAGGGCGATTTTTCTCTTCATTTAGAAACGAAACTTGTCAAATCATCATGTATTGATTGTACTCCGTATGTACTCGGTATCTCCAGAATATTGGTACTTGTATTCACTCAATTGGTGATATTAATAGGTAATGTACGGAGTAAGTTGTAACCCCCATTCCAAGTATAGTAGGTAGGTAGTTGTATATCCAAAACCCAAACGTCGGTTCTATACGCCGCATTTCATATTATGATGCACTTTTGATCCTGATTTATGATTAGGAGGACTCTCTCCGGAGGAAATCGAAATGTGCCGTCTTCATCATCATCATCATCATTTCGTCACCAAAAATGTGAAAGAACAGGGATTATGAAGTATTGGGGTATCGAATAGGAAGGTTCGGTGTTTGGATAAATAGTAATAGTATGCAGCCTTGAGCTTGGATTTCTAGAGTTATGTAAGGATGGGCTGGTGGTGGATGGAGAGTGTAGAGAAATCGAGATATGGTTTCTTTATTACATTTATTTACCGTTATTCCGACGGGAGTATGGATGGATGAAGGGATGAAGGGATGGAGGGATGGAGGGATGGAGTGATGGAGTGATGAAGGGATGAAGGGATGAAGGGATGGATGTTATGATATGATTGATGAGGGGATGGATGTTATGATTGACTAGGCTCAGGTACAATGAAAGGTGGGATAAGATTAATAATTGAGCTTGTTTTGGTACGTGGCTTAGTAATCGCTAAAGGGAAGGGAAAGGAAAGTTCATTCTAGAACATCATCTAACAGACAGGTTAAAATTTAGTCCCCCAAGTTGTTATCTATCTACTCCGTACTGATCGTCCGGACTACCCGTTGATATATGGAATGCTAATTAATATAAGGGTTGTGAGGTTCTTGAGATTACTTGAGATTAAAATATCTAATTGATACGATATGATATACAGTAATGAGTGATTAACAAATAGATTAAGAATGAAAATCATATACCATTTAGGTAACTTGCCTTGGAATTTAATATTCTTACGCTCGCTCGCAGTAGACCAACATCTAGAATGTCGGAATTTATTTCCCACCCCTCCGATTGTTGGTTTTTTTTTCTTCTTCTTCTTCATGTGTTATGCTTCTTCGGGTTAGTCAATGGGGAAGATACCTCGTTTTTTCCCCTGGTTAGCTTTGATAAAAGTGTTTGAGGGAAAAGATTGATTCTTTCATAGAGAGAGAGAGAGAGACAGAGAGAGACAGAGAGAGAGAGGGGGAGAGAGCAAAGA
Source organism: Sclerotinia glacialis (assembly GCA_002162575.1). Taxonomy (NCBI): domain Eukaryota; kingdom Fungi; phylum Ascomycota; class Leotiomycetes; order Helotiales; family Sclerotiniaceae; genus Sclerotinia; species Sclerotinia glacialis. Next base: position 998,432 of record NGKH01000008.1, on the reverse strand, counting down.
GAGAGGGGGAGAAGAGCGGAGTGAAATGGGTCAGCTTTGATAAAAGATTTAATTCTTTTATAACGAGAGGGGGAGAGAGAATCTTTTCTTTTCTTTTATTTTCTTCCAAATCCAAATCCAAATCCAAATCCAAATCCAAATCCAAATCCAAATCAAAATCCAAATCCAATCCAATCCAATCCAATCCTGTCCTAATTAGACAATCCTTCTTTTATCTTATTATAAATTGATTTATTATTATTATTATTGTTTATTGGTCTATACTACATACATACATACATTCATTACAACAAGACAATTCCGAACCAAACTTTACCTACCATCTGCACTCCAATCTCCAATCCCCAATCCCCAATCATAGATGCTTTGAATTGGACTGGCAAGACAACAACACACAAGACACACAAGACACACAAAACACACATCAAACACAACAAACACACCACCTACCACCTATCAAAAGGACCTTCTTTCCAACGATTCCAAAATCTCCTCGATGGATGACACGATCTTTTCCAAATCTATCATCTCACTCGTGAAAATTCCTTGGATATCGATAGGATTACTGTTCATTACTACAACTCAACTTCTGCATTAAAGTTTTGCTGGCAAAAGAAAAAAGAAAAAAAGAAGAAAAAGAAAAAGAAGAAAAAAGGTTTGGTTCGGTCGGGTAACATCCCCATTCGCTACTAGTACCATCCATCCATCTCTAAAGCCTCTAAAGCTTCTAAAGCCTCTAAAGCCTCTAAGCCTCTAAACCACCCTCTAAAGAAAACGCACTACATTCTCACTTTGTCGTACCTACCCTACCTGAAAGCTACCTTTGGGTAACTTTTCGTTACGTTGTACCTGTAACTCCTACTGCTCCCCCCAAAAAAAAATCCATCAAGTAAGTTACAATGGACGACAAACCATACATACAGAAATCCGCAGAAATGCGAGAGACTCCTTCACCATCACCATTAGATACAAACATTCCATCACCAACTTCAGATTCAAAATCATCCACAACAGCATCTAGAAGGAGCTACGATACATCATCTAGACCTACCGTTAAGAGATTACAAACAAATCGAACATCTTCTGCAACAAATAGTCCAATAGGATCACGGGAATCTTCACCAGTCCGACCTCAACTAAGAAATACCTCTGCCGCTCGCTCAGGTACCCCCTCCAGATCAAGGAATAATAGCCAAGACATTAGTCCTTCACGATCAACGAGTAACCAGTATCCACCATCCGCAGCTGCTATACAACGAGTGCTATCGGCTCAAAAGACTCCTCATTTCAATCACGTTGCATCCGAAGCTTCCATAAGAACACCAATACCTCAGAAGCCACTAGTGACGAGCGAAATAAGAGATGGTCCACGTTGGCCTGTATCCCCGAGAATAAGATCCCCCCCTCCAAGACAGAATAGCTTGTTATCACCACGAAGGACCGAACAAGACTTTCCCGCGATCAATGTGCAACGAACCTCTCCCACCGCAGACCCAAGAGCGGAAGGAAAATCTGCCGCAGATAGTGAATCAGAAGAGAACTTGTTAACACCAGGGATGAGAACACCTGCGAGAGGTGTTAGTGGTGGTAGTTCAACGCTAGAAACCGTTCAAGAGATCAGTCAACCGAATACTCCATCATTCGAACTCGATGGCGCAATCGATAGAGGTTCCAATGGAAACCCAACTCGACCAACAGGACACGACCTCATGGATGGCGCATCAGTCGACACACTCAAGAAGCCGGTGATTATAACAACAAATGAGAGTGGGAGCGAGAGTGGTGGGAAGGGAGACGGCAAGATGAAGAATGTGACTCCGACAACAAGTCGACCTGGACCACCCAAATCGTTTAGTGGACCATCCGCAGGGCGAGGGAAGCCATCGGGGGAAGGGTCTGCCAAAAATATGACGGTGGAGACGGAGACGGTCAGCTCCATTCCACAAATTGCTCTTGCTACCGGCGCGGGAGGATTGGGAGCCAATGGAAGCTTGCGGGCCAAACAAAGTACCGAGACCATTCGACCTAGGAAGGACAAGAAGAAGAGTCGAAAGGCCCCCTCGGTAGCTTCTGGAACGGGTGAGCAATCAATTCCAAGATCCAGACTATTACATCATCATTCTACACGATCAATCTCAAGTGCATATTCCGCTCGGTCTCCAGACAAGGCGTGCGGACAAGGACCCTCGCCACGTAAAGGAAGTATGGACTCGACCAGTCCCGAGCGGACGGTATCAGAGAGATCTTCTCGTAGACCCAGTTTAAACTTGTATAGTGCTTCTCTTTTGCTAACGAGACAACGTCCAGCCTCTTCGAAAGCAGATATCTTCGAAGCCAAAGTCGCGAGCGCCGTCGACGAAGCGAATTCCTCCGATTCCGAAGAAACCTTTGTTTACGAATCGAATCCGCCAGAGCAAGAGAGACCTCGCCGATTTCATTCTCGGACCCCAAGTGCGACGTCCATGGCCAGTCAAATCGATGCACGAAATGGGTTGCGCTCAATGATGGATGCCGGTAGTCATAGCGTGGCGATGAAGAAGAGTATGAAATTCACAAACTCCTCGTTTAACAGTGCACCTCAAGAAATGTCCACGGAAGACGACGGTAAGGGTACATCACGGAGTAATCTGGGCAGAGGGACGGCACATCATCATTTCAGTCGCTGGGGCCGAAATGGAGGCAACGGTCATGCATCTCTCTTCGATAACGAATCACCTTTTCCCAATGCCGCGAAATCGAAATTTTCAGCACACCCTACCCGACAAGGCTCGAGACCGACAAGTCCTCGGGTGGTGAACGCAGCGAGAATGTCAAACGCAAACGGCAAGAGGACCTCACCAATCAGTTCGGGATACGATCTTGATGATGCAGCGGACGATGAAAGAACGCCACTTATTCCGTCCACAGTCCGTTCGGCTCGCTCGAGTCGCATACGTCGTGGGAACGCCCCATCGAGACACATGGAACATCAAAGACAAAACCGCTCCTTTTTCGCTCGCTTCGCCGGATGTATGTTCCTATCCTTGTTGATTCTTCTTGTCGTAGCAGGTGCTGTCGTGTTCTTGTTTGCGACAACTCAACCACTAGCGAATGTCAAGGTGTTGGCTTTGAAAAACATATTAGCCAGCGAGCAAGATGTGATTATAGATTTACAAGTCGTTGCCCAGAATCCCAATCTGGTTGCCGTCACTATCGACTCCATGGATATGGTTATCTTTGCAAAGTCCAAATACGCTGGAACAGATTCTGAATGGTGGGCACAGCCGTCTGGGAGGATATCATGGAGACGTGGATCCAAACAGAAGCGAGATGATCCAATTGATGATCCACCGGTGGACGATGATCCCAATACCAATCCGAACTTGGAAATTGGACACATTTACGATTTCGAGAGTCCACTGATTTTTGAGGGGTCACCGTTTCAACGTGTATCATCGGTATCCGTTGGTGAGATGCGAATCCTAAAACCTGGCAACCAGACGGAGCCACGTGGATCCGACCGCTGGGGACGAGTTCTTCAACATGAGTTTGAACTCATCGTCCGAGGTACGCTGAAATACACACTTCCACTTAGCTCGAAAGCCAGGAGTGTCGGGGTAGAGGGTCGGGCAACAGTTAAACCAAATGCAGCTGATCAAGATCCGGACAATATTCATATCATTGACGGGACTCATCACTTGTTCGATTAGAGGAGTAAATTACTCCAACTTACAGCACGGGTGGTGCATCAACCACCAGATATTTATTTTTTTCTCTCCTTTGCTTCTGTAAATTGAGCGGTATCGTCAGTCACATCATAAAAACTCAAGCGAAGGCGCTTTTCATGGGGCTTGTGGCAGGCAAAGGCGATGAATAATTTTTTTATTTTTTTTCTTTTTTCGTATTACACACAGGATGGGCATTTCTGATCTCTTTCTTTCGTTGGATTATACAAAACAGAATCACCTGAACTTAGCGCTCTGAATTGATGTCGGGATCATGAACATTCCCGATATACTGCGATTAAAAGTATTAATCAACGAGTTTCCTTTGTCGAGTACAATACGACGATTTCTCCTGGTCATCACACATGAGAAGATATACCTTGCAACTGGCGAAAATATCATGTCGACATTTTTTCATCTTTTACTATTTGATTTGGGAGAGTATGGGGTGGGATTGGCATGGGTTTCTCTTTTGGAGGTGGGGGTGGTGGGAAGGTTGCATTTGTCTTCTTCTTTTGATTGGGATGGGCGAAAATGAAATGATCATAGATGTTTGTTTGTTCTGTCATTGTGACAAGAAATTCATATAGATGGGATTGGGCTTGGCTTGGCCTTTCTTGCAGAAGAAATGGATGAAAGAAATAACGGCTCTTATGATTGCTCTGGAAGAATTCGAGATGGGATGTAAAGGGGACTGGGGAAGAAGTGGCGAAGGAATGGTGTTGAAATGTTGAAAGGGATTGAATGGTGGAGTGATCAAGGAAGGATAGATGAAGGAATTTGTACAAATGATATGCATGAAATGGTTGGCAGCTGGTAACTGGAAGGAAAAAGGAAGCTCTTCGATTGTTGAAAGTTTACCACCTTGGTCAGACCATATGGATATGGCAGGATGGATGGGGAGTGGGAGAGCGGAGGAGGGAATGCACGAGGAAGGGAAGTGTACTGTATAGTACGTAGCGAAATGAAAAAGAAATCAAATCAAAAACAGAAGAAAGTCTCGAATCGGTTTGGTTTGGTTGAGTAAACGATTGATGAAGTTGTTGTGTATGTGTACAGGGTGTCTGTAGATATCTATTGAGTTCTTTCCTAATTGCAAACCACTACTCAACGAGAACCAACCGTAGATCTGATTTCAGTACGATAAGATTCATCCATCTACCTCACAGTTCCTAGCCCTCGAAAACAATTATACCAAACAGCGAGCTAGTAGCCGCAACCATCATCTCTTAACCATACATGCGTGCAGTTAAGAAATCTCTCGATAAAGCTTTAGGAATAAAAGATCTTGAACAGAAAGACTCCTTTCATTCACGAGCAGAGCAATTAACCTGCTTTACTTGTGCTTGGGCTCTAGGGTCTGGCTGGTGCTTCTCAAGGAGCTTTTCACTTAGCTGGTGGTTCAAGGTTTTCATTCCCTTTATCGATGCCTTTTGCATTTTGGCAGAAAGCTTTCAGATCGCGCTGGTGTCCTTCATGTTCATTGTTTATGTTGTCCATGCTTGGATGCAGAATTACCACATCTTCTTCGTGAATCATAGAAATTTCTTTTTTTGAATGTCTTTTTATATCAATGATGATAGATAGCCTTGAGCTTATGGGTACGAGAAGCTTCGATGTTTTTCCAATCTAGGTTGATTTTCCATGGAAATTTTGCTTTGGATGGAAGCTCTAAGCTATGTTTTCTTAGGTCGGTTTATCTTTGTATGTGGTCAATGGGATGATTTGGTGGTTGGCATGATGTCTATATATATGGCCACATCTCATGGTTTGAGATATGCCTTCCTTTTCCTCACAAGTTCTGAATCAGTTTGGTTATTCGTGAAGACCTCATTCGCATCACCAAGGTTACTCAATCTAAATTTCACAAGATATGTCTTCTCCTGACGAAACAACAATGGATGTCGATGAGGAGGGTTCCACCGTGGCAATTGCCCCTGAGCACCTCGGGAATGAAGATGCCATGATAAAACTTGCCTTCATCGACGAATTGAAAAAGTTGGGTATCAATGAGCTCGTCAATCTTCCTCAGGTATGCTTATTTTTGCCCCATGTCCCATTGCACAAACCTCTCTGCAGCATCAAACTAATATCAAAACAGCTCGTCGTCATTGGCGATCAAAGCTCGGGCAAGAGCTCCGTTCTTCAAGCTATTACACGACTTCTCTTCCCCGTGGATGATGGTCTCTGCACTCGTTTTCCGACCGAGGTTTCCCTCCAACGAGCACCCGAAGATTTTCTCGAGATCAGTATCACGAAACCAGTTCGTGTTTACGATATGCTCAGTCAAACCCCTACCCAGAAAAAGTGGTCGGAGAAGCAGTCTGCGCGCATCGATGACTTTAATGGGCAATGGAAAGGGCAAGATGCTCAAGCTGTTCAGTTTGGTGATATGATCACTCAGGTAAGTTCCTTGTCTTCGTTGTCGATGATCTTTGTTGAAGATGCGATTGAGCAACGATACTGATATTACGTCAGGCAAGAGCAGCAATCATGGGAGATCCCACTGAGCCAAGTAAAACGAGCACCGGGCAGAACAATAAAAACTTGCTCAGCGACGCAACTCTCAAGATTGTGAAGAAGGGCCCGGGAGAGATCAATATCACCATCATTGATATACCTGGTTTGGTTTCACGTAAGTCTTTGCAATCTATTTGATGACTGATCGACTTCCTAACATTGCATCAGCAAATCATGCCGCCAATAAGATGGCCAAAGGATTGGTGGATCATTACATAACCAATCCGAGAAGTATCGTTCTGTAAGTCAACCCGAGAGGAGATTGTAGGCCTTTACTAATATCCTCAAGAGCTGTTGCACATCCTGCGAATATGGAAACTCAAGATGTCTTCCAACTTATCGCGAAGCTTGATGATTGGAAAGATCGAGTCATTGGTGTTATCACAAAGTGTGATAAGATAGAAGTGGACGGGGATGATTGGGTTCGTATTTTCGATGGCTGTTGCTTCTATCATGTCCGAATACTAATAAAGAGATGATGACAGGTTTACCGAGCCATCAAGAACGATGAGACGGACCCTAATTTCAACCGGTGTCTCAATTACGGCTGGTTTGCACTGCGTAATCTTTTACCCGTAGAAAAAAAAGCCAACCTCGGGGGCGATGAACGAGATATCAAGGAAGCAACATTTTTCCGTCAAAAAGCCTGGACAGATCTCAAATGTCCGAAGAAACTCGGCATCAAGAATCTCAAGGATGCTCTGACAACAATGCACAATGCACATGTCACCCGGAGTATTCCACAACTCATTCCTGAAATCGAAAAACGTCTGGAGGCTGCCAAGGCGAGGATTGAGGGATTGGGTCCACCGCGGATCACACCGGAGAGCCAGATGAATTGCCTTGTCAATCTTGCGACGAAGTACTCTCTTCATGCAGCCGATGCTATCGATGGACATAACGATCGTTTGCCCGTCAACTGTGCCGAAGTCAAAATTCGAAAAATTGTTCGCGATGCTCTGGATGATTTTAGGGATACTATGGTGTCGTTGTATGAGGAACGCTTCAACTGCCATCGTCCGGCCTTTTCTATAGATTCCGACGAAGAAAGAACATGGGAAAGATCCCTATATCGAAACAAGTACTTGGCCGAGATTGGGAAATGCATCAACGATAATCGCGGCAAGGAAATGTCGGATGAAGTCAACACTGCCGTGTTACGCAGTCTCTGGTGTGAACTAACGCCGGAGTGGAGGGCCCAAACCGAAAAACTCATCGATCGTCTGATCAAGGCAATTGGCAAATCCGTCGAATGCCTACTGCACGCCATCTGCGACGAAAAAACCCTCCGACTCAACATCCAAAACCTCCTCGAGGAAGACCAGACGACGGTGCAAGGCGACGCCGCGCGCGAACTAGACAACCTCCTCAATGACGAGAAATCCGGGCTCATCGTCACGCTCAGCAAATGGAACGTGCAACGACTCCAGAAGCTCCGCAGCGGACGCATCGAATTCATGGTGACGAAATTGGAGGCCCTCAAGCCGTGCGATAAGGGCGTGGCGCTCACCCAGGTCCAGTCTTGGTTTGCGCATCATGCAAGGATCGAGGCTATCTTCGCGACGCATGATAAACTGGCGAGCTATTATGAGATTGGTATGACGCGGTTTGTGGATAATGTCTGTCATCAGATTTGTGAGAGGCATCTTTTGGGGGGGAAGAGTCCGTTGAGGACTTTTGCGCCGGATTTGATCACGTCGAGGTTTCAAGGTGTGAGTATATATTTTTTTTGTTTTTTGTTTTGTTTTTTGGGTTGTCTTCTCCCATCTTCCCATTCTGCATCCTTCCAACTTCCACTTCCCTCCGCAGCCGAAAAAAAAAAATCCCCTTAACAATCCCGAATCAAATACTAACCACATACACACACACACACAGAATGAAGAAGCGCTCCGAAAAATCGCAGGCGAAACGCATGAACAGCTGGCGGATCGCGATAGCTTGAGACGGGAAAAGGATTTGTTGAATAGGGCTATGAATAAGGCGAAGGAGTATAGAGTGAATTTGGGATCGCAGGGGAGGGGTGGTTTGTGATTGGTGGTTTGTGTTT
>NGKH01000008.1:957261-990105 GCA_002162575.1 Sclerotinia glacialis | reverse complement strand
GGTTGAGATGGGGGATTGTGTAGATGATGGGATGATGGATGATGGATGGATTGATATGAGGAGTTCAGAGATAGATGTAAGGATGGATATAATAGACACACGTTATTAAATCGCATGGATCCCCTATCCGAATATTAATCTTTACAGCGCTGTTTTTCATCTCCATCTCCATCTCCATCTTCATCTTCATTTTCATTTCCATTTCTATCTTCATTTCCATTTCTATCTTCATTTCTATCTTTATCTCTATCTTCATCATCTTCAATAATGATTCACAAAAATCTATTATATCTATCTATCTATCTATCTATGTTTCTACTCTCTAACCTATAACTCTATTATACAAAGGAAATGACAAAAGAAACAAATGAAAATTTCAAATGAGTATATATCGTATACATTGTGTGTGTGTGTATGTATGTGTGTCCGTAAATATATCATACATGATGTTTTCCAGCTATACGACTCATTGACTGACTGACTTGGGTCGAGAGACAAAGATATGAGATGTGAGATGCATTATGCAATCTTTTTCCAGAAAATAATGCAGAGATAGCTCTCGTCTGCCTTTATGTCCTGCTATTATTTATCCTAGAAATGGAAGCTGCGATTGATATATATATACCATCAAATCAGTGTCAGGACTAAATTTAAATGAATTTGGTTATCTAATAATTGGCGATCAATCACCTATTACCCCGTCTATTCTCATCGCCAAATTCCTCGTCGTCGATTCCTCGTTCTTCGCTCGAAACTTCAATCTGTACCGTCCTCATTATACCCTCGATTTCCTTTCCATTACCATTCCCGTTCGTATTGAGATTCACATCACCGATTCCATCTTCACCCTCCCCACTATTCCTACTTCCTTCTCCTCTCCCCTCATTCCCACCCACATTCCCCTGACCCACTCCCTCCCCCTCCTCACCACTCTTCCCCAAAATAGTCTCCTGGCTCTCATTATCGCTCACATTCCCAGGATACCTCAGCGTCCTACTAATCCTCTCCCTCCTACTCGAACTCAAATTCAAATTCGTAATCGTGGTTCTATGCGCACTTTTCCCATTGGCACTCTTCCCATTCCCATTCGAAAATACTTGCATATTGTGACTTTCATTAGGACCATATGGATCCGTACTCCCTGTTTTTCCGGAAGAGGTGAGTTTTTTGCCGAAGATTTTGAAGAGGGGTGCGAGGACCGGCATGCAGGTTAGGATTATCTGTGTTTGGAAGAGCGGTTAGTTTCGTTCTCATTTTTCGCGTAAAGAAAGAGGAGACGATTTTGGATAAGTGCATGAAGTACGTACCCCGACATTCAATTCAATATTCCCCCATACAACCAACATTGTAGAATCTCCGCTCCCCTTCGTAATAACTGGAATTTCTAACATGCGCATAACCGAACAAACAGTTGTGAAGATTCCAAGGGCAAAAACGCCTATGATACCGAATTTCTTTCGATTATTCATTCGTAGACCGTAGAGGAAGGGGATAGGAAGGAAGAAAATTATCACATCGAAGACAATTGTTGTGATAGCTAGGCCGAAGAAAAGGGGACCGACGGGAAGACATTTTCCGGGGGTTTTCGGCAGCCAGGATTTTTGTACCTGGAAATGGCATGGTTAGTATCTGGTTTGGGATAATGTGATGAAGGGGATGGGAAGGGTTGATGTACCGGATTGCAGTTAAACATTAGTGCCAGAGTTCCGGCTACGTGTCCTGAGATACAGAGGACCATTACAAACCATACTAAGAGACGATAGTGTGGTTGTCCTTTGGAGAGAATGCGCAAATAGGAGAAGCAAAGTGAAACTTTGAAGCATAAGACACCTATCATATAAAAGGGTCGACCAGCGTAATTAACCTATATTATTGTCAGTGGCTATTTTCTGCTGTATCGATCGATTGTCTTACTTTGGAATATGAATTAAGGTTGACTGCTGGCCGGAGAGCCAAAGGTAAACCTAATCCCCATCTTGATTCTATTTCATCATTAGCTTTGATGAAGTTCAGTTGAAAGATTTCTTACGTGAAATAGTGCAGGCGTTGTAAACAATACTACAGGTCTAGTAAAGGATCAGCATACAATCGAGGAATGAGAGAATGAAGAACAACATACCGCAGCAAATACAACAGCCCAATCATCAGCACCAATACCTCGCACAGTACGAACTCTAACATACAATCTCGTACCGACTGTAATGAGCATCAACACAAGCAAAGGGAATGAAGCTTCTAAAATCAGAGGATAGTTGGATTGAGCATTAATCTCTGGTGTTGAGTTATAGACCCACAAAGTGGGCATGATGATAAACTTTCCAGAAGATATTCCATAAAAACTTCAACTCCATAACACCGGATTTGAGATATGTATATAACTTGGCCTTTTGAAACCTTTGTCGTTATAAACTTAACTATATCACCAAGCTTTGAAGAAAAGTCCTTGTTATGTCATTTTAGCTCTATGGTGGCCTGTTAATGTATGGAGTAGGCTTTTATTTCCCGCTTGTTGATGACAGGGGCTTGGAAAGGCACAATCGCTACCAGATTACCTTCCATACCACGACCAAAGATGTCAGATCGATGCAGCCACCCGTTGCGCCTCCCGTCAATTGGAACCCGAGTCATAACTCTATATTGCTGTTCCTTTGAAGTTTTGATATTGCTGGTTAATATCATATTAAACAATGAACATCTCACATAAAAAATGCTCCAGTTGCCAAAGTAGAAAATGAAGCATCTCAGGCACAGAGCCACACAAGGCACAGGCCCTACCATTTCCCTTTCAGTGATCTACACCTGGGGCCGAGAACTCTAAACCATGGATTGTAAGTCTCGGTCACTCGGTCTTGTCTCTTCCGCTTCCATAGAATAAGCAGTACTGGTAGTGTCTGCTGAAAATTTGATTATCCCCGTGTCGCTGTTGCCCTTGAAATTCAATACCATTTTGCAAGCAAACCAATCAACAGCAAATTGCTGGGACTTCAAATCATATGCAAATAGCTGAATTCGGTTGAAAGATCCGTAAACCCACAGCGGCCCTTTCCCATACCCCAGTTAGTAACAAGGTTTCTATACGGAATCCCCACAATTCGGACCAGTTTTTGAATTCCCCAACCAAACATCAAGAATGAGTAGTTTGAGGGAGACGGTATGAGTTGCAACCCTGCTCAGAAATGGAAAAATACCTCGAGGTACCCGCCGAGGTGAAATCCCTTATCAAAGACCCTTGTCAAAGCGACATTTCAAAGATTTTACCAGGACAACTTTGATTTTCCCCTATGATGAATCTTGGGTTTTTCCTCTACTACTTCGCTAAAATCAGAATTCGAAGAAAATTATAAAATCCAGTTGAGTTTAGTGATTGAAGTCGTAATAAGGAATTAAGAAAGGTCGGAACTAAAAATTAGTTTGCCGGATACTTCCGACCGCATTCATAATTTCTGGCCAAGAGGAGTTCGCTAGGGCTGGCCCGTTTTATCCGTTCACGCACAAGCCGAGCTATAGTCTGTCCATAAACTTTGTCATTGATCGCGAATATAAGACAAAATATTTATTATACGGACGTAAGATCAGGGGACCTGACGAACACTAAGCTGGATAGTATCGTTTCTGTGTGAAAATAGTTAAGGGGCCAGGTCTGTTTGTCGGAGATTGATTCTTCTTCAGTCTTGCTCCCGAGAGCAGTTCATGTCTGTGTTTTAGTCGTGTAACCCGTCTAAATTGAAATTGTATAAATCTAGATTGTAAATGCTGCATAAGACTTTCCTTCTCCGGTAATAATGGACACAAAGCTTAAAAGCAAAATTCGCGAGGTCCAGACTCGAGCATTAGGCTAGATAGGATCAGGATCCCACTGACGGTTGACTACTTTTGTAATAAGAGTAGATTGTACCAAACAATTCTTGAAGAGCGAGTTGGCCACTCATCCCCTAGCGGGAAATGTTTCATTGGACCCTGTTGCATATCCGAATAAGATAAGTTTTGTTAGTCAAGTACTCCGTAAATCAGGTACCTTACTTGGGTTCCAAAATCTCAAACTTGCCAGTGTTTTACTGAAGGCACCATATCCATTTAGCAGTATTCATTTGCATTGGTGCTCAAATTCGAAGCATGATAAAACCTCTTCAGCAAAAGAAGCGCTGATGACTCCGAAAGCCCACGACATGACACAGGATTGAACAATGAGGATTTTGATAATTTGCCACAAAGAACCCATCTGCAAAGGTGCTGTCGATGAGAAATCATTTCCCTACTTGTAATGCGGAATTATTTCGGAGGGATTCCACATTCAAATATACTGTGTGTGTAGACTTGCCGAGTAGATGCGCAGTCCTGTGCTACAGTACCAGACTACCAGTATCCATGCTTGGATGGCGACAAGTACGGCCCCATAAACCGTCAACCGACAAATAAATTATGAAACGATGGAATGCACTTGCAAGGTTTCCTGGGTGCAATATATCGTGCATAGTAAGCTTCAACCTATGTTGTGTATTGATTTGAAATGACGGTGCATGGGTTGATGGTTCGTGGGCCGGCGGGGTATTAACCACATGGAGAAACTGTAATCAGCAGGTTGCCCCACGGGGCACCAGTATCTCGGGATTCTTCAGCGTCGCTCATTGGGTGACCTTAGAGTAAGAGGCGGACCTTTTGCTGTTCTCGAGAACGCTTGCCGGTGGGAAAGTATTGCCGAATTTGCAGCGGTATTGCTTTCTCCTTCAGACAATCTCATCTAAAATAGATATATGTTGTATCATTTTTCTTTTTTTTTCACATGCATCCTCACCCAACAGATCAATCATGTCTTCTTCCACTTTAGCACTCCTGTCAAAGCACAGAGGCGCAGTCTCTGTTGCCGCCGTGGCCAATACAGCTTCTATGCTGTTTGGATACGATACAGGTGTCGCTGGATCTGTAGTAGCACTGCAAAGGTAATTATGAAATCCACCATGGAGAAAGATGCCCAACTGACCACTGAATAGTTTTTCTACAGAGTTCAAACTCTCCACTAGCGTTGCACATAAAGCATACATTTCCTCCAACATAGTAGCACTGCTCAATGCTGGTGCATTCTTTGGAGCTATAGTTCCAGCCCTTCTCACAAAGTACATTGGGCGGAAGCCAACGATGACTATTGCAGCAGCCTTTCTTATGCTCGGTGGAATCCTTCAAACTGCTGCCCAGCCACCTTCTCTGTCCATGATCTATGCCGGACGTATTATTTCTGGGTTTGGTGTTGGTATGGTTAGCAACCTCACTCCTCTTTTAGTTGCGGAAACCGCACCGAAGGAACTGAGAGGGTTCTTAATGGGACTTTTTGAGATGTTCCTTGTTAGCGGAGGATTACTGGCTTATTGGACAACATATGGATGCTCGCTACATCTGCATCCGACAAGCAAACAATGGAGAGTTCCGTTGGGCATCCAAATCATCCTCGCCGCAATCATTATGCTTGGATCATTTCTTATAATCGAATCTCCAAGATGGCTGGCCAAACAAAATCGATGGGACGAGGCCGAACACGCATTATGCTATCTTAGAGGCTCAACGTCCGAGGACTTGGAACTCAAGACTGAGATTGCAGAGATGCATGCGCAAATTGAAGAGGAAATTGAGGCGACCTCTGGTAGATCGATAACTGAATTGTTTCAATCACGAAACCTTATTCGTCTTGTTTGGGGATGTGGTGTCTCATTTTTCAGTATTTGGTGTGGGCATAACGGAATCTTGTACTACGGGCCCACGGTATTCAAGCAGATTGGCTTCACCGCTCAGAATGCTGCTCTCTTCGCCAGCGGAATCTTTACCTGTATCAAAGTCGGTGTTACTGCTATTTTCTTGATCGCAGGAGTAAGTTGAGACATACCTTGGCCCCCTTTTCTTTACCTCGGAAACCTTAAAACGATTGTGCACGTAATTCTGACGTTGATATCATCTAGATTCAACATTTCAAGAGGAAAACTCTGTTGAGTGTTGGTAGTGCCGGCATGGCAATCACTATGTTTGCCCTTGGTGCAGTCTTGGCAACACATCCACCAGTCGCCGGACACGCAACAAATGATACACCGAGTGGAAAGGGAATGGTATAGAGACTACACTGCAGCGTCTAAGTCCCAGGCTAACTTTCTTAGATGGCAATCATCTACCTCTTCGTCGTCTTCTATTCCATGTCTTGGGGACCTATTGCTTGGGTCTATATTGGAGAGTAAGTTGCCACGATACTTTGTGTGGATGTCAACCAACTAACAATCTCAGGATTTATCCTACTCGAATTCGTGACTGGGGAATGGCTATCAGTGTCATGGTAGTCTGGCTTTTCAATTATGTCGTTTCTAGAGAGACTCCAATTGCAGTGTTGAACATTGGATGGAAAACTTGGATGGTATGTTTATTTTTGTATATGAATCGACAGGATTGAAGGATGACGTGAAGCTAACAAATCCGGTATGAGCAGATCTTCGGAACATTTAATTCAGTGGCATTCATCTTTGTTTGGTTCCTTCCCGAGACCAAAGGTTTGAGTTTGGAAGAAATGGATGTTCTCTTTAAGGTTGTTAATGAAGATATTAGAAGGAAAGACATCGATGAGCATGTCGTTGTGCCATTTGAAGGCAGCGAAAAGAGCACAAGTGGTGAGGCAGTCAAGGAGGTTTGAGTTATGCCATTGATGTAAATGATAGTAATGAATGTGGCGCGCTGTATATATACCTAATCGAAAGAGCCCACTTCAACTTTATGGAAAGTAAAGATAATGCAATGCTTGCTGTGTACTCTCTACTCACTCTCTTGTGATTATTCCCAGAGCCAAACGAAACACATCCTCGCGCTCAATTCTTGCTACACCGCGAAGTTAGTGTCACCGACTATGGTGCCTAAGATGTTAGCACCCCCGAAATTAATATCCTTGGTGCAGCCAGTCTTTTGGGAAGTTGAGATCTGGGCAGGAATACGCACTACCCGCAAGCCACGGGAATGATGTTTTGAAGGTTTTACCTGCCAAATGAAATGATCGTTGGAGCTTCAGGCTCTTTAGCCAATGGTGAATAACAGACAGCTACAATGTGTCGCCACATGGAAGATAGCGATATTCCGAGCTTGAAGCCAGCACAGATTTGATAAAGAAAAGTGTTGTTGTGCTATACGTGTAAGATTACATGCACATAATCTCGCACGACGTGATTGAAATTTGGCAATTTGCGTGAGCACGTGGATGTTGCCGTTGTCAATTATTATGTAATTAGTTTGAGTAGCTCTCTTAGGTAATCGTGATTAGACTTCATTGGAATTTTTAGATCTTCATTTCCCTCAACAATAAATTCTACTATTTTGATACTTCTTAAGAATATCATTGTTAGTACAATGATCGCAATGTTCAAAACGAAGATTATTTCTCAAGATTGCCTCTCATCACGTGTTTATGATCTACAACTCCATGGATCCAATGAATCTTGTTGTGTCACTATTATCCCATCTCCCCAATATAAATCTTGCCGTATCAAACTTTACGCGCATACCCGTTTACCATCACAAGATGATAACACCTTTCCACACAAAATATCACCATGGATTTATATTTTTATTCTCAATCCCCAACTTTCGAAGTTGGCAATGACGACATATTTACCCTGTTACATACATATTACATCATAAATCTAGGAAACGATGAAAGAGCTTCTCACAATCCTGAATCACGATCCCTTTTTCACATGGGATTTTCAAATTGCCCATAAGCGAATAGTGGCACAACATAAACTCATGGATGAGTATGATGGTGGATTTTTAATTCGTGGGACCATAACCCTCCCCGCCATGCATGCACAAATTGGAGGCTCTGATCTGAACCAATGGGTAAATAGATAGAATAGGCACGACTGTGATCATGCGATTCAGTGGCGTTGGCTTGTGAGAAATGACGTTTCTTTGCTAGATGTTTGCCTTACTGTGGCAGGTGTGCTAGGCAGATGTAGTCAAGCAGTAGCAAGCAGTGACAAGCAGGTTTGGGAGGACTTTCCTACCTATCGGGATCATTCACTAGCCACCTGCCTTATTCCTCTTTGAAAACAGGTTTTGAAAGAAGCATGGTTTTCTACCTTGTTACCTTGTTGGATCCGTAGCGAGTTGTCACCATTCATCCACATCTTAAGTATAAGAAGCATCACCTCTTCCCCTCATTCACATTCCTCATACACATCAACAAAATTTCAAGTTTCTTCCAATCCTCACTCAAAAATCCAATTAAAACCAACTTTTCAAACCCTCGAACAAATTTTCAAACACATCAATCAACATGTCTGACAATCTCCGCAAAGGTGTTGGTGAGCAAGTCTCTGAGAAGATTACTCCCGACTCCCAAAAATCCACCACCGACAAGATCGGCGAGAACGTCTCTGGAGGTGCCGATAAGGTTGCTTCTACTGTTCAACCATGTATGATATTTCCCTTCCTCCCCCTTTCCTTCTCTGAAACTTCAATTCATACAATATGCTAACACAAAATCCTCACAGCCGACCAAAAATCCACCACCCAACAAGTGACCGACAAGACCCGCAGCGGAGCCGATGATGCTCAGAGCCAAGGAAAGGGAATTCTTGGTTCCGTCTCGGACACCGCTGGCAATGCTGCCAATACCGTCTCTGACACCCTCTCCAACACTGGTACGTGCCCGTCCTACCACTTTCCACCATTCACTGCAATATAACTAACACCCCCCAGCATCCTCCATCACCGGCAACAAGTAAATTCGAATCCCACGAGTAAACTTCATAGTCGCGAAGAACACTGTTGACCCAGGACACGAAATATGAAGGATGAACCGAGGGAAGAGTTGTATTTCACTTAGCGTTGGGAATGGACTCTTTACCTTGCATGATGGCTTGATGACCTGCTTTATGATTTTATGATATTGATATCAAGGATGGAAATGAATGGATGGCTAGGAATAGAATAGTCATCTGTGTTGGTAGTTGAGAATGTACCTTCACACACACACATACTTTTTTGGTCGATTGTCGTGATGCGGATGTGAAACTTGCGTGATGGCTAACTTTTTTTCTTCTTGAAAATGCCTCTGTGCATCATAAACATCCCTTCATCCAGAAGCTTCTCCTTCCTTCAAATTCCAGACTGAAATATTCAGATGTTGTCACATGAAGAATGATACAGATAAAATCATCTCGCGTGGTAGAAACATAGAAAGCGGATTAATCGTATAAATGCACTGAGCTTAATTTGATCCCAAATCCAACAGCTCTGACCTTCCGGTGAATAATTATTTCATTATCATACAACCAACCATTACCATTCGTCTTCTTCCCCATCTATCCTCCACCTCACTCCACTTTATCCACAACCAATTTCAATATCTCCTCGATGCTTTCACCCGCATTTTTTGGATCCTTCGCCACCGCTTGCCAAAACTCCCCGTGTCTCGGTTCGCTGAGTATACATTTCGATACGACATCTGCACGTTTTTCCTGTACAAATTGATTAGTGTCAATCCCAATCATTTTACCAAAGCTACATCTAGGAGAACTTACTTCAGTGCCATGCTGTAACAAAAACTTGTAATACCAAGCCCACGTATCACCCAAATCACTGTCGAGCAAAATAGCTTTCTCGAACCAATTCTGAGCCTTTTCCAATCTTCTCTCCCCCCAGAAAATGCGCGCAATAGTGACAAAGAGAATCGGATCATTGTCGACTTTCTTGATAGCTTCCAACGCACGAGGCTTCCTCTGTGTTCGTGCTTCCAAATTCCAAATAGATTCTGTGTAGAGCAGTCCACTGCTAGGTACCTCCTGAAGAGCTTTCGCCATCATGATCTTTGCCTGAGAGGTATTATTTGCGCGTCGTTCAACTCGGACCGATTCGGTCCATAATCCTGGGGATTTGGGAACCGCCAATCGTGCTCTGTCGAGAACACTGCGTGCCTTGACCACCATGCCAGCTCGCTCTTCAAGTCTCGAGTATAGTAGCCAAAGTGGTACTGACTTTGGACAGGCTTTTGTACCTGTACTGTACGCTTCACGAGCTTGTGGCATTTTGCCTTCGCTTTCGTAGATTTGACCTTTCATCATCCACAATTTGGCAGCACCAGGAAATAGGTTCAAGCCTTGATTCGCGAGATCCAGCGCTGCATCAATATTGCCTAATTGTCTCTCATATGCTACACTCTTCGTCCATACCCGATCAGTGGGAGCTTCTTGTCGTGCCGTTTTGAGGAGCTCTCGTGCCTGTTCTGGTTGCTGGTTTTCTGCTTCTAGTTTTACAGCCGCAAGCCAAATCTCCTCGTTATTTGGATTTTGATTGAAAGCTTTACCAAGGACTCTTCGTGCGTTATCAACTTCACCGGCCAACCACTTTTCCTTGGCAAGCATCATCCACAGGACTTCACTGGTGGGACGTGCTTCAACGGCTTTCTCGAGTAATTGCCACAGAGCTTCCTTTGTACCATGATTCTTTTCTAGCTCTGCAGCCCCGAGCCAAAGTTTCGTGCTAGTAACGAAAATTCTAAGAGCGTAGGCATAAATGGCACGAGCAGTCTCATACTTTCCACGATTGATGCTAGCTTTTGCATCTTCCATCCAAATATCCTTTCGATCATCATCTTCGTCCAAGCCCCACCCCAGAGTTTCTCGAATGATGTTACCACATGTCAAAACTGCCCCCTCTTCTTCACACTTTTCTGCCTCGGTAATCCAATCCTCTCTTTTTAACATTGCAGATTCCTTCGCTAAAGCTTTGACAGCACGGTTCATAACATTTATCTTAGAGGCGGCACCCATTTGCTCACCAAGACGTGCGGCAGCAATCCAAATTTCATGGGATGTAGGGATAGCTTTCCGAGCCTTATTGAGGACTTTTTGGGCATTCTCGGACGTTTCTAATCGTGCAAGCGCTAGCCATAGTTCAACTGAGAGAGGAATAATTTCAGTGGCCTTGGCAAGAAGTAGACGTGCATCACTGGGATCTTCTTCTAAATTGACAGCCTCCTTCCAGAGGCCTACAGATTGTGGAATGTGATCTAGAGCGAGCCTGATGACTCGTTTCTTAGCTCTGGGTTCCGATTCTAATTTCATCGATTCGACCCATAACCGGACTGAACGATCATTATTCTTGATTGCATTTGCAGCTATAATCTTTGCGTTGTGGTTGTCGTTCAGCCGAATGTTTTCGAGCCATATATCCTCACTCTTAGGACAATACTCACAACCACGGGCAATAATATTGCGAGCTGCTACTGTCTTTCCTGCAAGCTCTTCGACACGAGCAGCCGCAATCCACCCCGGAGCATGCTTGGGATTCGTTTTGATGACAGATTCCAACAGAGTTCGTACACGGACGATGTCACCGACCTGAGTTTCTCCCTCATTGATTTGTGATTTGGCTAAACTGGTGAGATATCCTTTCGGGTCGATGTTTGTCGCACTTCCAGAAATCGAGTCGGTGCCCTGAGAGGCTTGATCGAGTTTTACTTTGAGTACTTTATCTCGCGCCGCTCCAATATCCGCAAAATTGGTCATGGTCCCGTCGGGTCCATCACCTCCTGCAGTGTCTCCACCATCGTCCATTACAGTAGTTCCCAACTCAGTTGTATCTCGAGCTCCAGCAATAACACTATCTGGAACGGCATAAAACCTCTTTCTCAATTCTTGTTTACTCCGTCGGTTTTTTCCAGTCAAATCACCCACTTCCGGCAAGTTCGCCCAATCTTCATCGCTGACCGTTCCTAGCGCTCGTTTTAAGTCCGCGAATTGTTGTTGGATTTTGGGATTGTTTCGCTCGTATTCTTCCCTTTCTGCTTTTTCTCGTGCTTCCCTGTAGGTAAACTCGTCGGTAATCTGCTCATCTATTTTCATATGATAAACTAAATGCATTGGAGGATTGGGGATTATGATAGAGGGGGAGACAAACCTTCTTATTTTCCGCCGTCTATCCATCTTCTCATCTACTTCTTGGTATATCCTGTCTGCCTCATCATCGTCCTTGTCGTAAACACCACCTGAGAATAACCCAACCTCGTTGTCTGGATCCTGAAACCGCTCATCATCCTCATCATCATCTTTCTTTTCGGTAGCTCCATATGCTGTAGGAGCTGCTTGACCAAGTTGAGCAGCGCGCTTTGCAAGAGCTTCCTTGATTTGATCTTCACTTGGGCCTTCTCGCGCAGGACCTAAATCAGATCGTGTTGTGAAACCTGTGGCTCCTCGACCTAAACCAGCAACATAATTCTCGGGTGCCTTTTGAGTGAGGAAATCGCGTCGACCAGACATAATTGCGATATTTATTGTATCTAAGATTCAAGGTTCAGAGCCTCAAATGATGAAACCTCGAGAAAAAGATACAAGGCTGAGAGTAAATATAATCCCGGGGTAGCCTTAGCGATAGCTTGCCGGTTTGAATGAATGCTTATGTAATCGTCATTGTCACCAACACCTCGCTTGTTACTCAGTCATGTTCTTCTATTTGAGAAAGAAAAGAATAAGTAGTTAACATGAAGGTTTCGGTCGGTATCGTTTAAGTTTGAGTTTACCAAAGGACAAGCTGAAAACTCATTTCCAGGCGAGTGTCTGTAGCCTGCTCCCGAATTCGGAAAGATTTACCCGGGTAGGTAGTCGTCGTGGAGTTTGCCTGAATCACCTGATGGCATGTACAGTCTGGAAGCGTTTACAGCTTCATCACTTCATCACCAGGCGAATTTAAAAATGTTGGTGGTTAATCAATGCATGACACTTCATAGTCTGTACCCCAGAGATTCTTTCTTACGCAGAAGGGGAATTCGTGTAAGGCTAGTTTTTACTAATTGACCAGCTGAGCCACTGATGCATGCCTGGTGTAGTAACGCTACGGGAACGAGTCTCGTTCAAATGTCATCTTAGTACTTTATCTCTGACAATAGTGGAAGGGTTTGAAGTGTTCAGTAGTCCAGCAATGATAGTTGAAAGGTGGTAGATCTCGTTGGCCTTCAGATCAGGCTTGCCCGAGTGCACATGTTTCTGTAAAACATGCCATGCATGTTATGCCCATACCTGTATGCAACAACAATGCACGGAAAGTACCAAAATTCAAAAACCCCATTTGGCGATACCAGTCGGGGCTACAATTATATCCCAGTCCCATAAAAGACTCAGTCGAACTGTGCTGACAGCAGGTAGCAGTACGATCCATGAGGGTCGTCGAATTGTGGTGGTGTATTTGGTATATTCCAGAAAGCAGCGACTTTTGGGGTTTTCACCTCGGCGTACAACGATAACAAGGTAGTTTTAGGATCGATTGGATATAATGGCTCAAACCAGCTTGCCGATGGCCGACAATGAAGTTACGCATTCATTATGACATAAATTGATATTTGCTCTATCAAAGAGTGATAGTCACCTGGTCATTACAAGGACGCTAAGATTTTGATAGTCAAAACGCTCTACTGCTCAAATTCCACCCTCATATCAATTCGCCTGATAGAATACTGTCACATTCCCATTCCCTGGCGTAGTCTCAAGTGAAACTAATTTAATAGACAGCACTCCGTGGCCAAAAATAATGCATGTTTGAATTCGATATGCCATACAATTCCACTGCGTTAGGCGCGGTTATGCAAGCTAACCGGTGCATATATATAATACATTCCTACATTTCTGCTAACCCCTCAAACGAGTACACCTCGTTTGTAGTTATCATTCTGTTCTGCTTTCTCTCTCGCCTTATAAAGAACCTCGGGATGTCTATGCACACTAGGCATCATGCCCATACCAATAGACCTTCTGATTGCCTTCGCAATCTTCCTCTGATTGACCGGTCTCAATCCAGTTTCCTTACTTCCCCTGATCCTTCCCATGGGCGTTACATATTCTGACATTATCGAGAAATTCTACAAATCTCATTAGTACAGCTCTAGCTTTCTTAACCAGTCTTACTCATCCTAGTCTTTCATCCCACGAAGAAAAAACTAACCTTATAACTTCCCGTAGCAATAGGATCAAATGCAACAACATCAAAAACATCCCTCGTGACCTTTCCTCTCTTCTTCCATTTCGACATTTCTATCCCACTTAAATCATGCGGTGCATAAACATCTCCAGCCTTCCACCTTCTATGTATTTGTTTCGTCAGGTCTGTTCTTGTCTGCCATGTTGCGCTTTCCTGGACGGAGGATTGTGGAGTCGCTCTCGCGTTAGCTTCTACTACCCTACGTCGCTCTGCCGTTCTTTCCTGAGTTTTGTTTAGAAGCGAGATGAGGCCACCCATACCAGGCACATTTGAGGACGATGTGTCGAAGGCGGGAGGAAATTCTGCGGCGCGGGTTAGCAACTGCATTGATGGATGCAAGGTTATTGGGCCTACCAGCCGAGACAACTTTACTAGTTGAAAATCGCATCCCCAGGCTCGGCATTGAGAACGCAATTTGCGCTGCGTTTAAACATTGTAATCGAGGAGGCATGGTTGGTATAATTGGACGATTCAATATCAAAACCACTTCAAGTTGCTAAAGTTACCCAAAATGTTGAAGCATGTTATAAGGCGGGCCGAATCCCCGCCTCGGGGACAGTTATTCCGATGACCCGCAAAATTTTATTTCGATATCTAATGATGTTGCTTCAAACATTTGCGTCAGGAACAACAACTTTATTTGTTTCAATCAATCGAAATTTCACAAAATGGTCCGTAAACTCAAGCATCATGAGCAGAAGCTTCTGCGAAAAGTAGATTTCACAACTTACGCATCGGACAATAATCATCGAGATGCTGCTGTTATACGAAGATATGCCATCCAGAAACCTGGAGATTATCAGAAATACAATAGACTATGCGGTGTATGATTCTTTTCTCCCCATTATAGCATTCCTCAAGTACTAATGTATAACAGTCTCTCCGCCAACTTGCCCACAAACTTACACTTCTTCCCCCCGATTCCCCAGTCCGTCTAAAGCACGAACAGCTCCTCCTCTCTAAGCTTCACGACATGGGAATTCTTCCTTCCACCGCTTCCACATCCAAACTTTCTTCAGTTGAATCGCACGTTACTGTTTCCGCATTCTGTCGAAGACGTTTACCGGTGGTAATGACTAGGTTAAGGATGGCAGAGACTGTGCAGGCTGCGGATAAAATTATTGAGCAAGGTCATGTCAGAGTGGGCACCGAAACGATCACGGATACCGCATTTCTAGTTACGAGAAGTATGGAGGATTTTGTTACCTGGGTAGATGGTTCGAAGATCAAGCGAAACATCTTGAAATATAGAGAGAAGTTGGACGATTTCGATTTACTGTGAAGGATTACGAAAGATGAGAATAAGCATGGTTGGAGTTTTGGTCACTGGAAAATTTGCTTGGAAGGAGTTTGGTGGGCCATAGAATTATTTTAGAAGGATACCTCAAGATAACTCATGGATAGGTAGTCGGTAAAGTATAACAAGGAATTGATGATCTCAATCATCTCGAATCTTCTGAGGTGGGGTGCAAGACAAATCGATCATCAAAGCACGGCAGGGGAGGAGAAATGAAACCTCATGGTATCATGATCATGGCATGGAAGAATATCGAAGTCTTATGTTTGGTTCGGTCTCGAACAATGTTTTCAATACCATGAGAACTTTGGTGGAGAATCAGTTCCAAGGGAATGCCAAATAAAGTATTTTGGGCTGGCATCAGGGATTCAATCATACTACACCAAGCCTTGCAAACAGAAGTATCTTTTTCCTTAATTAACTCTTCAAAATAAACAAATTGATAAATATCCTTAGAAGGCCATGGATTTTGAGAGAGGTACTAGGGATCTGAATGTTGTTCAATACCCTTTCAAGAATGCAGTGCTCATTATCTTATGGTTTTTATTTATTGGCTATTCCATCTTATCTGCCTAGGGGAGAATCGCAATTATCGTATGATACCATTTCATGTATTAGAGCTCTCTTTGAGAAAAATGCATATGGCAAGTGTCATCAGTGACCTGAATATTCTCTGCAGTCTTGTAATAAATCAGTCACTTTAAATCCGTTTAAGACACATAAAGTTTTGGGTACATGCAATCATCACATCTGCTATCATTTTTATGATAAAGTGTGTCAGTAGGAACAGTGTATTATCTAGTTGAAACTCCCAGGGCAGCTATAAGCATCTGCAAGGTTGACTACTAGAATTCTATATCAGATGATTGCTCAAATACAGACACTGTCTAGAAACTGCCTATATTCATTTTGATCCCTGCCTTTTTCTGAAGGCTCGTGTATCTCTATTTCCAGCAACGCCACTTGGGACACTCTCAATCCAGTTTTTGTCGGCTTGGTGGAGCGGGGTTGGCCTGGTTTGGCCAAGGAAAGGTATATTATGACCAGTACGTGCTTTTAGCATACTTAGTTCAACAGCTGCCCCAGTGGTGGACGCGGCTACGGCAGAAGTTGTTGTCGCAGAAGCAGGGATACCGTAATAAGTCTTCGGAGTGTAGAAATTTGGTTCCTGAATGTATACCATCGTTCCACAGATAACAGGTGCGGCAACGAACTGTCCGATAGTAAGATTGCCAACTGCAATTGTCACACCCGCAACAGCGGTATTGCAAGACGAAGTTGATGTTATCGATGATGCAGGAATGCCATAATATGTCTTGGTTGGATAATAATTTGGCTCTTGAATGTAGACTGTTGCACCGCAAAGAATTTCAAAAGCAACGAATTCTCCAGTGGTGAGAGCAGTAGCAGAAATGGTCACGCCAGCGACATCAGTATTGCAAGATGATGTTGTCACTGCTTTTATCTCGGCCAGAGGTGTTACAGCTGGTGCCGAGGTGGAAATAACAGCATCACTAGAAGAAAGTAGTGTTGTTGATGCGTTGTATTTAAGGAAAGGAGTTGAAAAGCTGTATGGTGTACCTGACGCAGTAGTAATAGGCTCAGCTGTACCCGATGGTGTGATTTCAGGTATGCCCCATAGGGTAGCAGGAAAGAAGTTGGGCTCTTGGATGTAGATGGTTGAACTTGAAATGACAACAATTCCAACCTAAAAAACTTGAAATTAGCTGTGGTGCTCTTTTGAAAGACCAGTGGTCAAGTTCATATTGCTCAAATTCAAGGGTTCACATTCAAGTGAGTAGGAAACTCAAAAGGCATCGGTAAGTAGTATTTGACTTACAGATTCACCAGTAGTCAGAGCAGATGTAGCAACAGTGGTAAGGGTTCCAAAGAAACCAGGAAGTCTGACAACGGTAGTCTCATCATTACTACGCTTGATTGGGTTAGCAAATGTATTGGTGAAAAGTAAGGTCACAACAGCCAGCAGCTTCATGTTAAAGGTAGAAGGAAACATTTTGAGGTAAACAAGTCGTCAGTTGTGTTTGCACCTTGATTGTGTTGTAGTGCAGGGAAGGGAAAGGAAATTAGAGAATAAGCCTGAATATTACACTAGTCAAATGAGTCTTCTTTCTCCAATTTCTTTTTATAGTCTAATGTTCAACAAGGTGAATATCATGAGGGGCTTGAGCATCGGTGCTTTAAAGAAGGAATTGATATGGCTGAGGACCAAGCAAGTGAATACTGAGCTCATAATAAACAAGTAGAAATGTTGGATAGATATCCATATCAAAGGTCGGCTGAAGTATTTCATTACAGCGGCATCTTGGTGGCGTCCAAAGTGTGATTTGACCCCTCAATTAATCTCGGACCTTGTAAAGATGTAGTGAAAAGCTGTGAAATTGCCACCACAAAGATAATATTTTAATTTCTCTTTCTCAATATAAAAATAACCATCTCTCTTTCAACACAGAATTTATCACACCAAGTTTGCTAAATTTATTTTTACACATTCAAAATCTTCTATTGTGGGAGGCAAAGCAAAGGCTATTAGCATCCTCGAAAAGATGGATCCTCAGAGAGATGTTTCTGCAGAGGGTAGTAAGTCACCCCTTCCAGTCCAATCGCGGAATGCTCTTGATAGATCGTAGTCTGACCTTAACTAACATTCTCCGCAGGCAAGGATCCTGAACAACCTCAAGAGCAAGCAGCTGGGTACATTAACTCTATTCCATTTCGCTTATACTCTAACACTCAAATAGAACACCAGATAATGCCAGTAACAGCAACGTAGCTCAGCAAAATCCTTCAAGCGAACTTAGACGCGCTGAGCCCGACTCCATCCTTCCACACTACTGGGCGCCCCAACCAGTCCATCCTCCAGTTGACCTTCGTCAAACCTACCAACTCAATCCGAGTATGTTCCAAAGAAGAGACAAACCTGTCAACACCTCTTTTTCCGCCGCGCAACTGTATCCGACTGGAGGAGCCACTGAAAAGCCGACCCATGGGTTCTCTGGTGGCTCCTTCCAAGCAGCAGGAGCTGCGGTCCCCGTTGGTGGTGGTATGGATAACAACAGCACTGTCTCTGGTCCTAATCATATCATTCCCAAGAGAAGATATAAGAAGAGCCAATCCAAGGATGGTGCCAATTCGTCAGCTTCTTCTACGAAGTCCTCTGGGATCCAGAAGTCTAAGGCTTCCTCATCTAGGAGAGACAAGCCGGCCACCGAGCATACAGATGCATATATAGACCGGATAACAGGGGATCTTGGTAAGTATCTCTGCCCCTAGCTACCTCTCTTACCTTGCTAACGAAGTCAAGCCTTTGCTCTTGCCAATTTACAATCCGCCCAAGCTACCATAGCTGGTATTCAAGTTGATCTTGCCAGCATAAATGCTGAAAGAGCTCTAGCAGCTTCTGCTGCTACAAGAGAGGATTCTGCCCCTGGCAGAGAGAGTTCTGAAGATGAAGGTGGACGAAAAGGTCAGTTTCTTAAATAAGCTCCCAGATATCTTGATTCACTAATAACCTTTAGATCCAGCAGGACCATCTTCGCCTTAAGTATCGTCGCCAATTGTACTAGATCAAGTCAACATCAAACAAGCATTGGTCTTTGAGTGATGGGACAAGTTCAGCATAGCTGTATACACAAATTAGATACAGTTTAAGTAGCTCTTTTGTACTTATGGGATGGCTTCTATGCATATTAGGGTGGATTTGGTACAACTTTGGGCTCGCTGGCGTTCTTTTACGATGTGTACTTTTGGTTATCAAGACAAGATTCATACATGATTGGGCGTTTTAGCATGTTTCTGGGATGAGTTCAAGAGCTTCTTAAGCTGGGCTTGGTGTACGTTGGGCTTTGAAAAGTACTTCTGGGATAGATATCTATGATTGTTACGATAGAAATCATACATGGTTGGGTTATCTAGTTGTAAATTGGGATGGTTTGCGTTGATTGTGAAAAGAAAAATAATATAATATTAATATTTTTCATGTGTTTTTCGGATGGACTATCTTGATTGCTGCTGGTGGAGATAATGTTCTAGGTTACTTCTACTGTAATTTTGAGATGATTCAAATTGAGTGTTTAGCAGTAGAGTATATTTCGAGACATATCTGCTAACCACTCTTGTCTCACCCATAGACTCTATAGTGGTATATCCCTGAAACGGATTTTGACAACAAAAAACAATATATAGTAATGTCATAGAAGGGTAAATCCCTATTCTTCTTCTGCTATTCCTTCCTGGGATTGAAATGCCCGAAGAATAAAAATTTCAAAAGCTACTTGCCGTTGTGATTCCTAATTAACTGCGCGGATAAAGAATTTTATACGAATGTTGAGCGGTTTGAATCACACATTCGACGGTAAGATTGTTCATAAGCATCAGTGCAGGGTTTGTAATACGTACCATGGGATAATTTGAGAAGAAGATAACGACCCGAGCTTCAATTCCAATCAAAAACCATGTCTTTCTATCATGAGCCAGTGACAATTGTATGTGCCTCTCTTTTGGCACAAAAACAAAACTTTTAATCAGCCCACTAAAAAAAGCAAATCCCTAAACACGATTCCTATCACCAAAAGTCGTAAAATAAAAAAATGTTTTCCAAGTCTTAAGAGGTCTTATCGTGGCTTGAAAGCTACTTTGTAATGTGATATTAATGTAATCATCAAAAATTAATCGTTTCTTATATATGAATATCAATATCACGATTTATAAAAGATCTAGAGTTCGCTTAAGACACATAAAAGGGGTGAAAATGGCAAAATAAACGATAGAATGAACAATAATAGTACACACTAGCAATCAACAAACTGTTAATTTTATTGGTTTATTAACAGAATTTCAATATACTCATTAGTTATCTATTATTCTTAATGAGCTGCTAATTAGCTGACCTTCAGCTGCTACCGATAAGCTTGAACATGATCCCTAAGTGACTAACTCAGCTAATCTAGCCGCACCTATGTCAGCCCCTCCACTCAATCACAAGTAATAGATTTAAATCTCCGAGAAAGTTCAGACACCTGATTACCATCAAAAACATCCACCTCCACCTCCACCTTCATCTCCACGTCCAATAACCGTCCTCCGACATCCATTCCCGATTCCTTATTTTCCGTCTTCCATCCACCCGCACCAACAGCACGCTTCCCAATATCCCGTTTAAACCCACCTTCCCTGCATCTAACCAACTTCCCGCCAATTTTCCCGTATCTACCACCAACATGAATTTTCTGTTTGAATTTGTGCTGGTTGCTGAAGCTGAATTTAAGCCTATGATTAAACTCTTCATTAGCAGCTCCATCCCTAAAAAAGAAGTCCACAATTAGCCATAAAACCCCCTTGTAGAAAATCAACACGACCCCAAAAATCAGTCAACTAACCTCTCCGCACACTCCCCACAAGCCACACGCTTAATTACATCCGTATAAATAACTTCAGGTATACAATGCCCCTCCCTCGCAAATCCAGTGACATTACATTTCCCAGCTGATTCCTGACATTTGTGCATACATTTATATTTAAAAAATATTAATATGGCAGCGGTTCGGGTTTAGGTTGGGTTTTGGAGGAGCGGTATTCATTTTGGAGATTTGATGAGCGTGGGGGTGAATTGCAATTCCTGCGGTATATCTCCTCGCCGTGTATGTCTGGAATTGGATCGGATAAAAGAGAAATCAACAGGAAGGAGAGAATTTTATAGGGAATGCAGCTAGTACAACTCTCAGCAATGCGGCGGCACGACCAAGGCAAAATCTACAGACGGGAGATTGGTTTCCCAGACGCAGAGGTTGGCAATACCCCTCCCTACCCCTCCAAGACGCTGGGGAATAAAAGCTATGCCTAGGATGCCTAGTATTCCCAGGTAACCGGACGGCTTTTGGTCTGGAAGTGATGACCGGATGATACGCATCAGAGATCTTGAAACACATCACCACCTATGGCTAATATGAAAGATACGAGCAAAACAAACAAACACTGCATGCTACTGAGTTCACTTCAGCCACCAGCTAATCACCAGCCGAGAACTCTCAACTATCTACTCAAGGATTTCAACATTTGATAAGTAAGTGTTTAAGATACAATCTGAAGCATTAAGCTTTAAGTTTCTTCTCCGGCATATTCAACACCATATGACCCTCTTCATGTTCATAAAATCCCAGTTTTTCCGCCTCCTTCCACACCTCGGGATATAATTCCTTCGTCCATTCCGCCACCAAATCTTTCCTATTCGAACCTTGGATTGCGTTGTATATGGTACCAATACTATATATGTTAGTCACAATTCTCAAGCGAAATCGTAAAGGTGTAACTTACGTCAAAATATCCGGACCAAACCCTACATCCTTCTCCATGGCCTCCACCAACACTTTAACCTCATCAAGCTTTCCCTGCCCAGCCAATGCCCCAACATAAGCAGCATGAACCTCCCTGGTAATCTCAATCTCCATCCTCTTCATCTTATCCCAGATTTCTCTCGCCGGTCGATCTCCAAAAGGTTTCCTCTGACACGCTTGAAATACTATCTCCAAACTCTTATAACTAGGCCCTTCACGAGAATTCGTGATGTCATCCCAGAAATGTAAAGATCGACTAGCATCTTCGCATGCTGTATAGGCCAACATTAAAGAATTGTAAAGACGTGTGTTGGGTTCAATTGTACTGTCTAATTTCAACATATTGTGAACCATGTCGAGAGATTCGCCATCTGCACATGATGCTATGCCAACAAAACAATCTATATAAGAGTCTCGCACAGGACGTTTGTTGGGACTGATGTGCTGGCGCATATGTCCAAAGACATGACAAGCCATATCTGATCTTTTGCGATCGAAAAACTCATTCATGATTCGCGTACGTGTGTGAACATCAGTCTCGTCAAATATATGAATAACAACACGATAAGCATCCCATATACGGTCTTCGCTGTTATTTTTGTCAAACACAAAAGCAAGTAATGCATCGCATATTCGAGCTCGCTCTGACAGGGTATAGTGGTAAGTATTAACTTGTAATAAATCCACTACTTCATTAAGTTCGTTGCGGGTGATATACATTTTGCTTAGTGACGAAACCGTGTCTGCTTCTAACCTTGCATTACGCTCGTCCAGGTCGGAAACGATTGATGAAATCTCGTTATAAGGTAGAATCTCTGAAGCGCAGAGAGCTCGGACGAATTTATTGATAACAGGCAGGTCCTCGTCCTTGAAAATCTCCTCTGCTTGGAGCGAATTATAAGATACTCGGGCACCCGAAAGATCGCCTGCACCAACCCGGTAGTCCATCTGAAGAATGAATGTTCTTGCATTTGGACGGATATTGAATTTTTGCCCCAGTGCGATATAACGTTCTGCAAGGTACGGATCGTTCTTTGATATTGAGTACTCGACTAAACCATTGATGGTGTCAATATCCGGTCTCATAGATGGATCGTCCGGATTGCGATTTTCCATAACACGCATCATGCGTTCCACATCTTCAACTCCTTTGTCCATGGCACTCGCAGCCCATTGGAACACTACGTCCCATTTCCCTTTCTGCATTCGACCTGCCTCCAGTACCTTGCGGAAGATTCCTTTGCACCAATCTAGCAACTCCTCATGCCGAAGACAGAATTTAAGGATGTCCTGTAATATATTAGGACTGAGGTCTGTCGGAACATGTGCAGCCTTTTCAAACCATGCTTGCGCTTCCGTAACACGATCTCTCGACGTATAAAACTTTATGACGGTTTCATTGCTAGTGATCCCACGCCCTAAAGACAACTCTTCAAATCTCTCATACGTCTTCAAAAGTTCGGCCTCGTTACCTTCTCGTGCGAAACCAGATAAAACTGCATACCAGTTCAATTTCAGCATTTGTCGTTGTCGAGTTATCTGAACTCCGGTTTTAGAGGACGCCTCTTGCTCCTCTAAAAAACGTTGAGTGACCTCTTCGCAAAGCTCTCTCGCCTCAAGAGAGTGACCAACCCCACTCAATATCTTTATAAATTGAAAACTCGGCGCATCCTCGTTGGACCCAGACAGACTTTTAATCTCCAGGAAGAGAAGTCTCGCCAAAGCCAGAAAATCGGTTGTGTCATCGTTGGGAATGATTGTCAACGCCACCAAGGCCATCTTCAAATCCTTGACGTGTTCCTGTCCCAATCCACAAGTAATGAGATAATTTAAAGTCCTCAAAGCATGCCCCGCCTCAATATTATTAACCGCTCGTTCCGTATCGACTTTATGTTTGAAGTATTCATTAAAAGCCTTCAGCATATCATACTTATTCGCAGTTCTGGCATGAATTCTCGTCATCAAGCTAAACTCTGCCATCTTTCTCATTCCCGGTTCCAATTCCGGTCCTTTGGGTTGTCGAGGAGGTTTCCGGGAGAATCCGAAGAGAGAACGGTGGGATGTGTAAGGTAAAGTAGGAATTACATTTCGACGACGACGATGCCTTAATAGAGCAGGCGCCCGATTTGCGCATGGTAATATGAGGCCTTCGTTCGAGAGAAGTCCACGGAAGACTCTGCGGGTTAATTGAGAGCGCATAATTAAGGAATGGTGATGATGTATACAGATTCTGCAAATCAAATGATTAGCGCAAAGCACAGTAAACAGTATAAATTGATTGACTTACAATATAATGAGAAGATTTACAATTCATGGAGCTTCAAGGTGTCCGTTAACTTTTTTGTCATTGGCAAGTCGAAGCTTGGAAAATGTGCGGCAACTCCCGTTTAGCACCACACCAAAAATGTAGCCAATCATTGCCGAGAGAAGCTACCCCTCACTAAATAATCCCCATTCGAAGGAGCTTCGGATTCTAGGTTTAATTTTAGAATAACTAAAAAAGAAATATTTGCAACAACATTGGATTATATAGGGCTTTAATATTGCCAAAAATTTATAATAGTAAATCATGGCAAAACTGGTACTACAATAGTTCAAAGGCCAAGTTCAGTTGAATAACATGTACACATTATATCATAATATCATGACCCCCTTTCAAAAATCCATTTCATTATCTCAAATCCCCGGATCCTCGAATAGCTGAGTAGCTGAATAGCTGAAATCATCAGACCAACCAATCTAAACAAACCCACTCATGCAAAAGCTAAGCTCACCTCACCTCGCCATAAAATGATATTTCCATCCTGCCAACCAATCTATAACCTCCACCACCATCTACAAAACGCCAATGCAATCATAAATCAAAACTATCAATAACAATCCCAGGTATAGCGCAAGCGTAAACGCCACTCCAATGTCCGAAAACATATATAAAGCTCAAGGTTAAAGTAACTCGGCCTCTTCATCCTCCACTCCCTCCTCTTCACTATCCCACTCCACATCATTCGCGGCTTCTTCAGCTTTGCGTTGAACTTCTGCTAGGCCACTTAATTCTGTGATGTAATCTTTCTCAGTTAATGCGCGCTTGATGAATTCCCACCCGTCCGCTTTGTAAGCATTCACGATTTTTGGTGAGCATGCTGAGCAGCAATCGTACGAAGGACCGCTGATTAGCATCGTCTTGTAAGCAGACAAGAAACCTCGGATCTGATGAGGCACGAGACCTAGAGGGTGATTGGGTGGATCGCGATCGAATTCAACTTGGCCTGATTGCTGGCTTGCCGAAAGTTTTGGAGCTGGTGCAGCACCTCGCAGCGGATGTTGAAGAACGGAAGCGAGAAGTTCTACAAGTTTGGAAGATGCCTCGGGAGCCACACCTGGTCGAGTAACAGTGCATTGTTGATCAAGAGTTTGATCTTTTACGGACTGTGACAGCAATGTTAGCGACTGATATATTAATAGAAAGAAATTAAATACTCACGTCAGATGGCGCTACAACATCATTACAGAAGTAACAACCAAGCGCAGCAGGTCCACCATCGTCTGGAGTAACCCCATGTCTCATCACGACATACGTGTCAAATCCTAAAGCTGCATTCATAACGATTTTACCAGCCGCCTTTCCCATAACAGTTGGAAGCCATCGACTCTCCCGAGTATCCATTAACAAAAAGATTGCATCGTGATCTTCAATAAGCTTTTGTAAAAGCTCAAAGTCCGTTTTGGTAGCAGCTTCATCTGTAATTGGATGTCCAAGCATGGGCACTGACATTGCATGTCCAGCGCTGTCAACCCCGGGGTAAATCTCCTGGAGAGCTTCAGCTGCTCGGTATGCCTTTTTGGCACCACCATCTATACAATCCTTGAAATCGAACAATGGCTGTCGGACCGGATTTGAAAATGAAACGGATGCATTGTCAATAAAGGTAATTTTGCGCACTCCCCAACCCATAAGTAGTCTCGAAACATATGTCCCAAGGGTTCCAGCTCCGAGTAATAAACATTTTGTGTTCTTGATAGCATCCAAGTTCAATTCAGGTGCAATGCGCCACTTCATCAATTTGAGATTTAAATCAACCGCTTGATCGGCTAGTTGAGCCGGATCCATATACTGAGCCAAATTGGTGACTTTCGCAGTAAGCTTCCCAAGACTGTTACGCTCCCAACCTGTGACTTTAGGAGTCTCGTCCGGGCCAGTGGACTGATAGTCCGGGTCGTAGATGCTCTCCAAAACTAAGATTAAACTTTGGGGCACATGCCGTTTTGCATGATTATCTCTGTAGCAAAGTATCTGGACTCTGTCCAGCTTGTATCTGCGTCTAATTAAAACTAAAAGGTTACGTAACATCCACCCTGGATTTTCGAGGTAAGTGGACGGGTCGACGAACGATACGAATTGGTCTTTTGCATCTACACCATTGAAGAAACCATCTTCAAACTCTCTCAAGGACCCGATAACCCACTTGAATGGCAAATCGGAGCTCGACTCGTTTTCCGGATCTTGAGGCTGTTTCGATGAAGGGTATACTCGCTTGGCTAGGAAGAATCCATGTTCCCTATTATCATGGCTGTAACGCCACGTACCAAGCTCCTCCGTAAGCACCGTGGTTTCCTCAGCACTGAATTTGGGCGGTTGCGCAACTTTCCTCCATGCCGGCTCCGAATGTAGGGCAGGAAAAGCGAACCAGTAAGTAAAAGTATATTTCTTCAAATTCGCAAATGACAAAATAGTGAATGAAGAGAGTAATGAGGGAATAGAATAAATGGTGCCATCGTTGATAGCATCCCAAATCTGCCCCTGTCAGAACTGTACCGAAGCGAGTAGTCCAGAAGATCACGAGACTCACCTGTTTGGCAGAAGTTTGTAACATTGCCTGTTTGTCCATATTCTTAAAGTCCTCGATGGTATTGACATTTTTGATTATACCCTCAGCTCGAATATGACCCAGAGGAACTCTGTGAATGAATCAGCACGCGTATTTGAAGCATGATGGTGAATCCTACTCGTTGCTACTCAAAGCATTACCAAGAACTCTCATACGAGAACTCTGATCGGGACTTTGTGTAGCTCTTGGTTCATATAAACCGAGAACCGGTCGTGCAGAATCATCCAACTTATCATGATCGATCTTTAACTGGGAAAGAGCCGTGTAAAATGGTAGCTCTATTTCAGAAGCAAATGGGGCGAACTTTAAAGCCATATCTACTTTAATGTTATCGTTTCTCGCGTGAAGGGTTTCGTAGAGTTCTTCAATGGTAGAAAATGAGGTTATTAGCTCTTCTACCTCTCCGTCCCAACAGCCGTCTTCGATAAAGGAAACGTCGGTATCTTGAGTACAGTCTTGGCTCTTGGATCAAGGGATTTTGGTCAGCTTTATTGATGTTTTGTAGCAGTCGAGACAGTAGCTTAAGAGAGATGAAGATATCTTAAGAATAAAGTAAAATTTCAAGAAGGATGATTCAACAGTCTTAGGTTGGAATCATGAGATAGATTGAGGGGCAGTTGGGTTGGTAATTTGGTGGGGGATGATGGAGTAGTGGATGTATAAGACAAGGATGCAACTCACATGCTCAGAATTTATATAATCAGCCAATCGGCGAAATTCCGGCAGATTCCAAATTGTTTCTCGATGAGCCGCCTCTGCGATTTCAATCTGCCAGTAGAATCGACAGTACCTTCCTCCACACATCTTCACACCATTGGGATAAACCAATAGTTGTGCTCAGGCTGTGAAAAAGGCTGTGCAGAAGGCTCTACTTCCATCGATTTTATAATTATGTTAATAGGACTCTGTGGAGGTAAGTGAATATCCCAAGCTGTTTCACCTAATAGCCCACTAACTTTACAATAGGAATATGTGCTGGCAAAAGCACAATAGCACAATATCTTGCTGAGCACCATGGATTTACTCACCTTTACCTCCGCCCGGAGCAGAGCAACAAAAGCTCCAATCGAATAAGCAACGGCATCACAAACGGAGAATCAGATATTGAAGAAAACGGCATAACCTTGAGCCGAAAACCAGTCCCTCAATCGCAATCTCAATATACCTTCACCAGCACCTCCGACCTTCTCGACTTTGTGACCAAGCGTTGGCGCGAACGCTGGGTAACAACCAACATCTACACGGAAGCAATCCTAGACGCCCTCCTCCGCCGCCCGTTCTTCATCCTCGTCAGCGTCGACGCCCCCGTCTCCATCCGCTGGAAAAGATTCCAAGCACGACCCAACCCGCCGTCTCCACCCCTAACCCTTGAAGACTTCCTCTTCCGCTCCGACCAGCACCTCTACGATCCCCAGCACGGCCTGCAATCCCTAATATCCCGCGCCACTATCCGTCTCCTCAACACCTCATCCGATCTCGCGCATCTATACGCTACCCTCGGAAAACTAGATTTAACAAACGAGGAGCGTCTCCGACCAAGCTGGGATCAATATTTCATGCAATTAGCATCCCTAGCCGCCCAACGCAGTAATTGCATGAAACGGCGCGTGGGATGCGTTCTTGTCCGCGAAAAACGAGTCATCTCAACCGGCTACAATGGCACACCACGAGGCCTACTAAACTGCGGAGAAGGGGGTTGTCCCCGCTGTAACGAGGGACAAAGTTGTGGAGTAGGACTTGGCACATGTCTATGTCTGCACGCGGAAGAAAACGCACTTCTAGAAGCCGGCAGAGAACGAGTTCGAGAAAACGCCATCTTGTATTGCGACACATGTCCCTGTTTAACATGCAGTATTAAGATTGTACAAGTGGGGATATCAGAGGTGGTCTATAGTCAAGGATATAGTATGGATGCGGAGACCGCAGCTGTATTTGG
Source organism: Sclerotinia glacialis (assembly GCA_002162575.1). Taxonomy (NCBI): domain Eukaryota; kingdom Fungi; phylum Ascomycota; class Leotiomycetes; order Helotiales; family Sclerotiniaceae; genus Sclerotinia; species Sclerotinia glacialis. The sequence continues at coordinate 961,647 of NGKH01000008.1, read as the reverse complement.
GCAGGCGGGCATTAAGTTAAGACAGTTTATTCCGGTACTGTGTAACCTTTACTTTCCATCTGGAATATCTCTATCCTAAAGTATGAGTTAATCCGCTAACCCCTTTTTTGTAGCCAGCGAACGGTTTGATCCATTTAGAAAAGCAGTCATTATATTAGCATTTTTTGAGCGATGATACCCAGGCCTAAGGTCCAACACATACATAGATTGCGTAGCATAACATAGCATAGCATAGCGAATGGAAGGAAAGCCCAAAATTACACACATTAACATATATTCAGAACTTGCCCAATCAATCAACCCAATAAATCACGTACCAACATCCAGAAATCTAATTTCGCCGAAAAAAAAATCATTATTCATATTCTATATCTCCTCTCATCCCCCATTTCCCATTTCCATATCATATCATATCATATCATATCATATCATATCATAGCCCATCATAGCCCATCCATCCATCAAATGATATAAAATAAAATCTCAGAATCATAATCATAGAAACGCAAGTAAACCAAACAACAGCAGAAACAACCCAACCAGAAAAACCAATGCAGAGAGAAAGGAACAAACAAAAACAAAAACAAAAAGGCGAAAGAGAAAGAGAAAGAGAAAGAAAAGAAAAACATTGATAGTATGAGATCCAATCCATGCGTGTACTCAAGAGATCCTAATAATCCTTCTCTCCACCTCTACTCCTGCTTCTCTTGTCCTTCCTTCCCCGATCCCTTGATTTCTCCCTCTCCCTCTCATCAAGCGATAAATCCGTAGCTGATCCACCAGCCAATCCCCCCTCCTTAACAAAACCCATCAATAAATCTCCCCATGTTTGTTTACCCGCAACTACCTCCCCAACACCCCTCACAACCCTCTCAACAATTTCATTCCCACCACCAAATTCCTTCGCTATATCCCTTTCTCTACTTGCATCCCTATCTAAAGGTTTCTCTTCTCTATCAAACCTTTCTGGTAGCACTTCAACATCTTCATCACTGGCCTCACTCTTCTCATTAGCACTTTGATCACTATTTTTCCCCTTCCTATGCTTTCGATGTTTACGAGGCCTTGAAAGACGATCAGAAGAGGGATCTGAGTTGTTTCTTCTTCTCCTGCGATAACGACGGTCAGAAGATGGGTTCGGTTGCTCATATGTATTAACTGTGGAGGTTGATTGATCTGCTTTGGAACTGCGGATACGTTCTAAGCGACGGGAAGAGGTAGGGGATAGAGGGGCGAACATGACGGATTTGTTGGAAGGGTTGGCGTCAATTGGAGTCAGGGGCGGTGTAGGCGTTGAGTTGTTTAGACGATCTGTTGAGGCATATATATATTAGTACATGGGTGAATTTACGAGAATATATTGTACGGAAGGAAAGAGATAATAAAAGCAAGACGCACCCTCCCGGTCGTAAACATGATCAGTTTTAGGTGGAGAGGTTTCATGAAAAGGAAAATAAGATTTATCTCTTGTGTGGGGAGGTACTGTCATAAGAGGTTCGGAATTCGAAGATTGATAAGTACTCACATTGTCACCAGGAATTCTGGATGAAGGTGGGTAATTGACACGAGGTTCACGAGTACTAGGACGTCGACCTGCATAATCTTGAGGATTGTAGGGAGGAATAGGAGGTATTTCGTCAACAAAAGGTGTAGATTTATTTCCATGATGGGTAAAACCTTGTGAAGCCGAGGTAGGAGGTGGTGGGAATTGACTGTTGTCAGGATAGTGTGAACCACCAGAAGCGTGAGGCGGCGAAGGAGAATATGTATCATCACGGAAATTTGTGTAGTAACTTTCAGGTGATGCTTCGTCTTCATAGCCTGATTAAAAAATGGAAGTTAGTATGAAAGAAAGAGATACATGATGTCGAGCCACTAGAACAAATGATTTGACAGATATTTGAAGTACTATAGACATGAAAAATGAAAATACATAATCATTGAGGGGTTTTAGGAATGAGATTCGAAAATCTTTTGGATAAAGAAGATCTTATTTCCGACGGTGATACCGAACGGGAACTTGATCTTGAGTAATGGGGGTCCTCACGTCTTCGTTCGCGCTCACGCTCATGATTTTCTGCGTCCTTTTTCTCTTTATTTTCCTTCTTCTCTTTTCTCTTTCTGTATTGATCGATCCCAATAGCGGCCGCACCCGTACCCAACGCACCAGCAGCTAGATCTCGGACCCTGCTCCGGCTTCTACTTCGTGATCGTGGTCGTTTTTCATCGTCGCTCGAGGAATCTCGTTTTCGTTGACGGGATCGACTTCGACTACGTATGGAAGCACCGTAAGCAGCTCCAGCTGCGGCCGCTGCGACAGCTGAATCGTGTTCGTTGGTTCGATCGTATGGCGCCGGCTGCTGGCGCGTGTATACAGGTTCAGTACCGTACTGAACCATGCCTAATTCTGGGTCAACACCTGGATCAGAATAAACTCCAGTAGATCTGGCTCTCGACCTGCTTCTAGTTCTGCTCCTAGTTCTACTTCTCCTTCTCTCTCGTCTCTCATGCACCTCAACTTCGCCAACCTCCTGCTTAGCTTTTCTATTCTCGTATAATCCGGCCACTGCAGCACCCGCAAGACCCGATCCAGCAATTTCCGCCGCAGTTCGTACTCGTGACTGAGATCTTTGCCCACTACGTTTGCGAGATTTGTTTCGGAAGTGCTCTGCAACACCAGCGGCTATAGCAGCCCCAGCTCCAGCCTTTGCAATGGACTTCTTACGATGTGTTGGAGCAGCATGTGTGCTCTTGCTACTGCTCCTGCTTCCCGTTCGTGTTCGTGTTTGTATAGTACGCTTTTCGTACTCCTCGTCGGACCAATATTCATCCCCATCAGAATATCGTCGACTACGAGACACACTTCTCTGTCGGCTTCGACCGCGAACTAATTCTTCCTTGTTTGCGCTTCGATTCTGGGCATACTTAACAGCAGCGCCAGCGGCAATCGCAGCAGCAGCAAGACCAAGGGCAGTCTTCAATTTATGATGACCATGTGGACTGCTTGATCTTGACCTGCTTCGATCTTCTCGACTATCGCGATATCGACTGCGCGCTCTGGTAACCACTTCAGCACCAATCGCACCCAAAGCAGCCCCACCAATGACTGATCTGCCACGAGCTGTTTCAACTCCTTGTTTTTCCCTATGGTTGGCTAACAGAGCAGCTGCACCAGCCCCAGCTAAAGCACCTTCGGCCAGATGTCTTCTATGGTGAGGACTATGACTACGGCTGCGCGCTTCTCTTTTAACAACCTTCTTTCGTACGATATAGTCTTCACTTTCGTATCCATCATCGTAACGACCATCTCGGCGATCATAAGCCATCTCATTGTCTCTTCTCCCGTTGACCTCGCGAACATCTCTGCGATAATAGTATTCATCTTCTTCCCTGCGTGGCTCTGGTCGTGGAACAATTTCCTGTTGTACTTCCGTCTTCCTTTCAATAATTTCAATGCGTTGTGATTCCGGTGCAGGTTGTGGTATGATGATTGGAGCGGGGCTTGGCGCTTCTTGAACAATAATTTGTTGAGGTTCTGGAGCTCTTTGACGAATGATAATCGGTGGTGGGGTAGGTTCTGGTAGATCATAGTATTCTGTTTCTCGCGAGTATCGTTCGAGTTCATATGGTTCATTATGGTGACGAGCTATTGTTTTCTCGACTGTAACATCGGTCTCGCGGGTTTCCCGAACATCCCGTTCCGTTTCCCATGGTCTATCATTGCGGCGCCGTTCCCAAGGCAAGGGGCTAGTGCTTCGTTCCCGCTCCCGCTCATAAACTACTGTTCTAGTGCGATCTCTTTCGCGTTCAGATTCTCTAGCCCGCTCAACAGTAGTTCTCTGGTATTCGACAGCTCGGTCATAATCGATGGCTGATCGGGGTCTTTCAGGTTCATATCGCTCGCGATCAACCTCGACTCTTCTGTCCACCTCGATGCGCTCCGTTCGTCGTGGCTCCGGATCATAGCGTTCACGTTCACGTTCGCGATCAATTTCGACTCGACGATCCACTTCGATTCGATCTCCTTGACGATTTTCGTACTCTCGATGAGAAGAACGAACGGATCGAGTATCATCTACCTCCTCACCTCGACTTGGTGCGGCTCGATAACGTTGGACAGTGCGATAGGTACTACCATTTGGCTTGGATCGACCAAAAGATGACCGGTCATCATCGGAGGAATAATAGTCGACCTCTCGGTCATGATAAGAGCTGCGAACTACTCTCTCAGGCATCTTGTTCTAGTTAGGCCGTAGGTATTGCCAAAAAGTAAGGATAAGTTGTAGATAGATGTCTTCGTAGACAACTGAATATATCTGTGAATCGATTCGTAGGTTGTAAAAGATTAACAAGACAATCAGAAAAGAAGTGATTTTCTGATGGGTG
>NGKH01000008.1:897690-957250 GCA_002162575.1 Sclerotinia glacialis | reverse complement strand
GGGTTGGCGTTGAAGGGATTACTTGGAAGAAAGGGAAGAATAGCCCTGTTCGATCGAGGCTTTGCTGATGCTTTGGGCGCTGTCTTCCTGTTGCCCCTCCTGACACGACCTTTTGTAGTGAATACGGGCGATTAGGATTTGTGTGTGTGGTTGGTTTCACAGGCTCATGAGCCAATGAGGTTATATGTATATCTCGTGGGGACCAAATATATAAAGAAAATTTGTATAAAATAAATCTAGTAAATGAGTAATTAAAATTTCCCTATGATATGATGATGCTGAGAATCTTTTGACGGTGAGGGGTGATACTTTAAATTACAAGGGAATTGGGGGGTCAACCGATAATGATTTGCGGGGACTTTTGAAAGGAAAGTGGACATGAAATTTGCGTCAGTGTACATATATAATCCATTTTTCATTTTCCATAACCCACAACTCACAACTAAAATGATCTTTCGGGCCTCTAAGACTCCTCCTTGGGTACCGGTCTCAACCCATGGAAAACCATGAGGATATATTCGTAGCGCTAGGATTGGAAGACCGTGACCAACATTTCAAGGCTTTCAATTCAATCACAATAGGTCGAGTTTAGGACTCGTGATACCACCTCATGATGACATACAACACACCTGCTTGAGATGTTGGATGTATGAGATGAGATGACTAGATATTTGATCAATTGATACGATACTCAAGTGATACTCAAGGCCATCCTCTAATCCTCCTAATATATATATTTTAAAATATATCATTTATATCTTGATCCTTATTGGTTGAAAAAAAAAAAAAANAAAATACAGATGGTCTGTGCGGAAACAAATAAAAAGGAATAAACCTTCACAAGCATCAGCGCGAACTCCAACCCCACCAAAATTCATGGTCCTCATCCATCACCATTTCCCGTTTCCCATTTTCAACGTCACCATTCTATTCTAATTGAGACAGAGCCAAAAATGGCTGTATTCAACATCACATGTTCATCTTTTTTTCATTTGGTTTCTGTTACAATATAAAACCGTTTTATTCTTCTCCTCAGTGACTTGAGTATGCCAGGTTTCAAAGCCTAACAATAACCATCATCAATCAAATCGACAATGGAATAGTATCCCAAGCGATATTATTTCCATCCCTACCCTTCCAATACCATCTCTTGCTCACAACATCAAAAGTCCGATAGTATTCGTCTGGATGATTATTCCTCCAGAATGGCCTGCCTGACCAATACTCCGACTCCCGGCGAAAACCACCAAGCGAGATTGGGGGGTTCTCGAGTTTGATGGCTATCAACCGTATCCAACCCCCAGGCGAGGCCATGTAGGGGTCAAATGATACCACGTTATTATCGAATAATATATAGTAGCATAGATGAGCATGTTATATGTGGCTTAACAGTAGAAGTGGCTGAAATTTGATGGTTTTCGGCCTGCAGGCTGTAACAGATGAATCTTGAATCCCGTTCAATTATTATAAAGAATGTAATATTGTCATTATCTATACTACCAGATATAAATACAGAAACACAAGAACAACGAGGTCCCAACATCGATTCGTAGATACTAGTACGAATTGTAGTTTGATAAAAAGAGTCTTCTAGAAGATATAGGCTCTCTATTGGTATATCCGAATATGTTACGAAATTTGCCGTCGTCTAGATCATGTAGAAGTGCTCTAGGCTCTCGAGATGGTTTATAACTAGGCGTCAGGCAGGGATTTAAGTAAATGACAATAATGATATGCAATTCGTAACTAATAGTAGAGTATACTAAATGATTGATCTTGAGCACGAAGCTCTACATTGTAAATGGAATCCTATTCCTTTATATACATCTTCCCGCTCTGTAGTTCGACAGCCGTAAGTCGAAAGTCGAAATCGATCGTCGACTTTCTGATCACGTGACACTAGTCACATCCAATCAGAATATATGTCTGTGCTTGCCGAAGATAGGGTTATCACGAAAGCCGATTGCCATACGATTTTGTATGTAAAGTGACTTGCTTTTAAACAGGGTCTGAGCTCATATGGATATGTTGATTGTTACTTTGTAACATTATCCCCTTTCTAGCTAATGCTTGTTTCAAGCGTCTATATAGCAATTCAATAAGTGTTGTGTTTCTTTCATTATATCTGCTATTAAATCTGTTTCTATTTACGACTTTTTATGTTTATCTCGCAGTGTTGCTCGTACTGGTAACGAACGCGATCCCTGTGATCTGTGTAGTCAATCAGAACGTTTGTGTATTGTGGATTCTGTCTTATCGGCCTGTAGTTCTGAATGTATTCGTTATAAGAAGGGTCGCTGTCGTCCTGGTATTGAGATACCTTCCGGGTATGAATCTATTGAGCGACAGTGTGAAAAGCTGGATGCAAAGGAGGAGGAAGCGATAGCTAAAATTCTGCGTCTGCGAAAGCAAAAGGCTTTTCTGCAAAAGCGAGAGAAAGAAATGATTCGTCGTGATCTTCGCACATTGGATAAGCTTGTCGAAATAGAAGAAAAGGAAAGATTGGAAAAGGAACGTATAGAAAAGGATAAGGCGGATACTATAACTACAGCTGCTCCTAACGTTTCTTCTTCTTTCAACTTCTTTGATTCTTCGATGCCAATGATATCCGACGCTGATGTTGCGGCTTATTGGGCAAATCTGAATCATTGGCCTTTCTGATCAATGAGTAGTGAATCTTTGAGCAGACGTATCCTGAAGCCTGCTTGTATTTTGAATGATAGAAAAAATTGGATTCACCAAAGGATCTGAATAGTTTCGGTGAATTTCGTTGCAGTAGATGAGTGGGTCTTTATTGACTATTCATTGAGATAAACAAACATTAGGGATGTATTCAATGATACTTACTATTTTTGTTTGGGTAAAAGGGATTTAGGCCATTTTACTATTACAAATGGTCTTTGAATGAGGAATTTTCCTCAAATACCTTTGAACCCTGAATTGTAACAAGAAATTCAACGTGAATGGGCATGAAGAAAAGAATCAGGCTGACCTGTCTTTGAACTCATACCTTTCAATATAGAAATGCCGGTTTGAGAACTCGCCATATGCATCTCCCCTGTCTCCTTTCTTCCTGGAAAAGTATATAAATATTGCTTTTGGGACTGGCTCCCAATCATGATATCTCTACTTTTCTATTCACAAGCAACTTGATCAATCCTTACCTCGAGCCACCATGTGCCACTACACAGTTGAGACGTGCGGACGAGATCACAATTCGTCTAAAGTCACAACACGGGTCCCATGTTACAAATGGAAACAGGGATTTGAAATGCTAGTTTGCAGGTACAGCGCCGCGATAGGATTTCAAGAGGTTGAGTTTCGGATCGCACATTCTAGAGTGTGTGGAGAGTGTGTGAGGTGAGTAATTCCCCAGATTCATTACCATCCGTTAGTGTTGTCCAGACCCCAGTCCAGCATTGCTGTGGCCAAATCTGGATATTGTTCAGACTTCAGAATATGACATGGAATTTTGCATTGCTCCATCGTACTGATGTCAAATCTATCAAGGGAGATTTTCTACGAACTCAAAAATGCAGAGGTGGACGAAAGATCGGAGGATGAGGAAAAATGGGAAGAGAAACAGACGAGTGGCGCGACTACCGTACCTGAAAAGCGATCAGGCATGGTCAGATCTCCCAGACAACAAGATCTGAAGAGCTTCGCAGACATGGAACCAGAAAGTACTCAAGATCCGCCGAAGAAGGAGACACAAGGGAAGGGTGCGACTACTGAGGCTGAAAAGCTGGGCGAGGCCCATGGCTCTGAATCATCGAGCCTTCAGCGTAGCCCAGCCTTCGAGCCGGAGGATTGTCAAGAGTTGGAGGATAGTCAAGAATGGGAGGACGGTCAAGAGTTGGAGATCTATCGAGAGTTGTGAGATGATCAAGAGCTGGAGGATGATCAAGAGTCGGAGCTTAGTGGATGACCCAGCGATGACATATCAGCCACTGTGACTAGATTCCCGGGGGCAAATTTTCTTTGATTCTGGACGCACGAAAAGGGAAAGATGGGTGTTTGAGACGAGGGTAGTTTAGAATGAAGCATTTTGGGCATTTTGAGCATTTGCAAAAACGTCATTTCATTGATTTTGTGCCATCACCTTGTAAAAGAAGTAGGATTGTTCGGATTCAGCTGAGGCAGAAATATGATGGCTATTTACTAGTCGCTCGGTCATACCAAGAAAGTCTTCAAGAACATTTAAGTATCTTCGGCTTGAAGTAGTCTCTCGTGAAAGATAGTAATATTGGCAAACGACAGCATATTAATACATAATGCAATAGTACAAATACCTTGAATGCTTGTCTACTCAATCCATTTATTATAGGTAGCATTTCTTGAACTAGGTGAAAAACAAATCTAATGTCTGAAATAATTGATATACGCACAATGCCAATACTTACTGCAATAGTAGAATAGACAAATCGTGCAATCTACCTATTTGAAGCAAGTACAAATGCTTATTGATTGATTTAGAACAAACAGTTCGAGATACATACATCTCACCCATTCCACCACATTCTACTACCAGAGGCATAAGAAGAAATGGTAGCCTGATGCCAAACCTTTGAATCAGAGTCCCTCTTCCAATTAATACTTTGCGGGGGGAAATAGTTCTTTGAGACTTCAAAGCAATCTTTTCTTTTCTCCTTTTTGAAGTACTTCATGAGAAGATCCTTGTTAGGCAGCTTCATTGTGTTCATCGATCTCTTTATGAAGGCTCTCATATATTAGCAGGATTACTTCACTCTCTCTTTTACTCAATTTTCGTTTCATCGAAGAGTTTTATTTGGAGATAACGCAACGAATTCTAATCAGTGATGTGTATCTATTACGTCAACAGCTGTCAACGTGGGCATAATACAATTGTCCACGCCGCTGCCTGCAGAGATGCAATCCGGGTGTACTCGTATTGCGAACGACGCAAAGTTTTAGCAGAAGATGTGATTCATCGCCCATTAATGTCGTGGGAGTGGTGTTTATTATGCGACGATGAGTAAGCAATTGCCTTCGTTGTCTTCAAATTTTACAAGCATCAACGGCCTCGATAATTTCATGAGGTTGCTAGAGCAGATTTGGTTGTTGACCCCGAATTTGACAGTACTAATTGTTTACAGTGCGACGGAAGGAAACGAGGAGGATGACGGGAAAGGGGATGATGACGGGAAAGGGGGCGATGACGGGAAAGGGGGCGATGACGGGAAAGGGGACGATGACAAAGACGATGGTGATAATACAGGCAACAAGAAGAAGTCAAGCAAGCAAACAAAGTCCGCCGGTCAGAATCCTCCAGCTTCAACACCAGCGAGAAACACCAGAAATCCGGGCCGTAAAGTTTCGGCACCAGCAACACAGGCGATGGAAAACCCAAGGAAGCGCAGATGGGAGTCACAAAAAGTGGCCCCAGAGGACACAAAAAGTGGCCCCAGAGGACACAACGCGTGGTAAGGGTGAAGAAATTGGAGAAGATGCACCTCCTCCCATGAAGAAGAAAGCGAAGTCAAAGAAAAGAACATAGGGCCCTGAAGAAGAAGGGGAGGCGGGGTGGAGTCGAAGCAGTGCGTGATGAAGGCGACACTTGTGTGCATGGGAATAGAGACCTAGACTTAGTACATATGCAGACCACATGAGATAATTTGGAGGTTTATTGTGAATCCACAATTGGAGCAATTAGCCCCTCGCTTTAACCATTCCATACCAGCTCCTCGAGCCAGTACCTTATGTTGACGCTTGGTCATACATGATTGGAGGATATGCGTGGTAGTAATCATGCAAAGAAATGCGAAGCTTCCATAGACCATTGAGAACACCATGGTCCAAATATGTGATTAACCTATGGTGAAAAATTTCACCATCACATGTAGGTACCTTATAGTGTCCTACTATCATAAAAACAAAGGAGCACACGCCTTACTAGCCGATATTACTTCACTATTCCAACCTCTTCCGAGTACACTTGCTCAACTGTAGATAACTCCTAATAGAAAGATCCGACAACATCCATCCTTAAGAAAATCTTTCCACACCCTATCTTCAGGAAAGTTTGGCATATTTCCTTTATTGGAAACTTTCCCATGAGTTGCATTATCGACACCTTAGACTTCATGTCGTGAAAGTTCCACTTGCGTGAAGGCACTCTCTAGTATTTGTATGTCTAGTATAGCGTGGGGTGTAGCAAAGTATCAAAAATTCACGAGGGGCATTCCATGAAGCGATTTATTTCATTTATCCAATAATCCAAATCAGCACAGATTCCACCATGCAGCAGCTATCCAAGCAACAAGCAACAATCAACAAATAACCTCCCATACTAATCCATTCCGTTGTATTGATATCCTATTGATCACTCCTGTCCATCCGTTCTCTTCCCATCAGTATCCCCGCAAACTTCAAATTTCCTCCCATAGCAATCAGTGCATTGCCCAAACATAATTTAAAATGAAATTGGAATATGGGCAAGGTATCCCAGTGCCCTAGGTGGCCAGAAAATTCGAAAACTATTTGAGCTCACTCTTCGGTCGTGAACTTCGATGCTTTCGCCTCTTCTCGCCCCTTATCACCTGTCGTGTTTCAGGCTGAATGATAATATCCTCGGGAGCTGCGACCTTCTCGTCTTCATTGTCCTCTAATGAGATGGGAGCATTTGGGTTTACGTTCCCCCTTCCAAGAATTATTGGAGGTGGCTCTTTTCTCGGCATTATCATACTTCCAACCCAAGTCAGAGCATGCTGCCATAATGCTGGTGGCTTGGGCAAAGTTGCAATATTCCCCACATTTGACATTTCGAACAAGTCAGCAGGGACATCTTTCATTGTAGGAAGATTTAACCAGACATATTCTTTCGAATTGTGAATGTGTCCACGGACCGTCAAAGGGTACAGTTCTTCAGGGAAGACGAAAGCCGTTCTGACGACCATTGGCCTGTATGCAGGAATGAGAAGATGAAAATGCGCATTTATTCGTGATCTCTCGAGTCGCTTCCGCATAAATAACATCCAGGTGCACAAGGCGTGGAGGTTTTCTGACATGCCGACAAAATTACTCGGCACCGGTTTGTTTTGAACGATGTCGTGAAACTCGCCGTGCCAATCAGTATCCGGGTGATAGAGAAAATAAAGATGCTCAGCATCGCCTCCATAGACGCTCGAGGCCTCTTTCCGGATGTATTTGTCGACATGCTTCGCAAACTTATCAGGCGCAGCAAGGCCCGTCTGCGCTTCGAGCTCGCCATAGATCTTTAATCCAATTTCTTCAAGACCAGTCGAACCCTGTAGTACTTCCATGAAAGCAGCAACAACATTTGCTCCCACCAAGAATGTCTGAAACAAGTCCAACCAGTTTTTGTTCTTCAAATATCGGTTCATCCCCGACGCAAACGTTTGCACCTCCGGCACAACAGATTCGAGCTGATTCCTAAGTGCCGCCCCATTTTGATATGTTGTGTAGCCTTCTGATAGATTCTTGACAACGCACGAAACTTCTGTTAAGACTCCAGGGAATCGGAATATTTGCTCAAGGTACATTGGTGCTACGGATGTTCCATTAGAAGGGGTCTTCGGTGACGCTTTCTTAGCCGTCGCGACAGCGAAGAGCTTCTCGAGCCCCATGTCGTAATTCGTCTCGCGTTGATGCGGTGCTTTGTGAACCGCCTATCTTAAGATGTTTTGTCGTAAACGATTAAAGGTAGATAGAGCGTAAGGGTTTCTCGAGAAAGAAATTTGAAAAAGTACTGTTCAATATCAATATCAGGTCGGCTTTCGAGGACTGGTGAGACTCACGGCCAACCTCCAGGGCGGATATAATGAATGAAGTGAGTGCAAATAAGAATTGAAGAAGAAAAAAAAGAGTAGAGAGGAAGAAGTGGCAGAACTAAGATTCCCCTCTATCAAGAGTCATCAAGTAATCATGTTGCGGTGAAAGCTTTCAAGGTTCTGGTAAGAGATATAAAAGGTTCAATTGAGGTTGGCGGTCTTTCGTGATGAGGTGCTTTCTCACAGCCCCGATAGATGATTGTGAAGATTATAGATAACTCGCCCCTCTCAACTTATCAGTAAGTAGCATTAATCCCATTATGATAATCACATACTCCCACCAGTCCGTACATATTTGTGATTTATGCAAAAATGGGGCTGTCGACAAATGGGTCTGTTGTCAACGTAGCTGGCGGTGAGTGGTGAAAGATTTTACGCTAAGACTATCTGGGCTTAGCGGGCTTAGCGAACGTTTCGAAACTTTAGTTGTGGACTGCTGTAGTTCTCAACGCTAGAATCCTACCATCATCATCAAATCGGCATACAACACGACTGAAGAGAGCTTTTGATGCTTGAAACTATTAAACTTACTGGTCAGAGTACCGTATACCATCCGTCCTGACAGTTGACAGTTAGCATATTCGTTGGCCTAGGATTAGCCTGCCGTCAAATTCTGAGCATATGAATGACAAAACTATCCACCCAATGGGAATACATACCAGAGTTAGCCGCTACATACTTCTACGAGTACTCTCGCTCCGGATGCAATACTTCGATATAGGAGTTATTGTAGCGAAAGTAGAGCTTGTTGTCGTCTGATTTGGATCATTTCCTCGTGGTGTATGACTATTCAGATTATTTTACAAAACAACCTCCGGCGATTCACTGGTGGAAATGTGAATTATACAAAAACAGATGTCACTTTGGTTCAAATTCAAGATGTCTGCCATGCTCGACCACAGCGACATCGCATTATTGTTCCATAATCGTTTATCAATCATGCAATTATCACTCTTCAAATACCTGGACAGGTTGTCTTATACTTTCTCAGTTGCGAAAACTTTGGTTTTGTTTGTTTTGACTCTGCTTATGACATTTGGGCACCTCCCGCTCTAACTTTAGATACGCGAGCCTTCAAAGCTATGCCAGAAAACGAAGTAAGCTCTCTCCACGATCTCTACTTCTTTTACCACTTGAGTTATTACTCAGGAAACTACGCCATGGAATCTCATGACTTGGCGGATACGAAACAGTTCTTGGCAGCATTTGGCAACCGAGACAAGCTCATGGATAACACCTTGACCCAAATTCCTCAAGATCTGAAGAGTCGATTACAGAAGAGCAGCAGGTCTACGTCTTTGAATTTTGCGATTGCTTCGTCTGCTATAGTGATTCTTTGCATTTATATCCTGGTCAACTTGGCAACCATCAGCTGGTGTGCGAATTTGTGCGTTACTATCATGAGTCGGTCAGGTACAGAACTTGAAAGGGGATCTGTAGCCCGCAATGAGCGCCTAAGAAACTTTTTGAAGGAGTGGACTGCAATTTCAATGATGGTGAGCAGTCTCCTCGGAGTGGCATATCTTCTAGTCTTTGACCTCAGAGAATTTAGGGAATAGTGACCCTTTGCTTCATCAGTATGACTTGCAACTTTCTTTGGGAACGTGGGCTTTATGAAGCTTTTACATCGGCGGATGATACGACAGGAATAAGAGCGCATAGAGGAAGAGCACTTTTGGCACTGGCGCACGCAATGTCTTATACCGGTGGAATAAATTTGACTTGTTGGGGAGTGGTCATGTTCAGAGCCCGAAAAAAGAAGACAGATCTACAATGGCAAGCCACGATGATGCGACGGTAAAAATCGAGACATTAGAACTTTCTGTGAACATTGAAAGTTGAATTGTGTAGTTTGGTCACTTCATACTTTCATGGCAAGCCTTCTCAGGAAACGAGATATCTGAATTCAGCTCGTTTCCCAGCCGGTACTGGCTAATGACCAAACGATAATAGCGGACTTACAATCCCTATAACCTGAATTTCGACGGTCACCACTCTGGAACCTCAGTCTCAGCCAATATTCAATTGGATTCCTATGCTACTATCGGATGGAAGGACTACCTACCTCCTGGGCCTTGAATATCCATACTTGGTGGTTGTCACAGCACTGAATGATTCGGGTATGGTGGCGTATAATTATTCGGTAAGTGGTGTGACTTCCACGAAATGATGACTGTTTATGCCCTCGAAATCCATATCGGTTAGGTAAGGGTTAGGAATGTTGGTGTAGTAGTCATGGGGTTTTATTGTGGCTGCGGAAAAGCAAATTAAATCGAGAGTCTAGTGAACACAGATTATTACCCAATCAATTTCTTTCTTGGCTTTAATAGAGTTGACCCGAGGCAACAATCTTTGTTATGACCTGATTTTGATTTCGTCATAACCCCTCACCAAGCCATCATTGCAATTCTTTGTTTCCAGAAAATTACATCTACAGCACGAACGTTTCATACTTGCCCCGTCTATTCAAGAATCAAAGTAAAAACCTGATAACCAAGCGGAATGTCTTCAGATTCAGATAGTACGCCAATACCCGCTGGCTCTCCCAAAACTCAAGGAGAGACTATGCCCGGTGATTTCCCCTCAGCCGAAAGGGTCAATCCCTCACAGCTCGATGTTCACCGACTCAAAGTCGGAGATGAATATCGCGACAGTCCAATTTCTACACCTGACAGCATGAAAGTCGAAACTGGTAGCGAAGGTAATGGCACCGCGGAACCCGTTAGTCCTCCCGAAGATACGCGCGCGAAACAAAAGGGCGATGAGGATAACAGAAGCGATGAATCTTGGGAAGAGGTGAAACATGAAGGTGTTCAAGCTTCGGAAGAAACAACCCAGGATAGCAGGCCGGTGTGGGTGGGTTACAGCGCAAAGGAGAGTGTGGCACGAGAGGAAGAGGGCTCGGGAGAGGATATTGCACCGGAATTTCGACCAAGGACTCCGAGACCTTATAATTTGCATGGTGGATGATCAAGACGGTCAGAACTGCGTTGGAAATGAAAAATTGGTGGTCATCGCATTCATCTCAGTGACGGGGTCTCTTTCTTGCGGGAATGGTTCACGGCATCCGGGGAGCTATACCTAAATAAATTAGCAATCATGCTCTGTTTCATTGTTTGAAAGTTATCTAAACACTGTCCAAGGTGTGGTGCAAAGGACATGGTGCAAGTCTGAGCTGAAAAGTGCAGAGCTGTCGTTTTACATTTACATTTACCGGCGTGACGAACAAATGCCTAATTCTTCACAATCATTAAACATCGAAGTCTCTTAACTTGTTAGTGTAGCCATGAAGGCCTTTTAAACTGTTGTCATTAATTAAATGGCTAATGAAGACATCCCGAATATTCGATTTGGTTCTTAGGATTTACCATTTAGGAAGTAACGAGTCCAGACATCATGCAAAGCGAAAACTCACAACAGAAGCCCATTTGTAACTCTCACCTTCCTGTTTAAATGTCATGCATGTCTATTTATTCTTACAAACGTAACAATCCTTCCCTCTCACATCATTTTATCAAACATCATTTACATCATCAATCCTCATTTTCCTATCACTTGTAATTGAAATAACCTCTTGTCACTCACTTACTCTTACAAATCTTATCTCAAACTGTGTCTGTAACCTAAAATTCCATCCAAAACAAGACTCTTTCTCTACTCAGATCCATCTTCACCCGATTCACGAACCTAATATCGAGCAATATCGGGATTGAAAGACTTCATTGTTCGTCATTTCGTGGACGCTACCCTTTCAAATCCTCGAATCCTATAGAGAACACCAATAAATATGGGAAGAAAGGAAAAGGCTCAGACTTCGGAGGATCACAATAGAGAAAGTTCCCTTGCATCGGTGGCTGTTAAACCTACAATAGTGCCATCGAAACCAATAAACGGCCAAAGTACCTTTGCTCTCCAAAATCCGATAAGAGATCGACCTGCATCATTCCGGTCAAGCTCGATTTCAAGTGCAAGTTCATGCCCGAACGCAAAGTCAAAATCTTTGTATGACTCTGACCAGGCAACGGATATTGATGACAACTCTAACGCCAAGCCTTTGCGGTCTTGCAACCGCAGCGCCGGAAAAAAGATTGCCAAGGGCAACTTAGATACAGAGCCTCTACGGGGCTGCAGTCGGAGCGCTGGAAAAGAGATTGCTAGAGATTCCAGTTATCGCATGGAGACTGAATATCTCCAAAGCAATGCCAAGTATGCCTCTTTTGCGTTTTACTATCACAATCGTGTCAAACTCATGGGCCTTCCAGAGCCAATCAAAGACGGTGTTCGAACTCTCTTGGAAAAGGGCTGGGAGCAGGGCATACAAAAGGAAGGGCCATGTAATGAGGGGGAAAGTTATTTCTTCAAGCTCAAGATGAGACCATTCAGTAGTGGAAATACATATGTGACAACTCGTATGACGCGCAACATGATTGCGTATCTGGCTTCGGAGTCTTGGTTGGCACAACCGGTCCCATCAATCCTAAGCCCATACGACACGTTTAACTTCCGAAAATCCCCAAAGCCTCTCCCAAAATGTTATTGGCTTGCTATGACATACGGACATGGAGGCAAGTGGCGTCTGAAAGACGTGTTGAGTTTGTTGGGAGGAGCAGTCGAACTCATTGACACTGTTCGACTCACTTTGCAAGAAATGAATCTTGTCTCGAAGCTCAAGAAGGAGCAAATTGATACCGCAAGAAATTGGCACCAGTTCTGTATCAAAGGAACTTTTCTGCGTCCAAGTACCCATGTGCAGAAAAAGAGGATGATACTGAGAATTTTGGAAAGGCTGGAAGAACGTGGTTGGGTTCTATATATTGGCTATCATCGAGTTCATCACGCCAATACTGACTATGAGCATAAAGTGGGGACTTGGCTGTGTGTGAAGAGCCGCGAATGGACACCAACCAATCCCGTGAAGATTTCTTGGTCAGTCTGATTTGAGTTGAGATGGAATTTCGTTGACAATGCGTGGCGGAAGAATACCTAGGAATACAAATTCATACTTTCAACTGACCATACGCTCCATGCATGTGACTACTCTTCGAGGCTAATCTTCAATAAAAAACTATCTTGATCAAACCAATCAAAAAGGGACCGGCCAATGAGATAACATATGATAGGATGCGATATCTGCCAATATCTCTCCTCAGTATAGTGCATCATTAAGTACCAGTATTAGAAAATAGAAGGATGGAATATGCTAGCTAACTAATCTTAACCTACAACTCGTTGAGAATTCTTCGTAAAATTCAGTGGGTAAAATATAACTATAACTTGTTTGCGTGTATTTTCAACATGAGGGATTGCAAGAATAGGTTTTCGGCGCCGGCCAAATCACCGCTGGCTCCGAGCTGGTTGGCTTGGTTGTTGAGTTGAACTGCTTCCATTGCTACCATGGCAGTGCCAGTATCGCTGTACGCGAAGGTTGACATATTGTGTGTGAGATTGTGATTTGCGGATTGTGTTGTGGTCTGCACTTCTCGTGTTTCTGGTTTGATGGAGATATGGAATTGAAAATTGGGTATTTGATAATCCGAGAGCTTCAAGATTTGAAGAGGCCAAAAATAATCCTGTAAGTTTCGGTTTGAAAATCAATCTATTGGGGGGAAGAGTGAAGCGACACGCCTGAGGCGGGGAAATATTTTCGCGTGAAAACGTGACCTCGGTAGAACTTTGTTGAGAAGCCAAGGGTTTATGACAGAGTCATACAAGCAAACAGGCAAATACTTGCAGAAATATTATCTTAGCTGCAGCAGGATACCATTCCATCCTTAAGTAGTGAGTGAAGTCCCCAGAGATGGCATGAGGCTTCGTTTAGAGAAAGAGGAATGCAAATAATCAGAAAGCCTGTATAATACAGGTACCTGCAAATAATAATTGTAATTATATTTGACTGTGACAACAAAACTTATATCCAGTTCTAGTTACAACACCAATTTCCATCCCCAACACTATTTTCACACCTTCCCTATAACCTATATCACAAAGATCCCGTAACCCTCAAATCCCTCGAACTAGCACCCACTCTAATGGTAAAAGTTCCCTCGGTGGGCATAACCCAATTCTGCCTCACCACATCCCAATAGCTCAAATCTCTTCTTGTCAGGTCAAATATAACTGTTTTCGTCTCTTCCTTTGCCACTTCGACTTTCTCAAATCCTCTCAAGACTCTGACTGGAAAATCTACATTCGCAGCTTCGCCACCAAGATTATCGTATTCGAGATATAGCTGTGCTACTTCTTTACCAGTGAAACTACCAGTGTTTTTGAGGTCGACCGATACAGTGGCGTAAACAGTCCAGAGGTCGGGATTACCCCCTTCGTCTCCACCAGCAGGTGATGGAATTTGTTCGATGCTGTAACCTTCTGGGTATGGGTATGTTCCTTGCTGAATATCCGAGACCTTTTCAATGTATGGGTAGATAAATTTAGATAGCTTCCTAAAATTTGATGGAAACAGCGCTTCGCTGGGGTCTGGAATTTTGTCATCGAAAGTAGGCGGGAGAATTGCATCCGGACGAGTGGCAGGGAAAGATGACTTGGGTAAAATTGCATCAACCTTGAGATTTGAATATTCGAAAGAAGTATAAGAAAGTCCGAAGCCAAACTCAAATGTAGGGTCCAGGTTATATTTGTCAAAGTGGCGATAATCAATGTATAATCCTTCGGTAAAGTTCTGCTGTGGAACAAGACCATTTGGATAATACAAAACTTGACCACCAGGGCCATAATCCTCGAGAGATTTCCCGATAGTGTAGGGTAGCTTGCCACTTGGATTGACATTACCAAGAAGGATGTCAGCGATTGCATTTCCACTCTCTTGCCCTGGAAGATTTGCCATCAGTACAGCCTTGACTCCTGGAAGATTAACCCATTCATCCATGGCAACTGGCCCGACAGCATGGACGACAACGATCGTGCTACCCTCCCCTCCTCCACAACCTTCAGCGACTTGCTTCACAAGCTTTTCACCTTCATGTTGTAGATTCAGGTCATTGCGGTCGCCACGGATGCCTTCATAGGCAATAAATCCTTCTCCGGCATCAGAATTAACGAAGACGATGCAGACATCTTGGTCTTTGATAATTGCAGGAGCTTTTTCTAACGGGAGTGAGTTCGTGGGGAAGTCTGTAATGTAGACATGTTCCATGTTGAACGATTTCTTCAGTGCTGAGACCGGAGAGATCAAGTAAGGAAATTCAACCGCGCCAGAACCCCACCCGGAGCCCAAAGTACCTTTGTTGCAACCTCTATCTGGGCACACATTTGGACCATCACCTTCTCCTGCATCCTCGCCAAAGATTCCAATTCTGTATACAAGTTCATGCTTCTCCTCCGAGCTCCAGCCATTTTTATTCAAAGGTAGTAAGTTGTCTTCGTTCTTCAGAAGCACCGTTCCCTCTGTGGCCACTTGACGTGCTATGATCGAATGTGCTTCGGCTCCCGAGCCTTGGACATTAATAAACTTGTTAACAACTTTCTCATCTTTATCATCGGGGCTACCAGCATTAACATATCCTTTCTCTTCATTAGTCCATGAAGAAAAGTTAGGACCGTCGCCATCAAATCTTGATTTATCATCTTGTCCTAGCTGATACCACGATGCTACAATTCTCGTCACCATATCATTGAGTCTCGAAACAGGTAATGATCCGTTCAAGACTGCCTTACTCAGCTCAGGACCCCATAATGATTTACCGTTGTCCCAAATAAGGCCATCTCCTGGCATGGTCATGTCGAGCCCGGCAAGTGCACTCGCTACACCAGATCTCTGTGCAAGCCAATCCGATTGAACAAAGCCTTGAAATCCAAGTTCATCCTTCAAGATGCCATTGAGGAGCTTCGAGTTTCCACACGAGTATGAGTTGTTCACCATTTGGTAACTGCACATAACGCTAGCTACTCCAGCTTTGACACTATCTCCAAAGGGCCAGCCATACAGTTCATGAAGGGAGCGATCGTCGATGTTAGATGACATGGCATTTGGCAGACCCCATTCATAACTTTGTCTGAAATGTTCTTGCTCATTCCCAATGAAATGCTTGATTGTAGCGATGACGCCTTCTTCTTGAATTCCCTTTATAGTTTGTGCTGCTGCGATACCTTGGAGATATGGATCCGTGCCGAATCCTTCCCAGTTTCTTCCACCAGCAGGCATACGACCCAATGGACCAACACAAGGTCCCAAGAGCACATTTATTCCCTTCAACCGAGCTTCTTGACCATGCGCCTTGCCTCGTTTGTACATCAATTCCTTATTGAATGTTGCTCCAACGGTAATACCTGCTGGGAAAGCCGTCGCATTATCGGCAAATCTTAAACCCAAGGGACCATCCTGTAATGAAAGACCAGGAAAACCTACATTCAATGCAGGTCCAGTGTTGCCGACTGCAAGTCCCATTTGCCATCCGGTGCCTGTGGTGATGTTCACCTTTTCCGGCAATGTCATTTTCTCGACCAGTGCGGCAGCTTTCTTATAGCTTTCGCTCCATTGTGATACTGTGCCTCCAGGTGGTGTTGGATACCATGGTGGCGATTGTCCAGTCGCGGGTGCTTGCTTGTATAACCAGACCCCCCCTCCTGCAAGAACCGACCAAAAGACTATTCCAACGACAAATGTTATTATTAGACATTTCGAACTTCGAGCGAAGATACGCCGTAGATTACTCAATTGAGTGCTGGTTTTGTATACAGAAACGGGAGCTTGATGATGGTTCGTATCGAGGTAATCGGTCGCGTCAATGTCAGAATCCTCGGAATGTCGATAGGTATCTTCGAACGATTTGCTAATTGGAGTTCGTCCATTATCCTCATAATCTTGAAGAAGCCCCTCACGACTCTGATTTGCTTCCTTACGACGATCCATCGTGACTCAATGGTTGGGTTGATTCAATGCAGGTTTGTTGTAGCTAATTCTGTTTGAACTGTGCTTCTCAGCTCCAAAGTTATGGTATCCGGAATGATGATGACATTTAAAGCTGCAGCCAGATAGAGAAATAGAAAAAGAACAAGTTCATCTGATCGTGAGATGAATCATGAGATTTCGAGACAAGAAAAATGATATTTCAATCAAGACAACCTACATAAGATCAATCAATACCTATTGGGCAAAAGCTGCACCAGTGTTATGGAAGCTCTGTTGATCACGGACGGAAGCTTAGGTAGCTTCCCCGCTCGGATATATGCGGGGGCTGATTTGGCCAACAATTCGTGATCAGGCAAATATCAAAACAGATCAGTTCTGCAGTTTTTCAATACTTCCGTATCTTCTATCAAATCATATATTAGAATAAACAAAAACGATTGCCTAGTTGCAGGAATCTGTGTTGGGACATTTGATAAGGTCGTCAAAGAAAAGAAAGCTCCACTCCCGATGAGTACATCTGTCCGTCATCCCCGGTGAGCTTCGACCAAATCCTAAGGGAACCTGGGCATATGAAAGAAACCGAAAAGCTAGGTAACGCTAGCATTGGCTGCACTCATCACATATCAGCATCTTCGACATAGTCACAAATCATATTATCGACCTGCTCGACTGTTACCGGCATGTCACATCCTCAAAGAGTGGGTAAAGTAACCACCCTAAATCCCTCAACCTATTTTCCCCAACACCACCACTACCACATGGTATCAGCAGCCGCCCGCCGGAAGGGGCACCATCAATCTTACAGAAGACTGTAGCCAGAAGAACTCCGGTCTCAGCACATGTGGTACACTGGAGTTCGGTGTCGACGAGATGCTCCTCTCCAGTTGAATCGAGCTCATAATTCCCAAATGACCATATTGATGTTTCCCACTACTGCGATGATGCCACATTTCGTCGAGACTAATTCAATGAAGAATCAATGATTTATAATGCAAGGCTTGTTGATTTCAGCCCTACCAGGAGTTTTGAAATTGATGATGCTGTTGGCTAGTTTCCCTATGCAGATGTCGATAAGTGGTCACTTTGATAGCTTAAGTCAGGTAAAAGAAAAATTCCAACAGTCTTTATGATTCCCACAGTTCATATTTGCAAAAGAAAAGCCAAAAGAAATGATGCTCTATTGTCTTTGGATTGAATGAATGGGCTAGTGGTACTTACAAGTGTTGTTAGTTGAGTTGCTGGCCTGGGTACACGATTAATCTGACCAGGGTGTCTAGAGCTTGTACTCCTTGGTCGAAATATTCAAATATGCATCATAAGTACTTCAGATGTATTGTGTTGAATAAAGGCAAAAAGGACAGAGAGCTGGCTGTAATGGATGCCATGTCTGTTTTGTCTCGCCAGTATGACATCCCGTTGTGTTGGTGTAATCACCCAGTAAGCTCAAACCTTACATTCAGCGTAACCTACAGTATACAAAATTACAAGGTAATCTTTGCTGCTAGATCTATTGTATATCCATCTTCGACTGATTCCAGCAGTGCGGGGCACCAAGGAGAAGATATCCATAATCGGGGGATATTCATAAAAGATCAGAATGCCCAGGCAAAGGGACGAGACATATACACCTCCCGGTAATTCTGCGGCGGCCTTGTACGTACGGGAGAATTCTACCTATCCCTTTATCTCCCCATCTTTCCATGACACGCATCAAACATTCATCCATCCATCCATCCACCAATTCATCCACACAATAACGCAAAAATTGTTGAATACTCCAGATAAAAATCCATAGATCTTACTCTTCCATTCATCCATTAATTACCATAAACTAATTGCCTAAACGGCGGGTATCACTTAACATTCCATAAAATAACAAACAACGACACGCAACGCAACGCGAACATGAATCATATCCCATGCCGAACCATCCCATCCCAACCTATCTCATCGCATCGCATCGTATATATCTCATCTCAGCCTTACCCTTATTCTTAAACAACACGCATTCCCTTACAAAATATACAAATCTGGTACCCTTTTCTCCTCACTACTAAACCCTCACCACAACCTCCCACCTTAACGCGCCAGCCTCTCTAACAGCACAAGCCAGACATCCTCTCCCTTTCCTACTAACCAGAGCATTCCATCCCTTTTCCGCACATAACGCTCTGGCTAACATTTCCGCATCACTGCCAAATTCTTTTTTATTCTTACTCTGAGTTTCCCGGCCGCCTTCATTACTCGTCGCATCCTTCACATCCTCAACATCCGCGTCGTCTGGAGGTGATGGTGGCAGCAGCAGCGTGCTATTACAGTCAATTACTAGGACCTTTTGTATATTACTCGTGGTGGTGTGGGTGCTAGATTGTATGGTGGGAGAACCTTCGATTGGCGAGACAGGTGGTGAGAGGAGGAGAGAGGAAAGAGATTTAGAGGCGGGAGATGTCAGGATATGATGTAGAGGTATGATTGTGTAAGTGAAAGCTTTATGAAGGGGGTGACCTATTCTCTATTAATTTTCCAAAAGTACATGAAACCGAGAAGAGAACGCAAATACATACCCATATCTGGATTAGAAACTTCACCATCCTCACCACCGCCCTGTAATTGAAATAATGGACTTGTAGGAGATTTCAGTACTTCAATACTATGAGACTTGACACATGGATGAGCAGTGACGAAATGTACGTCATGAGTGAGAGCAACATTGATTTCCCTTTTCTCATCCCCGTCAAGATCCATCAAGAATCTCATCATTGCAGAGTATGTTTTAATACTTGGTGCTGTAGTTACGTCGGTTTCTGAGGTTGGCTCTTCTTCAGTAGGAGTCGTCTCATCGGAGTCGACAGCAAAAAGATCTAACGACTCGAAAATTATTGATGGAGGATTGAAAGCGGGCGCGTCGTACACTGCTACAAAATCACCTGGAAGTATTGATGAAGGGTCCGCCCCACCAATAACACTTCCATCTCTTTCGATGACAGTCTTCTGCAGAATCCTGGGAGTTTTTGTTGTAGAATCTATGGCTCCATTGTTAGTCGGCGCATTGGCTGAATTCTGAGCGGGCAAGTCTCACCTTCCCGCGATGCTGGCTCTACATCAATATTGACCCAAGCCTCGCCAGAAATGCCCCTCGGTTTGACTTCTGAAGATATCCACCCCATGCATTCAGATGAGTCCTCACCAGCGGCTAAAACTCGACCAACTATACAAGCCGTGCTCCAGAAGCTTCTTTCACCAAATACAAACCCTCCGTACAAGTTGGCCTCGTCTCCTAGCTTCGTGACTGCAGCATCATCATTTTCTAGTAATGTTGAGATCAAGAAATGGCACAAGCCTTCACCGGGTAGCATAAAGCCACTGATGTAAGAATTGGACAACCATCCAGATGAATTCATTAGTGCAGACATTCTCTGTGTCGATCTTGATAGGCCTCGTCGCGAGACAGGTCGTTGGCTCATGAAGTAGGATGACTTTTGTGTCGAAACAGACATGGGTGTTCCAGAGGCAGGAGTATTCTGAAAACTTTCCGTTATGACTATATCATTAGCTAATACCTTTCCGATCAATTTATCCAAATGGGGCCATTTCAACTTCTGGGCAAAGTGTATAAGCCCGGCTAATTGTCGATTTTCATGCCGTCCTCGAAACTGATATGTTTGAACGCTTTCTTGTGGTGCATTATCATCGACAGAAGTTGATGTTCCAGTTAATGTTGCTAACCACCCAGAAGGTTTCCTTTCAGGGATTATTTCGGACACATTCTGTTCGACGCGGATATTCTCGAGCCAAGTTCGCGCTAAAATAAGTGACCATTTAACACTCGATGTCATGCTCTTTTCAAGCTTCTTAACGTCGCCAGGTCTGGCAGGCTCTAAACCATTATTGATATTCTGAGACACCGTATCGAGTCGCAATAATAATTCACAGGAAAGCAGTATTTGCAACAACAGCCAATACTTCTGATCCCCAGATTCATTGGCTGTCTCACTATTGGTAGAAAAGTCGTCCCTCAGATCATTTTCGAGCGGCTGGCCCCATAGTATCTGTCCTAGACGAATTCTCCATTCAACGAAGCTAAAATCAACCCAAATATTGGGCTTCGCTAGAACCTTCACAAGAACCTCAATTTGGACCTGCAAGCTGTAAGGATCGTCTGCGTCAGTAACCCTAGAGGGAGGAAATAAGATCTGTGTGAATAGTTCCGAATATAACTCGACAGTCGTCCGCCCATGCATCAGACCCTCATGGTACGAGCTGCCAATATTCATGAGATGTTCGTAAACAGCGTGCTCTTCGAGAGGTCTGATTCCATCCTTGCCATTTAAGAATTCTCTTCGTCTATCAAGTAGTGAAAGGGGGCCAGAATCAGGCAATATCTCCTCCGCTTCTTGTAGTGCATCGGCAACACCCAACTCCAAAGCCGCTTGATATCCCACACTTCCTTTCTCAATGCCTTGCATACTAAGCATACTTGGTCGTTCGCGACATCTTGGCATGAACCAGGCACGCCGTTGTTTCCCACTATCCTCCACGCCCTCTAAGCTTATCGGAGCTTCTCTCGTGATATGCGGCCACGCTGTGACACATCCCCATGCCTCGTCTTGTATTTGCACATGATCCGATAGATCTCGTATCTGCAAGGTCGAATCCCAAGGAAAAGCTACTGAAGGATGCGGTGCGCCTGTGTGATGGCCTTCGGATCGCGCATAGAACTGGGGAGCCCCGGAGAATAGCTCATGAAGCTCTTGATTAGTAAGAGGTGATATTATCCTATCGAGCTTTTTGGAAGGTCTCGAAGGTATCGCTGTTGGAGATGCAGACTCCTTGATTGATGGCGGTGGAGGCGGAAGAGGTTTGTTATGATTCGACATGGGACTTGAAGGATGATTTGGGGAAGTTGGGGTTGGAACTATCTAAATAACGACGAGCAATATCAGCGGCGTCCCAGGATATTGCCAAAGAACCAAAGACGAGAGAACGGAAAAGTAAATTACCACGGCCTGTTCTTTCTCCGGCTTGTCTCGAGAGGAAGCACTCGAGATTTTAAGAAGCTTGCGAAGGAAGTTACGCTTCGATTTTCTTTGCGCCTTCTCTGGAGTAACGCTTAGACTCAAGCTCGTGCGGTTGTCATTTTGACTTTCGCTTCGATGCTTCAAGAGGGAAGATAGTGAAGGCATCTTGGGAAGTGGAAAGAAAAGCTGGAGTCTAGTAATATATAAATGGTCATCAGATTGATCAGCATGCAGCAAACGCGATTAGGTATAGCAGAAGATAAATGTAAGAAGCGATAGAATTGGACACAGATGAGGAGCCAGTTATGTTGACAAGTTGATATGCGGGCCGCTGCATATAAGAGCGCTATAGTAAGAGTAATGGTGAGCAAAGCAATCTAAGAAAAAGGACTTGTGCGAGTGAATTCATATGGAATGCTTTATGTATGTATGTATGTACCAAATGCTGCAGTAGCAGTTGCAGATTTGTTGTGTAGTGCAGCATGTAGGTAGGCAGGTAGGCAAGCAGGCAAGTAGGCAAAAAGTAGAGGTAGAAGCTATGCATCAATCATATCTCTCGTTTTCAATTTTCTAATCTTCCAAGGTAATGAATGATAGAATGATAGAATGATAAAATGATAAAATGATACCTACAATGATACAATGCATGCATGGCTAAGCAAGGATTCATGGACTGTACATGATCAAATACAATATCACCGATGTACCGTCTTCCGGATGTATAGATTATAGATTATAGAATCATGAATTGATTGCATTGGCGTATATGAATGGCTGTGATGAAGAAAGTGTGTGAGCGAGTAAGTGAATTTGTACCTAGTACAAGCAGAGTGACGTGTGGAAAAAGGGTCGTCAAAGAAGGTGGTGGGGTTAAGGGTTAACCTACTCCATACATACTCTACAAGGGTTGGAGCTCTTTCCCTGCTTTTTCCAAATAACATAAACACCAATCAACAATGTCCGAACCTCATCTCTGGTCTGGGAATGGGCTTCGAATATTTCTCCCACTCGAATACTGCTCGCATTTATTGATTGTTGATTGATTGATTGATTGATTGTTGTTTATGCAAGGTTGATCGGAAAATATATTCAATGTTTCATTCAAGACACGGGGACACAAACGAGTAAAGGTTACTTCGTGTCTTTCATATGGCATGGCGTACAGAAGTTACTGTAAGGTTAGCCTCAAGCAAAGGTATTTTGATAACCACTATCAACCTCCCGTTTCCTTGCCGTTCGTGAACTTCCCTCTGTTTGTACAGACTATCTAAGGCTCAGCTGATTTGACTTCCAGCAGTCTATCTAAGAAGCTCAATCTGGAGAAGCCACTCTGCAGAAGCCACTCTGCACACCCTCTGCATCCTCTACCAGCCTCCATTTAATTGAGGGATTAATCCTTCCAATTGAGTAGTACCCATACTTCGGGAAAATGCTGACGTTATGCTGTATACTTTAGAATCTTTCCGTCGCTGTCCGCTCCTGAAACCTTCAACGCCCGTTGATTGTTTTATATTGAATTATCAGACAAGACAATCAGATCCGAGATGGATTGTCTTGAAGCTAGCTATGATCAATTCCAACCTTTTGCATGCATTCCAAAACAACAACAACACAATTTGCAACTACATCTGGCACCCTCCCACTCAGCATACCAAATGTCTTTTTGATACTGCTACTTCCTTGGTCAAAGATCATCGGAATATTTTATTTGGGGTTCCCATTTTATTGAGTACTTGACCTTCTGATTGCATCCGCGGAGATAAATTCCGAGAAGTTGTGTTACTCAAGACTCCTGGACACCTTACTACACGTACAGTGCCCCCAGATCCTCCAAGAATTGCATACAAATCATAGAGCCGCTCTTATAACGTGAGGTGGAGAGTAAATCATTTTGAGTCTGGTCAGGCTGAAACAGTCTCCATGGAGCTGTCTTAAAGACCTACCGACGCTTAGCTTGGCATTATCTGCATTGCCATTTCATTTCCCATCTCACATGATGTCTCTCGTTGTGTACCCCTTTTCCGAACGTTTTCAATCCTCCATTATTGTACAATGTATAAGGACAGTTGGCCAATCAAGATCTTGCTATATGCCCATGCTGGTGATACCTCGTCATCTAGCAAGCCCTAGCCGTGGTAAACTTGTCATATTTGTCTTCGTTCCCACTGCGGGTGTGACACCGCCTCACCATGATACTCTTGGCGGGGTATCTCCATATGGAGACCTCGATAGATCAAGTACCAATCGCAGAGTATCAAAGAGTACCTAATGGACTTTGTAGAGGGATGTACTATCTTCATTCCAGCAGTCTGCAATGATGGACCGCATAGGTTACATAGGGGCTCGCAATTAATCTCACCTAGACGTACAACATCAAGTCTATCCGGACCGTCATATTTCTGTTTGGTTATTTCGGGCCTGGACATAACGCATGCGCTCTAACTTCAATTATTACAGTTGAGGTCCTCCATAGACAATCATTCTAGATATGCGGCGAATATATCCAGTGACTTTGGATCTGAACGCTGCTAGTTCAATGCCATCAGAATCAAGCCAACTTTAGGACTGAACACGAAACATACTGTCTCAGCTCAAGTCGGATATCTGTTTATATCCGTCTCACTTTTCAATCGTGATCCTTCCAATGTAGCAATCAGTCCCCACCCAGTTATTGGGATGAGGACTTCTTGGTGTCAAAGTCCAGATTTCTATATATTTTTAAGTCATCGGATGGCAGTCATTCAATACTTGTGCATAGATCGGATATCCGTGGACATTGTTTGAATAATAAGATATCAATCTTAATAATCAAATATGTGTTGCGCGGTACCAAAAATTATGCCGAGTCCTTTGCCGAGGTAGTATTTTCATGAGATTGTTTTGGGGGAGAAGAGAATAAATCTCTATTACAAAACCCCCCGGATCCATTATCCGAGTCCTAAATATCGACAACCCATCCATGCACACCACCATCTTACCTCCATTCCATTTTCTCCCGTCCTCTCCACTTCCTCGCCGTCTCCCTCACCACTCACAATCTGACACCTCTCCTTTCAAATCGAATGAACCATCACCGCCAGAATAGCAAATAAATACCACACAATCACCATTGCATCCATCCACTAAAGAAACTCTCCGTAAGATCCGAGAAAAAGGGGTAACATGGCTGGAAATTTCGTCTGTGCAGGCCAGAGAAGTGTAGGTATCATGGGGAGGATATCTAGACATGCTGTTATGGGGCGGAAATATGTAGAGCAGTTATATGTTGCACCTCTCAACTTTGCCACAAACTCGCAAGAATATGCCACTGGTCCACTATTTTGGTAGATCCATACTCCGTTTATAGGTGTAAATGGCCGAGAATACATTTCCTTTGATCCTCATCTTGGAGAGATTGAGTATGTTAATTATCAAGACCGGATCCTACCATTGCTAAGAGTAAAGCTGAACAGCTTGAGAAAAAGATGGCCGAAACTGTCATTCCCGTCCCAACAGAATGATTTGGGACCATGTATATTTTCCATCAGGCATATCTTCAGGAGTTCTCTCTCTTTATGCGAACTGCTGCTAGGATAATCCAGCAGAACAATACCGAAAATCCAACGAAGTGCCATGGCCGTCGGCATGGGTAAGGAATCCTCGGACGTGTCGACGCCTTGCAATGCTTAAGAGTCACCAGGAAATTCCATAAAGATCGAGACCATGGTATCTACACCATTGTCGAATATGCATGAGCCAGAAGTACGCTCCTCGCATAAATGATGCGCAAATTGTCGTCCATGCTATCATAGATCATAATGTCTGTAATACCTTTCCTTACCTTACCTTGCCATGCAAACTTCGATAGCTGACTGTCGTGAAGCTCGCTTGGTTTACTAGTATCGGGACCAATATTTTTAAGCGGAAACAATAGGGTTCTATGGCCTTAATGGGATCGTCCAATGCGTTATGCAACTAAGAACGTGCGAAATGTAGCCAAGCGGCAACCGGATAAATTATGTAAAGTACGAATTCGTGAAATTGAACCCGGTTCATCGACCTGAGCTCTCGAAGGAGAGTAACTTTAAGGAAACGCTCATATCACTCCTCGATGGTATCTTCAGCTGGGAACCAACGATTAAGCAAAAATCGCTATTCAAATGGATCACACTCTGCGCAACAAAATGGTTTAAAGCATGATGGGGAAGCTTCTCTTTCAAAACTTGGCTGTTTCATTGTAACTATATCATTCGCTGTTCAATAACATAGCAATATTATATTAAGATTCTTGGAAATTCTGACAGATGTTACCCCAATCGTCAAGTGCGTACCAAGCATCGAGTGTGTATCATCCGGAGAAAGTGTAGTCTCGCGTGACCTAAACTTCTCTGTCTTGATTCCGAAGACTTAATTTCCTAGGCATAAATCTAGGAGCTCATGAACCCGAAGAACTTTGTATGTCCACGGTGAATTATCATAAGATTGCTCCTGGCTTCAAGGTACCAATCTCGAATTGGTCAATATTCCTCCATCCAGTAACCCGGCGCTCTGTAAATATGCGCGGCTCTGAAATAAGTAGACTTCGGGATGTATGCCTTGAAACGAACCACACATCTGCACCGAGCATCAATAGGAGCGAACAAATTTTGTATGATTAATGTCCTTAAAAAATTATCTCGTCGTAAATACAAACGCCGTCAAATGCTCCGTGGGTATTGAACGCCTTTCCACAACGGTATCCATGAAATCAAACTCCACCTGCGGTTCGACTTTAGGCTGGGGCTGTTTCGTGTACAACAACGAGTATGTATCTTGGATCTGGAACAATCACAAGCTCGTGTTTCTTCGTTCGAAGGCGCAGTAGTCTAACCTCATCCTAGAGTTACGTCAATACGCCATTCCTGTATCATAGTTCATTTCTGACGAACCTCAACATCCAATCCAAGCACAAGTCCTCCTGCCGATTTCACAAAACTCCAGACCATAGAAGCTAACTCTTCGATGCCCTGGCTCTCCGTGTTGTCCGCCGCATTCGAATCTTCAGTCGCAACACCAGTATTGTTTGATCTAGAGGTTGAACGGAACGCTAAAAACGATCCGGAATTCTGAATGATTGTACCACTAGAGGCTTCAAGCACCAGTGTGGCCTGTACCCCAGGTTTCTTTGATAGTCGTGCTAGGGTCTCTGCCAAAGCTTCTGCACCGCTGCCCTTGAGTTGTTATTAGAATTTACTCTGACAAATGTAGCTTGAATATAACGTACAGTAAGTTGGTCGGTCATTTGCGCCATACTTGTTAATGCAGATTTGCGGTGCAGTGAGTGAGCTTGGTATAAATTATAACCAATGCTACACATTTGCAAGGGTCCACCCATCGGGGGCGGCAGAACTAAATTCCATGCCCATTCCGCCAGGAACTTTTTTATTTCGCAAGCTCCAAAGTTATTTTGAAGACATCATTTCTTGTGACTTTAATTCATTCACGATGGGTTCAAGCGCGAGAAAAAAGAGAGAAAAGAAGAAAGACTTCCAGGTATGAATTTTAACCTTTTTTTTCTTTTTCTTTCAAACATAATTAACCCAATCTTCCTAGAAAACAAAACTTCGAGTGGGCAAAACTAAGGCAAAGGCCGACAACTTTACCGACACCAGTTTCAAGTCCAAATCAATTGTCGTAAACCAGCAATCTTTGACAACTTCTGCGCCGTCAAATGTCGTGCAGTTTACTCATTATCTTTCATTGGCATCGAGTTCAAAGTCGGACACTCAACGAAAGGATGCGCTCTCATATCTCACAACGCAACTCTCTTCACAACCTGTGAACGAACCAATACCTCTCCCTACCGCTATTATCCTCCCGAAACTCCTACCTCTAATCCTCGATGGAAATGCCTCTGTGCGATCACAGCTTCTTAAATTCCTCCGACTTCTGCCACCTGCCGATATTGGTGATCGAGTGGAATCCGCCTTACTTTACACAAGGGCTGGTATGACGCATTTAGCTACAGAGATTCGTGTCGATGCTTTGGCTGTGTTAGAATGGCTTCTTCAAGTTGCGGGGGATGATGTGGTTTCATGTCCAGGTGGGTGGGTGAAAACATTGAAAAGTTTCATGTCAATGATAGGCTGGACTACGAGCAGCGCAACGTCAAAATGGACATCTGCAAGTAGAGTTAGCTTTGGAATAAGTAGGGCTAGCTTTGAGAAGTCAGGAAAAACTCTTCCAAGACAACTATTGGTGTTTTCCCAGTTTCTTAAGGCTGGCCTCATGGAACCAGATATGGTTGCGCAACCAACGAGTGGTAATCACTTTCCACTTTTCGATGTCGAGCGACATATGATACCTTCAAGGGCAAACGCATATGCACATCTCAATCTATTTGGATCATCCAGGGACGAAGAAGGAGAAATGTATATTGACCGGGAAGATCGTCAAAGAGTTTTTCACAAAATATTTCAGACAGACGTGGTCACTGGAGTAGAGCATGCTAAAAGAGAAGCAGGGGAAGCTGGCAGAGCTGGAGCAGTCCTCACAAAAGTTCTACGGGATGGTATGAATGATTATAGTGGCGTTGATGATACCCAATAAAAGGACTTCAAGGTGGAGTTCAAGGTGTTTTACCAGGATACTGTATACAATGCTGTTCGATTCATTTCATCTACTTATCTCATATCTCGCCCTGAGCTTTGGCGTGTAGTCCCCATTTCCTCTTGTACATTGACTCATTAAAATAAGGATTGGAGCTATAGGAATGTCGGAAGTACCATCAGACTTGCCCTTCAAGTATCTTTCTTTTGTAACTAGTATTCTGGGCGTATAAAATATATTAGTGGCAATGAAGTCTTTCAGACGTTAGCAATGCAGAACTTCTGCTAATCTCAGAGATGATCTAAAAGGTTGTACCTCATCCCAGACAATGAAGGAATTTCGATGCTTAATATTTTTGGATTCCTGACATCCCTCGAGGTCTTGATTCCATTCAGATATCATCCAGGTTACTCAAATCCATTTAGAATGTTCAATAACTATCAGTGATTTCTAAATCTTCGAATGTTGAAAAGCCTGGGGATCTAGACTGCCATAAGACTAATCCAATCAAAGTTAGACTAATGCACCCCACCTTCCTTAACCGCTTGCAGACCCACCACTTTGGTCACTTCCAACAAACACAGCGCTTCCTTTGTGTTATCGCGAGAGTCGTAAGATAGATTGTGAGTTATCCAAATTTTATGGGATTCCTTGCCCCATATTACCCTTGTTCAAATCACCACGTCTGTCTTCATCACGCAAAACTATGCTAAGCGGCAGGTGTGTCTGCCATAGCTGTTTCTAGATATCATCTTGGTATGGTATATATATGTATAGCCGATTAAATCGACCTTATCACTGCTCTAGTAGTGTCTGTTTCCTGTCCGATTCCTTTGGATATGTGGCTCGAGTAGTAGCAGTGTTGGCGCGACACAGGCAAGGATGCAAGTGCTACAGATCGTTGGGTTCCTATAGGCTCTCATCGCTTTACCCCTTTTCCACGCGATGACGTTGTGTTATCAATCCTTATTTTAGCTTGATTTCATAGTCCATCTCAGTCCGCAACATTCGGCACTACGTCACATGACTATATCATAGAGTTTCTATCTAGTATCTCTTATCTTCCTGAACTGCGCGTCCGGTTGGTAACTCTTTTGCGCTGGCTGCTAAAGCTATTTTATTGAATCTTACACCAAATGTTAATGTCGTATTAGATTTAGGAAGTTTATAAAACAACATTGCAACAGAGTGAAACATCTAAGATGAGCTACTCTAATTCTGTTACTACGGCAAACATGAAAATTAAGTCCGGCTCGCCTGTTGAGAACAAAGTAAAGGATGAAGACTTTGAGGATCAGATGGTCCAACCAGATTCACCCGATGTCACAGAGGATAACATTTTCGATGATGTAGATGTGGAGGATGAAGAGTCCGAATGTGTGGGTGGAAACTTCGAAGGGTTAGTTTTTATAGATGGTGTAGAACATTTTGTCTGTCCAGGTGAGCAGACTGGCAATATCCTATGTTGATGCCCGCTAACAAAGACGTTTTTAAGGGTTCAAGATTCGACAACTTCCTAGTCCAATGATCGTAAAGAGATCTTTGAAAATGCTCTATAGTGAGTATCATTATATAGGCTCTATTATTCGCAATACTCACATTAACCAGATACCATCGTGAAGAGTAATCTAGTATTAGACCCAAATTATCAGAGAGCGAGTGTGTGGGACGAAGGACGTGCTTCTACTCTTATTACATCTGTCTTAAGTCAGTGATAGCCTAGCCTATTATATGGTGAAGTTTACTGACTTCATGGAGTGGGCTATTTTATTCCTCCCATCGTTCTTAATGTTAAAACAATAATCAAAAAGCTGAAAGATGGCCAAAAGGAGATAAAACACATGCGAATATGCGTCGACGGGAAGCAACGCCTGACATCACTTTATAACTTCATGAGTGGGGGGATTGGCTTCGTGGACAGTTCACATCCACCGAAAAAATGGTACGTATTGACTGATATGTAAGGTGGAGATGCAAAATATCCGATTTGAACTTGGATTTCACTCTGAGGCTGGTGCAGGACTTGGGCTGAATAAACATCTAATCATGAATATAGGTATTTTTGACATCCAACTATCAACGGTGTGGTGACCCAAACTAGCGATCGAAACATTTGCCCGGACGGACTGAAGAAATTCTTTGATGAGAGAGTCTTTTGTTGCTATGAATATAATCATTTGACTCAAGAGACCGAAGAAACTATGTTCAAGCTTGTGCAGCGAGGAATTGCCTTATCGCCTGCCGAGAAAATGAGAGCAATGTCCACTGAATGGGCTAGGTTCACCCGAATATATGAGGATGATTATGCTATGGTGGTCAATTGTAAGTTCCTTGTGATTTACATTAAATAATTGCTTACAAACGAATAGTATCGAAGCAAAGTCGTGCATCGGGATTCCGCCTTATTCTCACCATATTTACTATGATTCAAGAAGTTCTCTCAGGAAGAAAAAATGGTCGAAGAGAAAAAGGTGTACCTTCGCTCCAAGCCAGTCCTCAAGCACTTATGCGTGTTCTAGAAGATTCAGAACCAATATCGATGGGTCTCAAACTCGCTTTCAAAGAAGTATTTGACAGGTTTGAATCACTGATCAAGAAATCTTCTACCAAGTTAGCAGATGGTCGGTTCAAACTCCTGAAGGATTCGGCATTTGACCCTGCACCCGATTTTTTTAAGGAGTTGGATGTTAATCATGTCCGCACCTTCTCGCCACTAGAGTTAGTCGCCTCCGGTATCCTAATTTCATATCACGATAAACGATCAGACGACGCACTTCTCGAGGACATCAAAGCCATGCGTCGTTTCTTACGATTAAAACACAAAGACTTGCGAGTCAATGCTCAATGCTGGGCCACTGCATGGGAGTTCATCTCCGAACAAGTGAACCGGAATTCAATGAGTAATTTCGCTCTTCAACTACAATCGCACCGGGATAAGTCTGAGGCTAATGTCCTCGTAGGCGCTCATACATCTAAACAAGCAAGAATTTCAAGTATCGTATTCGAAAGTTGCATTTCAGGGGGGGTGAAGAAGTTCGTCCAAGCTTTAGTAGGGCAGCTACCGAGTGTACAAGCGAGGATGTTCGAGGATGAGGTCATCACAGCGCCAGACTTGTAACTTAAGTTGCAAAGAAATCATTTCCCCAAATGGAACCTTACTACACCATGTCACCTCTATGGGTAGTCGATGTGTGGGTAGCTCGTTGTCTATCAAGGGTTTGAACAGTAGACTTGCTGTTCCGAGTAGCTTGCTCGTGGTAGCATCTTACCAACGCTACAATGCAAAGCAAAGCAAAGCTTAAGAAACCGTATACTCTGTGTTACGGCCCGCCTTTCCTTGGAAAACTGAGAAGGGGTAAAAAATGTAAGAGTGGTAATAGTGATAATGGCGAAATTCATATTGGTCGTGGCAGATATCGCTCGATCGATATGGACGAGATGTTGATGGTTTGTTCAAGCAAACTTGTGGACAATCGGTTGGGAAACATAGAATTGTCGTCCGGCCCCTCGATTAGAGAGAGCAGCGATGCTTTAACGCAAAATGGTACATGGATCTTTTTATCGTCCCATTTACAGGTGTGTTAGAGCCGCTATGGGATGGATGTTGTTTATTGTTGGGTCGGAGGTTCGTTTGGTTTAGATGTTGAATTTTGTTAGTGAGGGGATAGATGGTCTTTCAGGTTTGAAATGGGGGAGCGTGTGGTCATCACGATTGTCACGATTGTCACAGTGAAGGACATGTTTATATATCGGTGCTGCTTAATAGGAATCTGCGTTTGTATGAACCGCCAGCCATGTCATATCTATCAAAAGTAATATTTACATTCCGTCGGTCGGTTTCTCTTCTCGTGTGTCTAGTGCAAAAAAATCTCCCCAATCTACATTGCCTGTCCAATTGTACCAGTTGCCGGGTCTCCTTTCTGGTCTGCTCTTTTCTCCCACTGAAATATTAAGGGAATAATACCAGATATTGGTCGTCCCGCCTTCTGCTCTTCCACCTCCGGCCATCTTTCTTCTCTCTGCTCCTCGATTGGTGAGACCACAAATCCATCGTGCTCGTCTTTAACTAACGCCTCTACCTTATTTCTAAATAATCCTCCCTCCTCGTTTGCCTCCGACACAGGCACATCCTCCGCAACCTCATCCAACGAATTGGAATACCCAGTTAAAGGGGTTCCACCAGTAACATGAACTTCGCTCTTCCCAGCTACATCATCCGGGTCGATATCAGGCACAACCCCTCTTTTCCATGCCTCAAATGTATACCTCCTAACTCTCTTCTCATGCACAACACGCTGCAAATCCCCGACTTTATCCAATTTTAATTCGTAGCCGCCGATGAAAGCTGGGCGGTCTGGATGGTGTTTCGGATGTTTGCGTTTGCGGTGACGGAGAAGACAAAAGATTGCGAAGATCAAGAGGATGAGAGATAAGGCGCCACCAATGGCGGCTCCGACGTAGACCCCGACAGAATTGGATGAAGAGTGGCCAGAAGTGGTGGGTTGCAGTATAGTAGAGGTGGTGGAGGCGGGATTGTTGGCTGAGGATGACAATGACGATGTTGGTGGTGTTGGTGGTGGAGTAGAGGATAATGTTTCTAAAGCAGTAGGAATAACATATGATGGCGTTAGAGTTGGAAAGGACTTTAATGACGTGGAATTTAACAGGGGAGGAGCGGTAGGTGGGATAATCGGGAGTATTGTAACAGAGGGGGCGATGTCTATAGTGCTCGAGGGTGTCACGACTATAGGAAAACCATAGAGGAGGGAAGTAGATACAGGGACGGGTTCGACATTATCAGTGCTTGGCTGAGTAGAAACTCGAACAACGGGATCTGTGTATGGAACAGTTGTGGTTGAAAAGGTAGTAAGTACAAGGACGTTAGGATCTGGGAACGAGTACGATGCTGGTTGAGATATCGAGCTTAAACTAGGAGCCAGTGTACTACTGGTCGACGTGGATATAGTAGCAGTATCGACCGGAATGTCCAAATTTAGAGTTGCCAATGTCAAAATGCCTACTGCGGCCGAGACTGCATTGCCGACCTCTTCAGAATAGTCCGGGGTCGTCATATCGTATGAGGTTGTTGTATTGTATGAGACAGTGATATTGTCGAGTTGGTAGCTATAAGTTACCATGGTTTTCGCGAAGGGTAGAGATTGAAGCCATTTTGACCAGACTAGATCGACTTCATCAAAGGAACTCGATGTTGAACTTGGATGTGTGTGAATGGACGAAGACAAAGCATCGTCTCCATTGATTCACAACTTATTTTGGGGATCATGTGAAGGACAAAGAAGGTGAATCTCGAAATTACCTAGCCATAGTGATAACGATAAATTATCGTTACTGTCGAGTGATATAAATAGCATCGAAGAAATGTGCCGCCATCTCAGCAAAAAAAAAAGAACGCTGCGTGGACGTTACCTTTGATAACTGCCAATGCCCAGTAAAAGATCATTCAAGTCATGATCATACTCCATGCTGTAGGCCAAAAACTAATCCATCGGAGTATTCTTAGAGTTATTCTGGACGGTAGGCTGTAACCCGTGAATTGTGAATCCCCGGGTTTGAAGGAAGAAAAACTCGGATGATAACTAAACGGCGAACAAAAATGTTACCATGGAAGTATATGAAGTGGTCAACATTTGAGAGATCAAATTCCAGAATTGGTGCCATAGATAAGGCAAACAGAAGATGCTGCATCGGGTCGATTTTACCCTATCAATCCACCTCGCACATGATACTCTCTTTATCCACAGGACAAATTAGAAGATACGACAAACGGGACAGTAGAATCAATGGTATGGAGATTTAGTAAGGGCTTCCTTATCTACTACAACATTTTAACTCCCTGACAACTATCAGATGGATTCATGAGAAGAAATTGCCCAGATAGAGAGCAAGATAAGGTTCTAAAAGGATGAATGACTAATGCTTGACTCTAGTCTCTTGCGTTTCCTTAGCATCAAGATGAAGGGGACATAGGAAAAGTCAATGAAGATAGAGTTGAGTTGCCTATTGGGGTGTTGTATGTTGTAACTTGTATGGGTGTTGTATCTTGAAGGAAAAGAAGGAAATGATCTCCAGAGGCACTAGGGACCCACGTTCCTTGCTCTTGTGCGACCTTCCTTCACTTAACATCAAATGGCCAAATAGAAAGGCACATAGTCACTTATCTCTTCTCGATATGACCATCTATGTTATCAGCGGAATGAGAAATGGGTACAAGCGTCGTCGTGAACCGAATAGGAGGCCAAGATATAATCAAGCAGCCTTTTCCAGGAATGCAAAATACCTTGTAGGTCATGATTAGATTGTGCAGGATGGTATCATTTGTAGACCCGATGTTGAAACCGACAAAAGATAGATAAGGCGTGATGCAGATGTGATTAGAGCAGTGGTTATATAAGATGTCGTGTGCCCTTCATGTTGAAAGTATCATATTTCATTTATCGAGTGGTGCGATGTACGACTGACTGACTTACTTATTCAACTGGACTTTTATGAAGAATCGAATCCTCAAACTCAACTCAAATCGATGGACGTCACATGATTGATCAACATTGATAGAATTTCCCCATCTCTTTCGACGTAACGATCAATAATACATCAATACACCAATACACACAACAATCATACACCTACGTCTATTAATCAAAGGCAGATAGATTCCTCCTTTCCTCCTTACATCGGGAACCTATTCCTCCTTTCCTCCTTTCCTCCATTTATCCAGCGGACAACCACTACGAACTCTCAAAGCTAGTTAGGAAGCTATCGAGGACATCCAACCATTTCCCTCTTTGATTCCAAATTCCCTTCCGTACTTCGCATTTATTGCTGACCCCCCACGCAAAGTTCGCAACTTTCTCCCATGGTTTAATTTGTGTCGCCTACTTTTCGCAAGCCAATCCGTCGAAATCCTTTCGAGCATTTTCCCTAGGGGTACCCAGTCACCTTCGCCCATCCTGCCCCCGCATATGCACCTCCAATGCTGAGCACATGTTATTCCATGACCGTGCAGAAAAGATCCTTGGTGGCTGGCTGTTCAATGTTCAGTTGTTCATGGTTCCCCCCACGAAAGAATAGCAGTTAATCAAGTCGTTTCGCTACCCTAATGATCTACGGAGTAATCCTCAAAGTAGCCTCTGCCCTAATAGTTACAACTTACAACGTTTTTGCGATCAATACACCGCAGTCGCTCCGAATTCGGTGGGTCTAGCACGAGGTATTCCTGGTGTTTTGTCTCAAAAGGAGGCGGAAAATAGAAATTATTAACTGCAAGTTTGCAAGTCTGCAACGCCTAACGACCCGATATGGATCTCTTCACATGGAAAACGAATGCGAAATGAGTGGATCTTCAATCTATCCCCAAAATGGGGGACGGCGATGTCCACTTTGAAGTTTGAACCCATTCAAAAGTTGCTTCAACTTGTTTCTAACAAACGGTCAGTCAATC
This sequence comes from Sclerotinia glacialis, assembly GCA_002162575.1. NCBI lineage: Eukaryota > Fungi > Ascomycota > Leotiomycetes > Helotiales > Sclerotiniaceae > Sclerotinia > Sclerotinia glacialis. Next base: position 921,529 of record NGKH01000008.1, on the reverse strand, counting down.
GTCGCGTGCAAACTACGCGTGCAAACTACGCAGAAATAAGTTAGGTCTATTTTTCGCTTTTAGATTCTTCCGTCTTGTAGTATGTATTCGTGTACTCTGTAGTTCTCAGGTGCCGCTCTCCATAGGGAGAGTTGGACATCGGATCACGAATTTACTCTGCAGCCGCGACAACCTGATTTTTAACATCATGTCAAGTTTCAATTACAAGAGCTCCAATTAGCATATCCTACGATCCGATCTGAAGTCTGCAATAAGATTAAGGCCTACGCCTACGCCTACGCCTACATTCACTCACGTACGATTCATGAAGCGAAAGACAACAAACAGCTACGCCGAAGCTCCCAAAATTCAACCCTGATATTAGGGGTCCTAAGATCTAGATTGTTTGAGGCTCTTCTTGTTAGGATTTCCCGGTTTAATATTCCATATGCACACGAGCCGTTAAAGCATTCACCCATGCATGCTGGTTTTCGGCCGATCGACTACATCAAAATAATGATAATAATTGAAATCAGCGAATCTAACGACATGACATTCTTGAGTCCTGACATTTGGGCTTACGACGTCGCATCAGCAAATGGGTCCAAATCGGGAATTCCCGTACGGGAGTACTATTCTAGCTGTGACTTCTATGTCGGATCATCGGGAGCTTTCGGAATCTCATTCGGTTTTTTAGTTATACACAGTTAGACTTGTTGCTGCAATCCCGCTCCGGAAATATGGTTCTGGGAAGGCAGTGTGCAACCAAGACTCCAAGCGCTAACGGTAAGATCCATCAACTAATGACTGCTCTCCTCGAGATATCCAATCACCCTTCTTAAAATACTTGAGATGAACAAACCTGAGAGTATGGTGAAGTCATCGGTCCGAGATATGTGACGAGTAAAGATACATGAATTTTGAAATCAAATGGAAACATTACCAGTTGTGAATGTCACTTCGAGAAGTTGATGGTGAGGAAATGTCACATCGCTCTTGATCCATCTGCACGTCAAGAAGCATGATCAACAATCATGGATGGCATCATGGGCGTAAAGCTTCAGGCTGAATGAAGTCTGTGTGTATGGATCGATTGAATCCGTTCATGGAGGGGGAGGTCTCACCCCACTATGCTCCCTACACCTACGACAAGAACCCCGCGAAGGGGCGAGAGAGAGAGAGAGGCCGCTTTCGCAACCAGGTTGATATTACTGATACTTTACGCGTACTGCATACTGACGTCAAATTGATCCTGTAAATTGCTTTTTATATACCGGATATGAAGTAAATTGCTATTCACAGAAATCTCTCGATGATCCGGCTCTTAAGGAGCCTTAACGCCGATAGTCGAGAGCAAGCTATAAGTCGATCTACGGAGGTATTGTCACATACGCGCAACTCGGAAGCTAACGAGAGACAAACAGTTTGTGGCGATGTTGAAATGCATGCCTTTCAATTTGCAAACGACTTGTAGGCCAAATCCGTTCAACTCGTCGGCTTTCCGCTGTGATCCAAGTTGCGCCATACCCAACGACAGAACTACCTATGCCATGCACGATTCAAGTGCACGCACTGAGTGAGCTACTTGAATAAGGTACATTGTCTGTCTGTATGCTTCGTACGTAGTTAGACTTGTTGTACTTGCTTATACCATATTTTATATCGAATGTTTACGCACCGAGACAATCTAGCTTGTCTTCGTCGTCCGTGCAGAGGGATGTCGAGCTTTACAGACAACGAGGGTTTGTGATGAGGGGGGTAGGCGAGAAGGGGGAAGTTGAAGTGGACAAGGGCTCATGCACCAACCACAATATGGTCAGACCGGATGAAATATCAATTCATACCAAGTTACTAACACCGCATTGCCGTATATTACACATAGCAAATTGTTAATTATCGAGTATGTGAATAGGGTTTCTCTGAAATTTGGTACCCCTTTATCCTTTAGACCATCATGCAAATGAAAATACCTGCGTGTCTCGCTCTTGAATTTGAAATGTGATGATTCTTTTCCTCACTTCTCCTCAGTCGCACACATTGAAACAGAAGCTCTCTTCTCCCCTTCTCCCCTTCATCTCTCCAAATATCTCGGGGATCTTCACACCCTGACGTTGTCTCTCAAATTGAGTCTCCATTTTCACAATTCGAAATCCCACTTTTGTAACTTCGCACATCCCAAATCAGAATCTTGTGTCCGATGTCAACTAGACAAGGACCACAATTTTTAAAGTTGTCAGACATGCTGCTGTTGCCCAATCACAATCCAGTGCAATGGTATCCCAGAAAAAGGTGTAGAACCCTGGGATATACATTTGAATGACACTATGACTGAAAAGGAGATGATATTCGATGATATCCGGAAAAGATGATGCTAGCGATCGTGTTTAATACTCAATTTGGTGTAATCAAACTTTATAATGATACAAAAGTCTTGACGAATTTAATTGAGGGATGCAGGCTGGGAAGTCCTGGGGAAGCACAAAGTCTATTCACATTGGCGATGTTCTGTCGAACGTGAAACGTTTAATCTTCTTCTTGGAGGGATACGGACAAATACCGTACAGAGGAGTAAAGTAGCAGTTACTGTTGCTAGCCGTGTGACTTCAACAAAGTCTATTCCCGCCGACTTCTTCCAAATCACACCGAGGTAGCTTCCTTTGTCGTCGCGATGTTTAGTCGACTTGACTTTCACATATTCAGTTACACTTACTTACACGGCCCACTTAGACTACCCATGGTGCCGCGATTCACCCACATAAATTCAGCCATCCAGCGCGGGACAAATACAAGGTAAAGTCAAGCTCCAAATCCTTGCCCCTCAGCCATTCGATGCTCTTGGAATAGAACCGTCCGCCGTCCGTCGTCAGCACTCTGCATACCGGATATGTTCCATGGCCAGAGAATAGAATCTCCAAGGTGGTTTTTTGCGCCGTGCCCTCGAGTTATCGATATTTACCGATCGATGTCGAATTGGAAATTTCGTCGCTCTCTTTTTCCGAGCCCTTGTCACTTGTAGGCTTGGTAACCTTCCTCTACCCACCGTCAAGATTTAATATGTGAAATTTGATATTCGTGTGATCTGGCCTGCGTTTCGTCGAACCATGGAAGGGGACAAATTGAGCTTGGCAATGACGAGAATGCATTTTAGTTTTATTCATGTAATGCAAGAGCGTTGATGATAGTGGTTACGGTGCAGTAGGTGGGAGGTATCTTGCATGAGTTGAAGCCCGAACAAATATCGAGGAAAGGAAGCGAGGATTAGAGAAGGGGGGCAAGCTAACGCGGAAGGGTGGTCAGGATCGGATTGCGTCGGTGATAGTATTACAGTAGGCAGAGTCTCAGTCTCACCCCAAGCGACTAAGCAACCAAGCTACTTACCTATTACTTCTTCATGCAGCAACCTGTCTCTGTCTGGCAATCACAAAGCGGCAAAGCACAAGGTATCGCGGGATCCCTAGCTATTGCCTCGCAGTGCATTACAGCATACAGCTTAGAACATACTCCGTACCGTAGTAGAAGCTTTTCGAGGTGATCCCTGAATCCTGTCTCGGTCCCCCAATGTGGGGAGAAATGAGTCGAGAGAGTCTTTGTTCTTTCTGTCTCGTGGGCAAGTTGAGGCAACTTTTGGAGAGTGAGGATCAGATATTATTTCGATTCCCCATGTTGTATTGTAGCCACGGAATAAAGCCCTCAATCAGTCTTTGCCACTTTCTTCATGGATATACATACCGGAATACTTGAATACTACATGCTATCGCCGAGAGATGATTTACGTGGAAAAATATACCAACATTGTTATGAAGCAGATTACTCATTCTGATTGATTCATGATGGAACTCCTCATTTTCTTCATCCAGGAAAGGGGCTCCCTACGCAGAGGAAACGATTGAACCTTACTCATTGATTCTGGAAGCTTTTGGCGTTTCGATTTCATTATTTAGCCTTTTCGATGGAAATCTACTTGGTTTGTCTTGACTCTCCCATCAACGCGGCAGCCAACAGCTACCATTTCCCTTGCTAATTCCTGACGCTAGATTCAAAGCTGCATTGTGATTCGTGACATTTTCGAAGATGCAAATCCATCTTGGACCAATCGAGGCTGTGGAATTATCAACCGACAGAAGAGCTAATGTATCATGGTGATACTAAAACTCTATGTTTGGGGTGCCTTCAATTCGGTACCATCTGCTCCGTACATTTTACATCAGTAGCCAAAACATGTAGGTACAGTATACTTGATGAATACCAGAACAGAGCAATCATGTCTACATCACCATGAAAGGCCTAGTAACCACTTAAATCAAATGATTTGATATTTGTAGGTAGTTGAACACATTTGATATTTGATCCCCCGTCCATCCACCCTTCCCCCCCCCATCCATAATCATCCATCATCCATCATCCATCATCTAATCCATAATCCATATCCATCCATAGTCAACCCGTCCCATGCCATCCCATCCATATTTCAGTGATATCCACAAACAAGCAAGCATTTTAGGTCTTTGCTCGTTCGGTGCGACAGTCTACTTTTTTATTAGTGGAGGGGAGCAATTTAGTTCTACTCCACCATCATACGCATACAAGAAATAATACACCCGGATCATACAACGGTACAGTAGTTTCGTATTGAACTACAATTATAATGATGATAATAATAATAATAATAATAATAATAATAATAATAATAATAATAATAATAATAATAATAAAACAATTTCCATCCCATATGACTAGATTGATTTACCATCACTTTACTGTCCATCTTTTTCTCCCTCAACATACCAATCAATACCAAACTCGAACATCAAGAATCGAGAGCCAGAGAGTAAGGGGACATTGTGTGTGTGTGATAGAGAGAGAGAGAGAGAGAGAGAAAGAGAGAGAGAGAGAAAAAGAGAGAGAGAGAGAGGAGAGAGAGTGTGTGTGTGTGTGTGTCTAATGCACTGTTAAAAAGAGAAAGGAATTCTAAGAAATTCTCTTTGAACCTAAAGAAAAGAAATCGGAAGCCTTTTTTATACTTTTCCAGCTCTTTGGAAACTATCCAACCAACTTACCTACCGGTACTACCTCCCTCCTCTTCTTACAACTACCAACCAAATCATCTAATTTTACTACCAACACAACAAAACCCATAATCCACATTACAAACTTACCTTCGTCGGTTTCCACCATAACAAATCATTCCCAACATCCTATCATACCTTTACCTTGGATATTTACATATACATACGGTATCTGTATACACATACATACATACATACATACATACATACCTGGGTATAACAGCAGAACATCCTTTCAACTTTTGTTGCTTTACAATCGAAGGCTTTGGAATCTGGCGGCTACCAGTACCGTCCTCATAAAAGAAGAAAGCTCAAGGACATCAAGTACATCAAGTACAATATATCCTTGAACAAATTAACTGTCGTCCACCAACCCTCGGCCAAGATTTCCGAAATTTGCGACACCAATTACATCTGACTCGCTCGCTGCTCCTAGGATCTAGAAAAAAAAAAAACGAGTACAAAGTCAAGAGTACATATCGAGAACAACTCTATATTTGTTCAACCCTCGCTCCATTGTCGCAAATTCGGAGAGTTTAACTTGATCAAAGAGATCGTTCGATAAGAAAAAGAAACACAAATCTTCTCGAAGAATATAACCAACCATAAGCCCATTTCTGCAGAATCATTTCAGGATTGGATTCGGTTACGGGATCACTGTCACATTGGGTGAGGACCGTCCGAGAAGGAGGTGTGTCGCTCCAACGAAATGCCTGGAACGGCGCAATACCTTGAGCGTGGGGGGCTCCTCCAAAGATTCCGCGACTCATCTGAGGACTGGCATACGAGTGGAGAATCACAATCAAATAATACTACATCACCAGGTTCGATAGGCACACAGCACGATTTTAGATTTCCTCGAAGGCCTGAGAATATATCTGCACACCCGACATCTGCGAATCAATTAAGGAATCCCTATAACAATTCCGACGACCAGACAAAGAGCCCCGGCGCGAGCGCAACAGCTCAGGAAGGCAAACTGGATCACCCAGCGTCAAGCCGTGCGCGCGATGATTTGCTCGGTGAGAGTTTCTTTCCAACCTGGAAAGATGGCTCCGCCGGCGAGGAGCTCGATAATACGGATGAGATGCAAAAGAAAGATCCTTTGGCAACACAGATTTGGAAGCTATACAGTAAAACAAAGAAGACTTTGCCAAACCAGGAGCGATTGGAGAACTTGACATGGCGCATGATGGCAATGAATCTGCGAAAGCGCAAGCAGGAAGAAGATACTCGGTATGAAGTCGATAAATTTCATCCTTTGTCAAAGACAAACTTTATCTAACCGTGTTTCAATAGATCATCTCAACAGAATCAAGCTTCAACTGTACCAAGTGGAATTGCTCAGCTGAGAAAATCTACAGATCAGACCGCTGTAGATACTTCTGATGCTATGAATTTGGACGATTTCATATTCTCCGATAGTATATCCACGCCAGCCGGGCTCGCCACTTCGCCTTCCCCGGAACTCATGAAAAAAGAGGTCGAGAGGCCACCAAGCACTGTAGCTTCGGCGATTCCTATCAAAATGCGGAAACAATCGACGCAGCTGCAGTTTTCTGCCCCACAATCTGTCCCAGTTCCTCATCACGCCCCTCGAATCAACGATGAATTTAATTATGTACAGAGGCATGTGAGGAAAACAAGTATTGATGAGCGCCGTGTAAGTTGTTCCACCTCTTACGGGGTTCTAAATGTGACCCGTAGGTTTTAAGCGCCATCAAGGTTGGAACTGACAAAACTAGCAGGCCCGCAAACGACCGGCCGATTTCTCACCTCAAGTCAACAGCATAATGATCCCCAACGATCCGGATCATGATGATCTCCCAGAATATTCTCTAAATCAATCTCATCCACCATTCGGCAGCCACGGAGTGCCAGGAATCCCATTTCAACTAGATACTTTCAACATGGACCATGACCCGATCATCACCTCGGCGGGTCCTTTTCAACAAAATTTTAACTTCTCCCCATCACATTCGCCCCTCATTCCTCACGGACCCTTCTCTTCAATGTACAATAATGCCTCGATGCCGTCTTCCTCATTGAACTCGAACGACTACTACTCTCCTCCTGGAAGTGCTTATCCTTCTACCGTCTCTACTCCTCAACCCATCCCAGAGGGTCAGGAAATGTACTTCCAACATGGGATGAATATGCGACACCAACGCCCCCACACTTTCAATCAAGGACCCTCCAGTCTCTCCAATTCCATGGCACCTCAATACATGTATAACGGCAATGGCGGATCCATGTTTAGTACAGTGACAACCTCTGGCCCGTCGCATAACTCCTATGCCTCCGCTGGATTTGGTATGTCGCAACATATAGATCCAGCTCAGGTCTTCCAATCCGACCATCCTGTGAGATCTCCTGGCGTCAAAATCGGCCATGAAAATATGTTTTCATTTGGAGGGGATTCCGACAACGAGGATGATGAGAGTCAAGCTTTTGCCGACCGAACACTCATGTTACAACATGATTTTGCCCAATCGCCTTTGGATGACCAGAACATGGATATGCATGGAAGTGGAGGCTTACAGTGGGACACGAGTTTGTCAGGACAATTTAACACTCAGGCAGCACGATATCCAGGCGGACCACCAAGAAAGCAAGTTACTATTGGAGGAACAGAAATGGTATCATCACCATTGGAGTGGGATGGATCTGGAGGTTCTCTCGGGAGACATCACGGCTCTACTCAGTCTGTTTCTGATAATCGCTCAAGAAGCGATAGAAGACAAAAGATTCCCCGAACTGCCTCGACCCCAAATGCAGTCCTCCTCGGCCAGAACAGCATGTTCGACAACTCTGGACCATCGGGACCAAACTCGCCACCGGATGCAAACAGCATGTCGGGATTTTCATCAGTAGCACCCAGTAGGCCAGGATCTCCTGGTGGATCTAAACACGGTTCAACTACCAATCTCACAGCAGCTGGTCAAGGGGACAATGGTGTGCCAACTACTTGTACGAATTGTTTTACACAAACAACACCTCTTTGGAGGCGAAACCCAGAAGGCCACCCACTGTGCAATGCTTGCGGCCTCTTTCTCAAGCTGCACGGCGTTGTACGTCCGTTATCTTTGAAAACGGATGTCATCAAGAAGCGAAATCGCGGTTCTGGTGCTACGCTTCCAATTGGTACTTCAGGTGGTGCTTCGACGAGAGCTTCCAAGAAGATGGGCACAATGAGCACTGGACTCAATACTAGAAAGAATTCGATAGCTGCAACCACAAGCATGGCCAGCACAGCACCCCCGACCCAAGTAACTACACCTACTAGCAGCCATGGAAGAAATGCAAATGAGAGTGCAAGTCCTCCCTCAATTGCGGGTTCATTAGGGAATGGAGGAAGTACTGCAGGCAGTACTCCAACTTCATATCATGGTTCCGCGGGATCTTCCTCGGGTACAATAGGGGGCAAGGGTGTCGTTCCTATAGCTGCTGCTCCCCTGAAAGCCACACCAGGCCCTGGTGCAGCATCTACTATGCCTCGATCAAATGCAGTACCTAAGCGACAAAGGAGACATAGCAAGAGTGTCAGTGCAATTGAGAGCATGGACATTGATTCCCCTGAAGCTTCCACTGGTAGCAATGAGGCTGCAAAATCTATTGGTATGGGATTGATGGGTACCTCTAATGGAGCTATGGCCAACATGGGCCTAGGAAATGGATTTGGTATGTCAGGACGACCAATGATGGGACCGGGAAGTTCTGGAATTCAAATGAGTTTGGGAGGATCACAACATGGAATGGCTATGAATGGTCAGAATGGACCTAATGGTTCAAGTGGCGGTCCTCAAGAATGGGAGTGGCTTACCATGAGTCTTTGATGGAACATTTTGGCACTCTTCTTACACCGACGCTATTGGGCGTCCTTTCCTTCCTGTGGCATTTTCTGGGGTTGGCGGCTACAATTGATTGTTCCTTGGAGCTACTTCTACTCGACCTTTTATGATACCAGCGAGAATTCGCCCTTTTACATTTCGAGTTACAAATGATACATACGAGGGATGATGTTGCTTTTTCTTCCTTCAATGGATCAAATTAATCTAGTGCATCTTGGTCTATACACCACACGGGGGTGGGAAATATCGGGAGGCTGCATTGAAATTTGCTTTTTCTTTTATTTGACTTCTTTGCATCAAGAATTTTGATACCATATTACTTTTTCTTCTTCGCTCATCTATTTGACGTTCCAGTTTGTACTAGGGGAAGAGATGAGATTCTGATCATGCGAATTCGACTTTTGCTTCTTTCGCATTTGTGTTTTTAAGATTTTCGAGAGTTGAGAGATTCGATGATCATTTTGTTTGCGTATCGTGCGCAAGTTTATTTTGCTTAAATACGGATGATGGAATGGTTTATGCTGGGTTGATTGACGGATGGATGGATATGATAGGGGTTCGCTTTGGCTTGGTTGAATTGCTTTTTTTTTGGTCTTCGCAGGTTCTTTAACGACATGATTTGATATCCGGATAGACGGGATGGGGATTGTTTTTTTTTTTGGATGTGGAGATGATTTTACATGTGTTTTCTCAAGACTTGAGGGTCAAGAGGAGAGTCAGAGAGTCAGAGAGTCAGAGAGTCAGAGTCAGAGTCAGAGTCAGAGAGAGAGAGAGAGAGAGAGAGAGAGAGAGAGAGAGAGAGAAAGAGAGAGAGAGAGAGAGTTATTTCTTGGAGCAAGTGAGCGTATTGGCTTTGCTGGATGGATTGATGGATTGAATTGAACTGAGTTGACTTGGATTCGGTTTCGATTTCGATTGCCGCGTTTTAGCGTTTGGATGCTTGAGAGGAAACCTGAATGAAGTAGAGTGCAGAGTGCAGAGAATACAGGAGATAGCGCTGAGATAGTCGGAGAATAATATGATGTGATTCATTTGATTGATTGTTCATTCGTGATAAGGGGTTTTTGAAGTTGTGAACTTGATATTTGCAATCTGGTTGTTTCTCTTGAATATCAACAAGTGACTGCGACTTAGTGGTGGTGCTAGGTATCTCTTTCTCTCAACCTTCTCAACCTTGATCGGATATATAGTGAGGATCCCTAGGAAGTTTATTCTCACTTCCTCCGCTTGAATCTCAAGTATCTATCCTTATATAGATAGATATGTAGATACCTATCTACCTATCCTGCTACTGCGATGCATGTGATGCGAATACCGAGACTGTTCTCCCATTGTCCCTCACAGCATACTGTGATTGCGATCAATATAAACGGTGGATATGTTCAGTGTGCAAAGACGGAGAAATAAAATATATACTCGAGTAGTCTTGATTGCCATAAAGGGACAGAGGTGGATTGATTATACATGGGATCGCAAAGATGCTATGTGTCGTGTGGATCGGCGAGCTGTAAGTACATGCATGGGTTTCTTCACACAAGCTACTACTTACTTGCAACGGCTCGAGGGGTAATTGGTCTTTGGTTTACGATAAGTCATACTCGAGGAATTCATCAACCCTCTATCGTTCTGGCGTGCGTGTGTGAAACGCGCACCAAGAGACGGCAACGTGCGATGTGCATGGTGTATGGTGCAAGAAGACACAATCGAGGAACCTGGATGGGCGAGGATCCAAATCACATTCCCACTTTGGACCAGGCGAGCAAGTGTCACTGTCTCCGTGCCAGGTTTTCTCCTGGCTGTACCTTCCCTGTCATGGATGGGCGAGATATACAGCGTCTCCACTTTCTAAGAGTCTCTAGGAGATGCATGGTGAATGTTCCTTCGCAGATTCGTTCCTCTTTCACTTTTCCCCGATGGTGTATGCTGGTGCATTTACGGTCGGGAGCTGGAATGCCTGGGATGGGGTGCACGAGGGGAATCCATCGTATGGTGGAAGCCTGGAGTACTGGTCGCGGGTCATTGATTATCCTGTTGAGATACGAGCATTTACGAATCCCCCTCTATTGTATCGAGGGATGGATGGAGCTTTTGCAACACACTGTCATTGCCCGTACAATTCCGGGGCATGCAGTATCCATCTGCATGTGAAAAAAAAGTGGAAGCGGCGGTTCTTGGAAGAATTGGTTACTCCCATATTGATAGGTAGATGGTAAGGTGCGAAAGATGTCTATAACAAACTCAGATGGCAAGATCTTTAGAGAGTTCCCAAAAGGCGGGACTGGGAGGACCGATAGAGGCAGGGCAGGTAGGTATCGATCGCAGCACCAAGCTGAGATTAATCAACGCTCTACAAAGGGATATCCAAGCAAAAAATTTACGGAAAATAAATAGATTCCCTCTTCACGGCAAAATACAATACTCATTTGACCTGACTACATCTACGAACTAATTTCTCATCCAGGGATTCGCAACCAGAGATGAAAAAATCTAACATGGTATGAAACATGATGTCCCTCAGATGAGTACTAGATACCTAGTTAATACCCCTTCCATATATCCCATTACATGTATGTACTCCAAAGTAAAGGAGGTAAAGAAGGATAGCTGCAAAAGTAGCAAAGCAAGGCAACTAGGTATTGTGATCACCACAACGAATATACTTCTACGAATAACCAGATAGCCCATCAATCTCAACCACATTCATACTTGATAAAGGGAAAGGCTATAAAGCAACATCATCCCCGTGAAATATTCGAAATATCCCAATGTGTCGATATCTCCCTGCCTCACTCGGAGTAATTATTTTCGCTTATACCTGAAAGCATATTGGAATACAAGATCATTGTCTATATGACTGAGTGAATACAAATAGAAGCTTTCGAATATGATTGTTATCTAAGGACAAGGACGGAGTAGAATGAATATAGGAAAGAAAGAAACTTCTTCCTCGAATTTGCAATATTGTGATACTTTACACCAACCAACTAGCAAGCAAGGAATAAAATACCAACTTCAATAAACGATCAACCCAACACAAAAAATAGAGTAGAAAATAAGGGGGGCGTAGACAAGGAATTACACCCAGAAAATCAAAAACTTTATCCCAAATACATCTGATTGAATCAGATTTGACAAAATCGATGCCGGTGATCTTTCCCACCAACTTGGTATTTTAACAAACCAATTACCAATTACCTAGTACTCAAAGAATACAACAAAAGCATAAATTGCATGCATCAGATCAACTCCTACTATGAGGTCCACATTGAACACTGTAGCTTCAGGTATTTGATGATGCAATGCGGAGAGTTGTTGGAGTAGAGGTTGAAATAAAGTAGATTGTTTTCTTGCTAGGGATGGCCACTGTATCAATTAATCAACATTTTTGTCGAACAGAGCCTGGCAAAGGAAATGTCGGGTGTCGAGCTGAAATGCGGGGCATAAGTTAGGACTCTTAATATCTGCGAATTCCTATTATCTTTAGAATTCGTATCCGGGCTCTTTTATTTTCCCTCGGTCCATAGGCCCTTTGACAACCTCGAACGACCCATCGAACAAATAGACCACCCCTGTCGAAGATTTATGAACATTCCGCACCGTAAAAAGTATCGTTGTGTCACATCACATCTGGAGAAACCAATGAACAAGTATTGGGACGGAAAAAGATCAAGATAACATTGATCTTAATTCAGCAGCAAGCCACTTCCTTAGATGTACAATTATGCCCATTAAAGAAGATTTCCTTTCCCCCAACCAATGAATTCCTGTCCGAAGTCGAAGTAGATATTCTCTATTCACCGAATCGTAATCGTAAATCCATCGTGGTGAAATTCTTGTGTATAGTAACAAGCAACGCCCCTCTTATATTCCATTCATCAATTTCTGGTTACTTATGCTCCTGGGTTGGGGTTCATCTATTTCCTGTATTAGCAAACCGCCCTGATATCAAAAAAGTCTGTAGTATTGTCGAACCTTTCTCTTGCCACCGGTCAAAGTGACGTTAACGAAACGACGAGTGAACTTCTCTCTCTTGGCGGCACGTCCCTTAGGGCGCTTCTTCTTCTCTTGTGGCTCAACCTATTCGCGATATCTTATTAGCATGTCTTGATTCACCAAGATCATGTATTCTTTCAACCGTCTCATCCCCATATTCCAAAAAGTGTTGCCTAAATTCTTCCTTGCCACCGCATCGTACCTCCCAAATTCCATCCTTTCCGTCGAGAATTGTATCAAGAGAATCGTACCTTTGGTGTTTGAGACTTGACCTTTCCGGCACGAGCGAGGGATCCGTGAACCTTTCCCATGATTGCGGTTTATCGGGATGTGTCGATTGATGATTTCCGATAACTGTGAAAGTGGCAAATGTAAGTTGTGATGTTCTTCTCTTTAAGATGCGAATAAATCGGTTTGGCAGCGATCAAAAAATCAATCTATGAATCTGCGAGCAATTTTAAAGATACCGAGACCGTAGATTTAATGAAATTGATGGGTATACTTACGCGGTTGCTGAGTTGTGGGTTGTCGTTGGATTCGTACAATTGATGCTATCCTCTTTCCTCTTTCCTTGCGGTATCACTAGCGCGTCGCTTGGATCTCACACAGGGCTCACAGCCCTTCAATTTAAATCACGTGACGTAATATTTTTCGGAATAAACTTTATCTCCTTCCGCTCCTCCTCTCTCTTGAAACATAACACATCCGTAGCAACATATGCAAGATTCTAATTGGCATTTTCTATCCAAAGTATTTCATTATCTTCATGCTAACAATATCAACAAACTTCTCCAAATTCATAGTCCATTTGACAATTGATATACAAATTCGCAAGAGCATCATATCAAACATTCACGTGGAAGCCAAGAAGTCTTATCGTTATCAGATTGTATTCGGTATAGTGCCTTCCGAGCTTCGGGAATGGTCCTGATGAACATTCACCAGTCACTTTGTCCCATCGACGGTAAGGTACAAACTTTCTCATTGTGTAACTATTACGTAGTGAATGTTTATCCCATAAATATTTCTACATATATTCCGGCTTTCTTGCTAGAGTACCATTTTGTTGTCTTCAGCCTTTCTCGCAATGTACATACTAAAAGCTCCCTTGGGAGCATTGCTCTTGAGCACCCTTCTCCAACTCACAAGCAGTTCATCTCTACAAACCGACGTCCCTTCTCCCGATCAAATCATCATAAATCCACCCTCATCCGAATCTACAAACCGCATACCTACATCTCGCGAAAGCGCCATCCTCGCCCGCCGCATTCTCCACCTCACACCTCTCGGAACCCTCTCCACCATCTTCCCGAACTCATCATCCTCTCTCGAGAACCGACCCTCCAACCTCGAAAATATCCCCATCGGCCTCATGGATTACATAGCCGATTGCGAACCCACCACCAATAACCCCACGATCCTCGCAATCAGCATAGCCACCAGCTTTAAAAACACCATTTCCAACCCCAACATATCTCTTTCCCTGACCTGGACTCCCCCCTACCCGCCTAAATCTCGCATTTTCTACTCCCAAAAGCCTGACCCCTTCGCCTTCTCCGCCGCAAACCAACCGCGCTTCAGTATACTCGGATATCTTGAACCTATCACAGCTTCATCGGAAGAGGAACAGGATCTAAGAAAATGTTTCGTCGATACTCATCCAGATGCCAAATACTGGCTACCGGGTAATCATATCCATCATAGTGAATGGGTGCGCTTAGTTGTGCAGGAGATATATTGGGTGGGAGGATTTGGAGACCGCGCGTACATTGGTTGGATACCGATTGAAGAGTGGAGGTCTGTGGATAAGAAAGAGTGGGAGGAGGTGAGGTTGGTGGGGGAAAAGAAGGGATGGAAGGAATGGGCTGTTGAGGGATTGAGGTTTGGGGGTGCTTGGGAGTTGTGATGCTGAGTTATTGCCATGAGAGTGTTTGATGATAGCGTTTGAATGTTTATACTTTATTCGTGTCTATTTCATCGATAGAGTAATCGTCTGTTACGGTACTGAATTGTTATACATAATATATGGTTCTAGAATGAATTAATCCAGCTCCTCCATTCACACCCTATTCCGTTCAAGCACAGTGTGAAGTTCAACCATATGCACCATTCTAGATACTCCAAAATCGCCGCGATGAGGATCCTCAAAGTTACCCAATTCCAGCACCAGCGAAAACACCTCTGCCCAGCGGCCATACTAAATGATTGATCTTGAGCACGAAGCTCTCTATATAAGTGAAATCCTTTCTTTTTATATAGAGATCTTCTTGCTCTATAACTTTACTAGCTCGCATGGCCGCAAAAGCGCTCACGATCCATCGGCCATCCTGATCACGTGATCGTGATCCAATCATAATAATGTCCGAGCTTGCTGAAGGTGGGGTTATCGCGAGAGTCATTTCCTATATGATTTAGTATGTAAAGTGACTTGTTTCTAAACAGGGTTTAAGCTTGTGTAGACAAATTGGATTGTTACTTCGTAACATGTAATATAAGATATATATAATTATTTTAATGAATCTATTTATTATAACAAATATATTATTATAAAGTTTTTTCTCAATTATCTTATTGGTTGCTAAAGGCAATCCAATTACAAAATTATGATTGATTCAATATATTTCTAAGAGGAGTGGGTCTATTCGTAATTTGCCCTCTTCTTTTCGCTCGACGATATTTGCTACGTTTCCGTTCTCTCTTAATATCCAATCCCATAACCCTTCGAATTGCAGCATGTTTCGGTGGAACAGGTGGATGTTTCCTTGTTGCCCATGGTATTATATCAACAAAGAATTGTCTCTGCTGTGGATCCAACATATCAATCCTAATACATTCTTCTTCCAATTCTCCTTCCAGTTTTGCATTGATGTATATATAGCGATACAGTTGATTGATATAATATGTTACTCGGGTTCCGAGATTGATGGGTCGTCGTCGTTTTGGTGACTATAAATAAAGGATTGTTAGAATGATACAAATTTTGAAGGTATTATACAAAGAAGTAGAACGAAATATTCATATTGAATGATTTGAATACTAACCTCGGCCCCTAAACACCACATCGCCTTGCGAGTCTCATCATACCAATAATCATTTTTTGTACGAAACATAAATCTGAAAATCTTCTCTACCACACAATTATAAAGTGCATATTTCATATCGATTCCAATCTCTCGTTGATAGTCAAGATTTAATAGCGTCGACGCCAAAAATGTTGCTTGTTTGTAGTCTGTATCGTTCAATCCCATTTCTCGCCTCAACTCCCGACGGCTAGGCCATAACATGACGCAACACAGCACAAAACTGATTAGCTTGTTGAATGTTATCTCTATTGAAGAATTGTAGTTGCACAGTTGAACGATGTAAAAGGCAGAAATGAGTATCCTAATGGGATGCGATGTAACACAACACAACAAATGGAATGGATACTTAAAACTGTTGCTAGATACTATCAATATTGTTATAGGGACAGCC
Organism: Sclerotinia glacialis; assembly: GCA_002162575.1. Lineage (NCBI taxonomy): Eukaryota > Fungi > Ascomycota > Leotiomycetes > Helotiales > Sclerotiniaceae > Sclerotinia > Sclerotinia glacialis. Next base: position 905,166 of record NGKH01000008.1, on the reverse strand, counting down.
TCTTGGCCACACAGAAATGGTTATAGAGTTCTGAACGCGAGGTAGATTTAGACTAAACTTCAAGCAAATGATCGATGGTATAGTATAATAATTGGATTTGTTATTTTTGTAATTATATTATAAAAGTAATGATTGTTCTTGAATATAAAGCTTTATATTGTAATAGAATCCTATCTTTTTATATAGATCTTTATACTTTGGAGCATTTAGGATCTTTCGAGTTTTTGGATCTTTATTCTTTATGAACCTTTATTTTATTATGCTTAATATACAGGGTCTATTATATGATTGATTATGTTATATTATCTATTGTAACATGTTACGAAGGTAACAGCTGACGTGTTTGTATAAATTTGGGCCATGTACAAACAAGATAGGATTCGATTATATTAATATATGATTATGGTCATCCTAAAATCATATATATATATACCATCGGAATATACAAACAGAAAAGCTTCGGGTGTATACAGTATTATGTGATGAACAACTTTGGAACGATAATGTTCCAAGAGTGTTCAGTTGTCCTAATTGTCCGAAAGAGATAAAGAGCTATATAATCAAGATGGATTTCCTTTGTATAAAGCTTTGTATTCAAGATTAATCATTTAGTATACTTTATTATTAGTTATAAATAATATATTCATATTGTTATTATTTAAAGTCTTTATTTGATGTTTAGTTATAAACCTACTTTGATAGCTTAGAATACTTTTATATGATTTAAATGGTTATCTTTGTAACATTTTGAGCATTATTATTGTTTCAAGTATTGATTCGATAAATAACAACATTATGTTTTTCAAGATATTACAGCCTAGCAACTTTACTACGATTAATCAGGTCATATCCGAAAATATCAACAAAGATGGAGATATCGTTATGGGAGGTATCGAAGACCTTAAAGAAATCATTGTCATCGAAACTCTTAAAATCGCTTTACCAAACCGATTTATAAGCAATCGATAAAAGCTAGAAACCTTTTTGTTTCAATTTGAGATCTACTTTCAATTTAATCAAGACAAGTTCTATTATGATGCTAATAAAAGCGTTTGGGCTGCTTTTTACCTCAGAAAAGAAATTATTAAATGGATCCAATTATATTTCAAAGATTACTTCATTTATCTAAATGAGCTAAAGAAGCGAATATACCCGATTCAAATCATCTTTGAAAGATTCGAAGGATTCAAAAGAGAAATACAACGAGTATTCAGGAATATCAATGAATTATAAGATATTAAATCTAAGATCTATAATCTCAAACAAACAAGATCAGCAATCAAGTACACTATAGAATTCAGGAGGTATATAGATATTATTGAATAAGAAAAGAACGTAATAATGAATCATTACCGGAAAGGGTTCAAACTTGAAATCAGGTTAGAATTAGATTGCAATTGTATTTGGAAAGATCTAAACAAATTGATCGAGGAATCTATTAAAACAGATGAGATGCTTTACAAGTATCAGAAGGAATATTAATCTTCCAACTTTCATGGAAACCGAGATTATGGTAAGTATCACAAGAATAAAAGAAGATCTCGAGAAAACAAACAATCTTATAAAGAATCAATATAATTAAATACAATATTCAAAAACAAACTATCTAAAAAAAAGGTAGAACAAAGATACAAGGATAAGCTATACTTCGAATATAATAAGCCAAATTATCGAGTTAGGGATTGTTAAAGCAAAAGATCACTAAAAGAAGATTATTACAAGAAATTCGGCAAAGATCAATTCAATACTATTTTTGTACCCCAACTATACACTTTATACTTCATCGAAAACGATAGTTATAAACGAAAGGCATAACAAAAGGAAATCGATACAATGTTTCAAGATCAAAAAGGATTGAATATTATAGATCGATATGAATTGAAGCATTTACGAACTTTTTCCTTTCCTTTCGATAAAGCGGAACTAAAAGAATCATTATTGGAAGAACAGATAATTAAGTATGCTATTATGAACTAGACAATATATTATAATGAAACTTGCAGAATTCATTTATTAGATAAAGAAACTACAAATTGGTTCTTTTAAAAGAAAATAAAGAGAACCTATAAAAAAGGAAAGATAATCAAGATTTATAAGAAAGATCGAGGTCAATTGAATATTATAGGACAAACAAATCAGATCTATTACAATATAAGAATAAACAAACAAACAATCCAGATTATAATAGATTCAAAAGTTACAAGAAATTTTATTGTATTAGGAATTATGAAGTATTTGGGAATACAATTTCAAACAAAACAGAAACTATATCAATTGCAGTTAATTGATAGATAATTAGCCGGATTGGACAGAAAGATTTTGTAAAAGATTCGTTTATTGTAGATGAATATAATCTAATACAAAGAAATTATCCAATTCGATATTGTTCTATTAAAGAATCAATAGATCATTCTGGGAATACCATAATTGAAGGTATATAACCCCTAGATTGATTGGTTATCGGAAACTATATCATTTCCGAAGAAAAGCGATCGACGAGATATGTTAGAATCAGTAAAATTGAATATATACAATAAAGAACTGAAGGCGAACAGCATCATCGATATAGAACACCAAATCCAAGGTCCTTTATTAATAATGAAAAAAGATGAATCTTTTATACAAATGAAGAATAAACAAAAGAAGTTGCTTAAAAACATTTTTGTAACGAAACAAGAAGAAACGCCAATATCGGAACAATACCAGAAATATAAAAAACTATTCGAAAAAAGAAAAGATTATAAAGCTTTACCAGAATATAAATTATAAAATCATAAAATAATATTGAAAAAAAACAAAATGCTTTCATTCAGCTCAATCTATTTAATATCAGTTTCTGACTTAAGGATACTTAAGGATTATATTGGCGATATATTAGAAAAGGAATAGATCAAAGAATCTATCTTATAAACAATTAGCTTTATATTGTTTATATTAAAAAAAAATAATACAAAGAGGCTTTATATGGATTATTGTAAGTTTAATAATATAACGATCAAAGATTGGTACCCATTTTTATTAATTACAGAATTGAGGGATCGATTAGGAAAAGCTAAGATTTTCTCCAAGTTTGATTTACAAAACGGATTTCATTTTATTAGAATGAAGGAAGGTGAAGAATGGAAAACCGTCTTCAAAACCCGATATAGATTATATGAATATCAGATTATACCATTCAGATTGATAAATATGCTAGCAATATATATACGCCTAATCAACAATATATTAAGAAAACATCTAGATATATACTATATATACTATTTAGATGATATATTGATATTCTCAGAAAACAAAGAACAATATATTCAAAATGTTCATAAGGTTTTGTAACAATTGAAAAAAGCAGATCTTTAATACAAACTTAACAAATACAAATTTCATATTACCGAAACAGAATTCCTAGATTATATTATATTCTCCGAAGGTCTCAAAATGAATCCTGACAAAGTAAAAGCAATTAAAAAATGGGAATCATTAATAAATATAAAAGAAGTACAATCCTTTTTAGGGTTTGCCAACTTTTATTGACGATTCATCAAGAACTATTCGAAAATAGTTGCCCTAATGATTAAGATCATTAAAAAAAATCAAAGAGAATTTCAATGGATAAAAGTATCATAAATAATATTCGAATATCTTAAAGAAGCATTCGTGGGAGAACCAATTCTCAAGGCTTTTGATCCAGAACTATTAATAATCATAGAAACAGACTCTTTAGACTACACATTAAATACAATATTCAACCAACTAGGCTTAAATAAGAAATAGCAATTAGTCGCTTACCATTCATACAAATTATCGCTAATCGAACTAAATTACGAAATATACGATAAGGAATTGTTAACGATAATAAATGCTTTTAGAAAATGGAAAGTATATTTAAAAGGATCGAAATATATGATGCAAATATATATAAATTATAAGAATTTGATTTATTTCATTATAACAAAGGAATTAAATCGATGGCAGATCTGATAATCGGAAATTATGGTTGTCTACAACTTCAGAATTTCATATATTAAAGGAAACGAAAATGCTAAGGTAGATGTTCTCAGCCGAAAACCAGAATATTTACAAAATAAAATATATGAATTGTATATAATACTAAAACAGAATAACGATGCTTTAATTTATAATAAATTACAATTTGTTATTACTTCAGGAATAAATTATGATATTATCAAAGATATCATAAAAACGGAATATATAATAGATACTATAATCAAAAGAATCCTAATTATATCAAACAATCTAGAAAGAGGATTCATTATTGAAGATAAATTCATCTACTTTTATAACAAGTTTTATATACCCTTTAGTTTAATTAAGGATTATATTATAGAACAATATAAACTACCAGCTTATAGGCATCAAAGTATTACAAGAATCTTTATCAGAATAAAAAGAGAAATCTACTTTCCAAAAATAAGGATTATAATTGAAAATATAATTGGGAACTATAATACTTGTATAAGAAATAAAGCTATTCGGTATACCCCTTATAATCAGCTCAAAACCCCTGAATTATCTACTCAATCTTGGAAATCCATTATTTAGGATTTTGTAATGAAACTATTATTATCCAAGGATCTGGTTATTCAAAAGGAATACAACTTTATATTAATAATAACAAACAAATTAATCAAATTCGTTTATATGATATCATTCTATGAAATTTGGATAGCAAATGATCTTGTTTATATATTTATACAGAATATAATTAGTATTTATAATATACCAAATGAGATTATCTTAGATAAAAACAAACTATTTATATCGAAGTTTTGATTTACCTTTATAATATTGTTTGGAATCAAAAAAAAGCTTTCAACAACTTTCCATTTACAAACAGATAATTAGACAAAACAATTAAATCAAACAATAAAAGCCTATCTTCATTGCTACATCAATTACAAACAAAACAATTGGGTTAAATTATTACCTTTAACACAATTCGTATATAATATATTAGAGACGGAAATTACAAAAGTAATGCCAGTATATACTAACTTTGGGTTCAATTTATTAGCTTATAAATCATTATTATTACAAGATGCGAATGCAAACGAAGTTATAAAAGATATCACAGAAATCAAGGAGCTTTATAAACAATTCTCTTTAGATTTACAATTCATCGTTTTAAAAACAGTATTATACTATAACGAATCAAAAAGTATAGGATCTACTTTTAAAGAAAAAGATAAAGTTTATCTTATTCGAAGAAACATGCAAACAAAACAACCAAACGATAAACTAGACCACAAGAAACTAGGACCATTCAAAATCGATAAGGTAATAGAACCAATCAACTACAAATTGAAACTATTACACACAATGAATATCCATTCAGTATTTCATATCTTACTCCTTGAGAAAGTATTATTAAAAGCACTTGATACATCAACAATAGAAATCGAATCAATCAACCCTAACATTATATACAATATTGAAACAATACTAAATTATAAATACATCAGAAATAAAGTCAAATACTTGATCAAATGATTAAACTACTTATATTCAGAAAACATATAAGAACTCAAAAAAAATCTTAGTTGCTTTGAGAAATTACAAGTATTCCATTTGAAGTATCTATATTTATCAATAAAGCCTCAAACTCGGCATTAAACCACAAAAGCAACGAAGGATCAAGGAAATCGAAAGAAAGGAAACCATTAAGGGCAAGAACAATAACATCGACAATTTCCTTATCCATACACTCTTTTTCCAACTTTTCCTTCTTTTCCACCTTCATTAACTTATCAAAAATCTGCAAATTACAACAAAACATTTCAGATTCATATTTCAATAGAAAACGCTTCTATTTTCGTAAATATAGAATTTTAATTATAATCTCCTCCTTTTTTTGATCTAATCGTTCTTTTTGTCAGGACAGATTTTCCTAATCATTTTCAGATAAACCTTGAATATCGCATTTCTTGTTATTACGAATACATTCGCTACACCACAAAAAATCAAAAAACGAAACAATATATTTGCAACCTATATATTCGTACAATAAATATAAAGGCATTTCGAAACCTTTTTATTCAATAAAACAAACGAAACGAATCTGTTCTTTTCTTTTATTAATAATTGAAGAAGATATAACAAAGAAAGAAAGGAAGTATATAATCATTTAAAAAAAAAAAAAGATATATTAATATAAATACTCAAGACCAATGCTAAACTAAAAAAGGGATAATATTACAAAGGTAACAATTGACATATTTGTATAAATTTGGGTTATATACAAACAAAATAGGATTCGATCATATTAGTATATAATTATAATCATTTTAAAATCATATATATATATATTATCGGAATATACAAACAAGAAAGCTTCAGGTATATACAACATCATATAATGGACAGCTCTGGAACGATAACGCTCCAAAAGCGTTCAACTGTCCTAATTGTCCAAAAGAGACGAAAAGCTATATAATCAAAATGGATTTCCTTTGTATAAAGCTTCGTGCTCAAGATCAATTATTTAATATATTTTATTATTAATTACGAATAGTATATTCATATTATCATTACTTAAAGTCCCTGTTTAACACCTAATTATAAACCTACCTCGATAGCCTAGAACACTTCCACGTGATCTAGACGGCTACCCTCGTAACATAACATTATCCTTTTTCTAGACTAGCGTTTATTTCAAGTGTTTATATGGTGTGGTTTCCTTATTTAATCCTAAGCTTAAATAGATGTTGTATTTTTTTCATTATATCTTTTATATAATCTAAAAAATATAAAGAATATATCGAATTAATTTTGTTAATCGAATCTTATAATATTGATATATTTTTGTATATTTATTATAATAAACATTTTCGTTATTGTATTATTTCTAAGGAAAGTTTTATTCGTTGTAGTGAATATATCTATTATAGTCAGAAATGTAATGTTTCTGGTCTTTTTGTTGATGATATAATAAGTATTGTTTGTGAATAAAAATGTTTGGATTAAGAATATAAAATTATTTTATCTAAACTTCTTTGTTTAGATAAATAACAATACTTTCTTTGTAATTATGTTTCTGAAATACTTCGTTGTGGCCTTTTTATAATAAATGAATTAAATATAATAAAGGAACAAGAAAAATTAAAAAATGAATATATAGGAAAAGAGAAGATTGATACAGCGACTACAACAGCTGCTCTTAATGATCCTTTCTTTTTCGATTTCCTTGATTATTCATTGCCGCCGATGTTCGATACAGAGTTTGAGGCTTTATTAACAAATGTGGATACTTCAGATAGAATGCTTGTAATTTTTCAGGGTAGTTGAGATCTTTCTTGAGTTCTTATATATTCTTTGAATATAGATAATCCAATTATTTGATCAAATATTTGATTTTATCTTTGATATATTTATAATCTAGTATTGTTTCGATATTATATATAACTGTAACGATACGGTACTGGAGGCAGCGGCTGCCTGAGGTTTCGTTGGTTGGTAGTTGTA
>NGKH01000008.1:850050-887903 GCA_002162575.1 Sclerotinia glacialis | reverse complement strand
GGTGGATTGATTGTGATGGTATACGTAGGTAATTGATTGTGTAGATGATGGAAAAAGGAAAAAAAAAAGGTTGAGCGATAGAGGTAGGAAGTAAATTTCAAAGGTATGTAAAGTATAGAGGGGTTTGAGTTTCATACCAGTTGTCGAGGCTTGGTGCTACTACTTGGTGCTGTGGAGAGACGAGGTGCATTGCCGCCGGGAAGTCGGGATGTCATGGTTGTAGGAATTGAGTGTGAAAGATGGGAAATTGGCCTGCGAAGGCAGGAAGCACGAAGTAGAATGGAGGGTTTAAAAGTAAAGATGTCTAGGCATGTGGTTGTGAAAATGGAGGGGAAGATATGGAAAGCAGGTGGAGATCTGATTTAACTTAGTACAACGTACAACCAACCCTCTTGTAATAAAGTATTTATCTGGTGATCTAAATAAATAATAGGAGGGTTACGCACGGGCCATGTTTTACTTGATATACAAACATCTTTTCATATCTTCTTCTCCTGCATTTCTAGTTCTATGGCACCTTCGACAATGTGTAGATGCTTTCCCTCTTCCCTAGGATTTCTACCAATTTTTTTCAATACAGATTTATCATAAGGAACATTGATTGGATAGCTTCGCTATCTTGTGGATTACTATTCAACATAATGCATCGCCATCTACCTAATGGATTGCTATGCAATGGCTAACCTCAAACTCGTGTAGATGGTATTGATCTTCCGGTCATCAAGGCAATAGACTTTCAGCATACTGCCTGGAATTGCCACCAACCACATGAAAACCGGTAGTCTAATCTTGCTCAATGAGAAGGGGATTGGGATCTGCTACACCCTCCGGCTTCTTGTTGCAAAAAACGCCTGCGACTTTGGAAGTGCTAAATATCAGTTGAAAAGCTTGAATATCTTGCGCGTACGTACCAGTGCATCATGCAAGTTCTACCCAGCGAAATGATGATAAAACTCCGAGTGTGTTACACCTCTTCTGGGCGAGTTCCCATAAAGACAACCTTGATATCATCTTTTAATGGCCATGGCAAAGAGGCCGACGTAGGTAGATATCCTCATGGAATCCGGAATAAGGAAGTTTACCGCATCGTAATCAACGTTGAAGGATGTGCAGGCTTGTGACGGCTGCGCGGCGAAGCAAAGCTTATAAAATCTTAAAGTCCCAGCTCGTTCTCCTCTAAGAGATATGCGGAGTAATCGAGGTCCAGGAAGTGATGACCTCCATATTTTGCGACGAAGCTTGAGCGGAAGTCTTGAGAAGGAATGAAAGGTAGTTTCGGTCGTTCCGGATCCCATTTTATTGTTCGTAGTATGGTAACTCTTTTGTCAAGTGAGTCAAGTTGAGGGAAAAAATTGAATCTTTTGTGACGACCTTTAGATGTAGTCAACTTCATATCTATAATTTTATTATATAATAAATTCGTATACGAATCTTTTCTCTCCAATTTTTATACCAGAATCAGATTTCCAATATAAAAGTGTCCGGTATAACGAGGTTCTACTGTACCACCCAAATTGGTACTGTCGAAAGATTGCATCAGTTCACATGTTTTGGTATCCGTCGACCAATCAAGGCTGCAGTAAACGTGTCTTTTGTCAATACAGCTATCACTCTATTTCTAGTCCACCAAAACATCGAGGATCCTGCCACCCAATTATACATAGCTAAATTCCTGTTTTCCGTCCTTCACCATACTCCCTTTCTCATCACTGGCGAGTCACGAACTAAACCACCCAAAACTTCCAGGTAACTTTCCTGTTTATTCTCCACGCAGCGTGCAAACCATCTCAGTCACCTCAGAGCCGTCATTTATCTTCCCAAGCTCTCGTTCCTTCTTGACCGCGCGATCCCCGACTAAACTCGATCCCCTTCCACCAGAAAGGGGAAAAAAAAAGCTCACAAAAACCCAAAAGAAAAATACTCACTACCCTCTCCGTCGCCCTCCGCCCCTCCTTCAGGGTTATCTTCGGTCTTTGGGAGGATGAGTTTCATGAGTTCTAGCGCTTCTTCTTTGGTTTCATGGGTGCCTTTGGTTCTGGGGAGTTTGTTAGTTTGGGATATTGTACATGCATGTAGGAAGACCGGGGGGAGTGCGGAAGCGGGGTAAGAGAATGATAGGGGGGGGTTGGAAGAGAGGCAGGGAGAGAGAGAAGTGGAAGAGAGGAAGAAGATAGAAAAATTAATATTTTCTAATTAAACAATCAAAGGGGATGAAGGTAAAAGTAAACGAAAGGAAGGAAGGAAGTTAAAAACATACGACCAAACAACCCCACGTTCCTCTTTCCAAAAACCATCGAGATGGTCTTTTACGGTCAACCTTACCAATTCTAAGGATTGATTCCTTTTGGACATTGGAGTTTGGGATTGGGATTGGGATTAGGATTGGGATTGGCTTTTGATATTATTAGAGCCCATGATGTAGTTTGATAAAATAAAAAATATTGAAATGTTTATGAACGAACGAACGAATGGATGGATATATTTGAGTGTGGGGTTGAAGAGAAGCTGGATTGGGAATTTGTTTAGGGGTATATTGATAGAGGAGTGGACGAGAGAGGAGGGTGAAGGGAAGATTATGTATATTCAACATAGGATGGTAAATACCAAGTAGATATTTTCAGGCCTAACTGTTGGAAGGCTGGTGAGTGCTCGCCGATATATGCATGTGATGTTTGTTCGTTATGACACATACGGCGAGAGACAACGTAGGCATGTAAGATTTCGGGGCCGACAAACAAGTAAATGTAACCAGTGTGACAAGAGGGAACTTTTACAATGCAACACAGGGTAAACATCTCGAAGTTTACTATTTATGATTTGTTATCTGTGTTCCATCATACCAATGATACTATACATATTTCACAATCCATAGCATTTGTCCCGTATTCCTAATTTGCTTATTCTACACCTTACAATTCCTCATTCATGTAAGGAATCAATCTCTCCATCAAATCCTCCACCTCCAATTCTTCTCCAGCCCACATTCCTCCACCCAGAGTCTTGGGTGGAATTAGAACCGAGCTCAAAACATGAATGACACCGTCTTTAGCAATGCCATCCTGAACACTAACGCTACTAAATCCGTTAATCTTGATAGTAATGAAACCACCGAATCTTCCAATGTCGATGCTGAGACTCTTGTTTTCCAACAAGGTAGGGAGATCAACGTGGAAATGTCCCTTGGGGATATCCGCAGTATCAATCTCATCAACGAGATTGATACTCTTATCATCGGATTTAGCCTTGTAGAAAGCATCAGAGTAGAGAGTTTGGTTTGCAACGACGTGGTACTCGAGGAGGGCCTTTAGATATTTTTCGCCGTATTTGCTGAAGAGGAATGCATTGATTTTGGGGCCGAGCTTTTGGAATGCCCAATTGCTTGGTGCGAAAAATGTTCCTCCTGTATGTGGTGATGAAGCAATGGAATCGAAGAGACCTAATTTCTCGAGACCGAGCTGAAGAGTTGAGAACTCGCCTGGGAGAAGTTCGATTATTTTGAGGGCCGGGGGAGGTGGGAGGAGAAGGGAATCGACGCCGTGTATTACTCCGTTCGTTCCGAACTATGGGAGGTTAGTAATATGTCTTGAAATAGGAAGAGATGGTAGAACATACAATGTTAACAGCAACTACTCTGCTGTAGAAGTTGACGGCCAACCCCTTAAGACCTAAACCAACACGAAGACGTTGAGGTTCATCCCCAAGACGACTCTCATCCAATGTGGTTGGGATAGTGTGTGAAACGAGGACACGACCGGCTGGATAGAAATCTGGAGATACGTGGTATTCAAGGACAGCCTTTATCAATTCCTTCGAAGGTTTCTGATGATGATCTGGGATCTTCTCGAACGCTTTATCAGTTGGTGCGAATATTGTGTAGTTTGCCTTTGTGCTATTCAAAGCATCAACGATATCCGGATATTCGTTGATGAGCTTAGCAAGCTTGGTAGTATACTTGCTACTAGCAATTAATTCGTAAACAGTCTTATTAGGCTTTTCATGACCATGATGTGGATTCTTTGGGTGATGAGGAGGTTTTCCATGATGAGGAGGCTTCTCGTGAGGGTGATCAAAGATATCAATATCCTCGACAGCAGAAATGGCAGAGTCTAACCAGCCGGATATATCAAACTTTGACATTGAGTGGTGACATTCAATGACTTTTTCACCAGCCTCGGAAAGGCTATCGATGGCAGTATCGAGAGCATTCTCGCTGAATGCAACGGTATCTTTGAAGGATTTCTCGGCATGGGAGAAAACATTGTCTTTAGTCTCTGAAATTCTATCGAGCCATGTCTTTGAACTTGTCTGAGATTCGATGATGATCTGATTGGTTATCTGTTCATCAGGAACAACGAAGGCAGTAGAAACTGCCACAAGGGGCAGAAGAGTAGTTGAGAACTTCATATTGAAATAATTGATGAGGAAAAAGAAGAGAGGCGTGGATCTAGATAGATATGAATATAAATGGAATGCTGATCCAGGCCAAGATACTAGTAATCAATGACGCCTTCTCTGGCCGCGTAAACACAGCTTTTCTGATACGAGGCAACTCGGCTCGGGTCCAATTAGCTCCCGAGATAGTATGAGACAGAGGCAGATTAGCTTGAAATTGATGATTCTATATGAAAAGTAAATGCTGAAGAAAAATCCAAGGGAGAATGGGGATGAGATATAGAAAAGACAAGTTAATCGATCTTTATTATACCTCTTGGAAATCGAGTTTCTGTTTGTTTGAGAACGGTTAAATATCGCAATTGACCCACGTACCGGTATACTTACAAGAGAGTGGAAGAGGCGGAGGTAGTGAAGTGAATGCTTGCGTGTTTCTTTGTAAGAAGACGAAATCCATAACATCATCATCGATCCAATTAGTTATGCAGCTTACCCAGCCAATCATTTTAGCCGCTTTGGATTTCCCCCTCAATCGGAGGTTGCAAAAACCGACGGACAAGGCGTAAATGAAAGTCCGTGGAACTGGAAAAGATTCTCATAGAGGAGAGGGTAGAGAAATGGAAAGTCGAAATACTCGGCTAAGTAGTAATGTAAATAAATATAAGGATGTAACGGTAAGTTTTAGATATATATCATATATACATGTTAGTTATCGCCTTCTCTCATCCGTCATCCGTCATCGAGGCGATAACGATAAGAGAATTCAATTTGTGGGGAATGCAGGTTACCAAACAAGCTTTTTATCATATATTCCGAAGAACCACTATGATACTTGGCGGATTCTTACAACTTTCTATGACCCATGATTCCACAATGCCATGTTTTATAAGCCATGCACGTGAATATCAATTGGATAGGTAAGTTGTCGTCAGAGAATTCAATAACTTGGCTGGCATCAGAAAAGCTTTATGACGACATTGCAAGCTACCAGCCAGGAAAACCACATAAAGAGAATTTCTTTTACCTGATACATACTTTCCCATTTACTTATATTCTCAATTCTCTCATGCTACTCATATTCTCAATCCTGCTAACATTAAGATAATACTTTCACCTCCTTCGAGTCCTGCAAATAACTCAATACAACTCATTGTACCTCTCCAACTAAAATCCATTACCATGTCTCTCGCACGCCATGTAAGTCCATACTCTCCTTGAGTATCAAATTTCAACCTTTATCAGTCTGACCAAATCTGCAATTCAGGTCGATCCGGATGAGATTGTGAAGAATCTACAACATATGCATATGAGAGAAGCTGGTAAAAAGCATATACATACCAGAGGAGGGACCTCTCACATCACCCCATACTCTACGCGATATGCTTCCCAGCAAGAAATATCAAAGTTCCAAATACCACAAGATGGCGCACCAGCCGATGCTGTTCATCAACTTTTGAAGGATGAATTAGATCTTGATGGCAGACCTAATTTGAATCTGGCAAGGTTTGTTTACCCGTTTGACTTGTCAGAGAATAAAAGAAATCGCTTGACAATGACTAATTTCACCACCAGTTTCGTCGGTACATACATGGAATCTCATGCTGAACAATTGATGTTCGAAAACATTTCCAAAAATATGTCTGACGCGGATGAATATCCAGCAATGATGCAAATACACGCAAGATGTGTTTCCATTATCGCAAATCTCTGGGGAGCACAAAAGGGAGAGAAAGCGATTGGATCTGCAACAACGGGTTCTTCAGAAGCCATCCATCTTGGTGGATTAGCTATGAAAAGACGTTGGCAAGAAAAGCGTGATGCTGAAGGAAAGGATAAATCCAAGCCAAATATCATTATGGGAGCCAATGCTCAGGTAGCTCTTGAGAAATTCGCCCGATACTTTGAGGTTGAGGCTAGAATCCTTCCAGTCTCTGAAGAGTCAAATTACAGACTTGACCCAGCCTTGGTCAAAGAAAATATCGATGAAAATACCATTGGTATCTTCATTATTCTAGGAAGCACCTACACCGGCCACTACGAACCGGTCGAAGAAATCTCTAAGATTCTCGATGACTACGAAGCTGAGACCGGCGTTGATATTCCAATTCATGTCGACGCGGCGTCAGGAGGATTTGTGGCCCCATTCACATATGCCCAAGCCGATGGTTCAAAATGGAACTTCGAGCTCCCCCGTGTCAAATCCATCAACACATCCGGCCACAAGTTCGGTCTAGTGTATGCAGGTGTAGGATGGATTATCTGGCGCGACGAGTCCTACCTCCCCAAGCATCTCATCTTTGAACTCCATTATTTAGGTGGGACAGAGACATCCTACACTCTCAACTTTTCTCGACCAGGCGCTCAAGTGATTGCTCAGTACTATAACCTCATTCACCTCGGCTTCAAAGGTTACCGTCAAATCATGGAGAACTGTCTGAGCAACGCCCGTCTCCTCTCCAAATCCCTCGAAGCTACAGGATGGTACACATGCGTTTCTGACATCCATCGCAAGAAAGGTGAGCACAAAGCTCAAGGCCAAAACGCTGCCGTCTTCTTTGCTGAAGACGAAACATCCGCCGATTATAACGCCGGTCTTCCGGTCGTCGCCTTCCGCTTCTCGGATGAATTCAAGAAAGAATTCCCTCACATCAATCAAGAAAGTGTCTCCAATCTTCTGCGCGCCAAACAATACATTATCCCCAACTACCCGCTTCCTCCTAACGAAGAGAATATTGAAATCTTAAGAGTGGTCGTTAGAGAGAGTATGAGTTTTGATCTTCTGGATCGACTGATTGCAGATATTTGTGCGACGACGCAGAATTTGATTGACAGTGATAAGCAAGATTTGAGTATGCTGAATGAACACTTGAGCAAGGGGCATGGGAGTGCAGAGAAGACCCATGGAAGTTTGGGACACAGGCATGGAAAAGGACAGGGCAAGGGAGGAGAAAGACCGATGAGCCACGGCGTGCATAGGGCCGTTTGCTAAATTGGGTGCAATGAATGGGCTTGTCGCCCAGGTGCATGCCATGGTTTTACTCGTAATACGATGGGTTGACGAATACCTAAATGAAATTTAAAAAGTAACTATTCAATATCTAATCAACATCAATGGAATGAATCTATGAACCAATCAGCTAGCTAAATGTCAGATGGGGTTTTGCTATAACCATCTCATCTCCTTTGTCTACCCGTACGATGATTTTCACTATTGACCTAAACAGATTCCACTTTGTCCCCAACACTCCCCTTGTCAAAACCCCTTTCCTCTATTCTCCATTCTCCAAATTCCAACCAAACATCTAATATCACATCTCATCAGCTCGCTCTATCATGCTCGAAAATTGCTCTGCACAACAAATTATATTATCTTATGAATAATATATAACCCTAGTTCCCCCTGTAGCTTGGGTATATCTCACTTTCATTCATCAGGACAGAATACAATTCACAATTCTATTCGATTTGTGCTTTTCAAAAGATTTCAATATTCGAAGCAGAAATTAGATAAATTAAGCACACATAATATTATGGTACCCGAGTGAAAACTTAGGCCTAGGTCTAGACCTAAGAAGAAGGAATAGAATAGGTCACCCGCCTAATTTCCCGCCATCAATTTCTCCACCGCCCACTTAACACTCAAATTCCTCAAATCACTATAATGCTGACCGACGCCCACAAACAGCACCGGGACATTCGTAGCGTGAACCATACTAACCAAGGTCCCCACCATATCTCCCACAGTATCACATTTACTAATGATGAAACCATCCAGCGATCTCCCTTGTCCAAAGGCAGCGTTAAAGTTTCGTGCTTGCGCTACTGAATCCGTGCCTACGAGTGCCTCGCCTACCATGAGGATTTTGTCTGGTTGAGCGAATTTGGCGAATTTCTCAAGCGAGGACATGAGGCGTTGATCGTTGTGGCGACGACCGGCTGTGTCGATTAAAACTACGTCGTAGCCCTCTTGGGCTGCGAATGAGACTGCATCCTTAGCTACGTTTGCGGCATCTTTTCCGTATCCCTTTTGGTAGAGTTCTACCTGACCACCTTCTCTCGCAGTGAGCTCTGTTAGATTTCGTACGTGTACGGCTAGTTGTTCCACGGCTCCAGATCTGAAGGTATCACAAGCTACAACGAGGACTTTGTACTTGTTTTGTAAAAGGAAGTAACAAATCTTCGAAAGATTTGTAGATTTACCCACACCATTGACTCCGACGATAGACATGACGTATGGTCTCTTTTTCTTCAATGATAAAGCTGGAGGTGAGACAACAGCGTCAATCTCTCGAAGAAGATCAAGAGATGATGTAGGTGTAAGGATTTTCCTTAGTGATGATTCCATGGCTGTTGCAATTCTTGCTTGGACGCCTTAAGAAAGTTAGCGACACTCCAATGGTCAATACATGTGCAATACATACTCTCAAAGCTTCCGGTCTTTACCCCTATTAATTCCCGCTCTACACCTTCGCATAATCTCATTGCCGCTTCGCGGGCAACATTTTTCCGTAATAGATGGTCCTCCATTCCCTTCATGGCTTTATCCAAATCTTCCTTGGTCAAAGTCTTTCCCCCGACGACATTTCTAAATAACCCTCCAATAGCACTGAAACTAGATCCTACTAGACCAGTTGATGAGGTCGTGGATACAGTCTTTTTGGCATTTGCGGAATCTAAGATTGAGTGGACCTCGTCTTCAAGATCCTTCAATACAAATTGCCCCTTCCCAGTCTTCGAGCCCCAAGAGGTTTGTTCGACTCCTTCCACGGCACCCGGGCGACCCTCATCTTCCCCTGAAGTTGCCCCGTTTGCAGGCGCAGAATAGTCGAGTGGGGTATCACTATCCTCATCTACCATTCCTTCTGCATCCCACTTCCTTCCCTTCTTTGGCCCAGCCTTCGCATTTCTAACTTTCTTGTGGGATTCGTCCCCGGATGAAGCATACGTAGGGGTTTGAGCGGCTTTTCTAGCCCTTCGAGAAACCTTTCCACCCGGTCCTGCTTTCGCGCTCAATAAGTGGTTCGCAGGTGTACTCGGCCGTGAATTGGGTGTTCCAAGAGGGGTCGATTCGGGCGAAGGGAGGTCTTTAACATTGTTCTTTGACTGCCCTAGAAAATGTTAGTAAGTTTGCGTTTCCGAAATCCGCTGGCGCATACCTCTCGAGAGTGATCCGGGCAATGGTGGTGCCTCATCATCTGAGGTTGTAGAAATCAGGGGGATAGACTCTTCAAAGGCGGAAGCCTCTGCAACTCTAGCATCCTGATTTAAAGCATTCTTCTCCAATTCTCGCACTTGTTGGTCGAAATATTCATCAAAAGGACATTCAACAACAGTTGTATGTGGTTTTTTCAATTGATCACCATATAGGTCCACGAAAATTGTTTTAACATTATCCACCAGTTTATCAATCCATGAGAGATGTAGCAATGACCGGTATACAACCTGCAATTTAAGTTATTATGGAAAGCTAGGGAAACCCAAAAAGTTGCGCCACGGGACTGGCCTAACGTACCACAAATATCAAGCCTAATTCTTTGCATGTCGTCCATTTCAAAGTATGTTGATCGTGTTTAAAAGGGGGATTACTCGCAGCCGAGACATCATCTGCAACTCCGGCGCCAGGTAAGGTACGTTCTTCAATGAAGACATTCGTAATAAGGCTGTTAATAACTGCAGGGCTGACAGGGGAAAATTGTTTCGACCATAGTACAACTCCAGAGGTAGTAAGGATCTCAAAGGTATCTAACATCTTGATTATCAGTAATTTGTAACAATAGTAACAGTCGTAACAGTCGTAGCAGTCGTAATAATATCTTTGTAGAATATAAAAAGAAGTCCATGAAAGAAGATTATGGATCCAAATGGACACTTTCTTCTAAAGGTACAGAATGCGAATGCGCCAAGAATCACCGATAAGCTGATAAAGCTCGACTAATAAAGCGGCCTTGTTCATCTTTTATAGCAGCCATCCAAAACTCTAGTGCTTTATGGAAATGTGTTCGACCTGGACGCCATTCTCACTTATTCTACGACAGCTATACTACATAACACCTCCTTAATATTCTAAGTTCCTTACTATCAACCGGATCATATAATATTCATCTTTTCCTGCAAGACCTCCAATATGCAACGATCAAATTATGGGAACTTTCCCCCGGCGAACTCTCCCCCTCTCCATCACCCCGTTCCTCAACATGTTTCTACCGTCCCCCAGCTACGATCACCGCCTCCGCCAGTCCCACAGCAACAACATCAATCATATGGAAATCCCTATCAGCCTCAGGCTCCGGGGGGTGCTGCCGCATTCGGCGCATATGGTGGCTTTATAAATGATCCTACGGCGCAAATGGGATTCCAAGTTGGACAAACGGCTTTTAAACATGGAACAGAATACGTAGAACAGAACGTCAGTATCTGAGGTTTGAGAAATGGAGACGAGGTCCTGACTTTTTCAATAGTTCAATCGATTTGTCAATGTTTCGGCGCTGAAACACTACTTTAATGTTTCAAATGGATATGTTGTCAACAAGTTATTTTTGGTCTTATTCCCATGGAGACATAAGCCTTGGTCGAGAAAACAGTCGATCGGTCCAAGTGGCCAAGAAGGGTGGTTTTTACCTCCTAGAGATGATCTCAATAGTCCAGATATGTATATTCCAGGTATGATCATTGACACACCCGTCAAATCCATAAGCTAACCTTATAGTAATGGCACTTGTAACATATATCCTTCTTTCCACACTTTTAGCTGGTCTCAGAGGCGCCTTTCAACCAGAACTCCTTGGATCAACGGCGGGATGGGCATTTTTTATTGTGTTTATTGAAATTTTAGGTTTGAAGCTCGGATGTTACCTCCTATCCATTTCCAACGAGTCTCAGCTACTTGATTTGGTCGCCTACTCTGGATACAAATTCGTTGGAGTTATAGCTACTCTGGTTGTTAGTGAGATCATCAATGGTGGAAAGGGGACTGGCGGATGGATTGGCTGGACTGTTTTCAGCTACACTTTCCTTGCCAACGCCTTGTTTCTGGTATGTTCACCTCCTAAACTTTATTTCTACAAGGTTTTAACACAACAAAAACAGTTACGATCCTTAAAATATGTTCTCCTTCCCGAAAATACTACCGATGAGCGAGGTACTATGCAAACCGTAGCACGATCGCAGAAGAGCCGAAGGACACAATTTCTTTTCATCTACTCATACCCTGTGCAATTGATCTTTATGTGGGGACTTACAAGAGCGTGAGTAAAGTCACGGAAGCGATATTGCACCTGTCGTATAGAGAAAAGCTGGCGAGGTTAAGGATATTGGTTCGCTAATGGGGATGGTACCAATGGGTTTTATTGTGAAAAGGCTCTAGGCTGGCAGGACGATGCATGTATGGAAGAATTAAAGTGTCAAAATACCCAATATAAGTTATCCTATTACCGTTCATTAGCAATAATGCCAGCAAGTGATGGCTTTTTGCTAATAATAGCTGTTGATCAGTAATTGAAGAAAGAGATTGTTGAATATCTCGATTGTTGTGGAATTGGACCCTAGTCGAATAAGATAAGTGACGACTTTTGGAAAAATGCTCACTGCGTGATCTTCGCGGATTCCTAGAACCCCAGTTGCGTGCTATCTCAGCACCCAAAATTCCATTGTCGCTGAAATGGGCTTCAAAGGGAGCGCATGTCTCCCACTGAGGTATTGTTTGCTAATGCTTCTCTACATCACATATACCGTCTGTAACAGATGATTATCAAGCTCAGCAAAATCTAAGACAACGTCTCGAGAAAGGCTGTTTCGTTAGATCGGCCGGGACGTGGTTATTGTGACGGCATTCTGCATGCTGTTTATTTGCACTTCTCTTCTGTTTATGCACTGCAGAATCTCCTTTTATCAGCACATGCACTAATATACAATTGGGCACTCAATGCAGTAGTTATAGATGCCCAAAACAATATGGGGCATTTGCGTCTTTCCCTCGAGAGCTTCTCAGTACTATATTTCTCAGCAATAAGACGGCAGAAATACCTCGAAAGGTCTCGGCCAAAAGCCTCCTCGGTTATGACTGACCCGTTGAGCTGGCGGTGCCGGTGCCATGGAGACGGAAGGCTGAGTACTTGCAGCTCCGGGGGTCAGTAACGGTTGTCGGCCAATATTCGAAGGGTGTTAATTTAAAGAGCTGAATGTCTCCCGCTCGCTGTGAGGCATTGCCGTGACCGCTCGGTTCCGCTTGCTGACTAGATAGTAAGAGTCTGGAATCTATTCACTGTAAACTTGATAAAATTATACCAAAATTGATTTTTTTTTACTTTTTCAGATCCTTTTTGAATAGTGTACGAGGAGAAAGAACATCTGCTAGCATTTTCTGGCTATGCGGGTCGAAAATTCTCAGGAGTATGGCCCGATCGATGATCACTAGATACAACAGCGTCACATTCAAAGTACCTACAAGCGGCTCATACAATCTTCACTCATTAACAAACTTGTATTATTCCGAGCTCGTTCAAACGCTTTTTACAGAGAGCACGGCCACTTATCTATAAAATACCTAGGTACAAACGCAGCAGTAAGTTGATCACCTGACCACAACCGAATCTGTACATAACAAGGTTGCAGAAGGCATCACTCAACGACACAGCAACACATCTGCGCAAACAAGCTTCAAGGGAATTCTATTGATTTCTCTTCATATCTTCTCACTTGTTCACAATGACTTTGATCCCCTTGCATCTCGATCTTCTTGATGATGACTACACTCCATGGGACACGGGTGTTCATCTCTTCAACGTCTTCAACGACCTTATTCAAAACCCAGCTTCGCAAATCTCCCCACGCGAAGCTGCCGAGAAAATCAATATGCTTCACCCAAGTATTGAAAAAGAGGATGATTTGTATTGCGAGGATACGATACCGTTCCTTCTCGATTTGGACAAGATGCATGTCGAGCTTGCATCACAGGTCCCGTACCAAAGACCAGAGATGAATTTTCCCACCTTCAGATTCTGGGTCTATGTATTCTTGTTGAATGTGTTATTATAACACAAGATACTACGTCAATAGTAAGACAACACAATATGACAATACACTATCTTCCTTCCTGTAGTGCTCACAAGATGAGTTTATTCGACTTATCAAATCCATTGTATGACCAGACACAGCTCAAGAACCATTCCGCATTTGACGTACATCATGATTCCAGTCCCACCAGAACAGCGTACCAGTTAATCAATAACAATAGGCTTTGTCGCCCTCCCAATCCCCGCAAGCTCATCCTCATCCTGACTTTTTTTATTGAGCAAAGCCACACGCCCCAGTTTCTTACCAGTCTTATCCGACTCCTCAACAAGTACCTCCAATTCACAAATATCCATCGCATCACCCAACCCACCACCACCACCTCCCCCATGCTCACCCCTAGCAATCCCATCCGTCCCTTCCATGAACTTTCTAATCCCCTCAAACAACACCTTCGCCACAACAGGCGGCACCGCATTCCCAATCTGCCTCTTAATCCCATTTGACCCAAAACGATGCTGTAATGGAAATCCCTGTAAACACGCAAATTCCCGATCAGTAAACGCTCGTTTGCCGCTAGGGTGCCAATTTTCACTTCCGCTGGTGGTCATTGTGTGGGGAAGAATGGCGTGAGGGTTGTATGCTTTGAGATCTTTCTCGGGAAGAAGATCAGGAGAGTGGTTAGCGGCGAAATGCGGAATTTCACGCAGGGTCTGGTAGACAGTTTTGAAGGGGTTGGTGTTGGGGAGGTGGGAAGAAGGAGATGAGTGAGTTGGTGGTGGCATTGGGGGGAGGGGTTCGCCTGGACTGAGGGCATTGTTAGTTAAAGTGCATGAAAGAGGGAGTTGAGTGGAAACTTGCCATGATGCGATAATAATCAAGCGGAATCGTCTTTGCGGAAGTCCCTGATAAGATATTAGCAAGATGGGTTCGTTAAAACAAAACCAAAAAGAGAGAAAATTCACCCATTGAGCCAATGGCACAATAGCCCACCTTAACGAAAATCCACAACTTGTAAACATCAAAATCAAACTCGAAAAATATCCCCTAAACCTCGGATACAAAATCCCAAACGTCTGTTCCAACGTCACAACCCTCGGCTTTGCCACTTTGATAACAGCAGTCACGGCAAACAAGCTAGCGGTATTCATCTCATCATTTTTCCCCTCGGTTGTATGCGCTGGTGAAAAATACTGACACGGGGGTGAAAGATGTAGGATATCAACTTTGAAATCTTCAGGGGTGAAGGAAGAAAACGGAGGAGTAGCAAGAGCTACGAAGCGCTCGGAGGACACTTCGTAGCAAGTTGCGTAGGGGAAATTGAGACGCCAGGTTGTGCAGGCATGGTGATCGAAGTCAAAACCCCATTTTACGCGGAGACCAGCCATGACGGCGCCGCGGGTAGTGCCGCCTGCTCCGCAGAATGCATCGCCGTAGGTGAAAGTTTGACCGGGGGAGAGAGTGCGTGGTTCTTTTACTGATGATGAGATTGAAACCTTAGACTGAACTAATGGAGAGGAACAAGGGTGGTTGGATGAGGCTGATAGGTCGATAACCCCGACGGGAGGTGGGGAGGCTAACTCAGAGGAAGTAATGTCAATTTGAGGTGGAATTTTCGGAGATGAAATTGCCGAGAAGAAGCTGAAAAGACTAGTCTTGGGGTAGGAATTTTGAGAGTCTGGAGGGCTGCTCTTTTGTGAAGTTGAAAGGGCCCTTAGTGTTGGACGCATGCTGCCTTTCGGTTTAGAACCTCTAGCTGAGCTACCTGGATGACGAACTTGCCTTTTTGGGGCCGGAGATTTCCCGGCTTTACTGCTCATATCTACCCCTGATGATGTTCCTATGTTGTAAAATTGCTTGACATAATCTTTACCGTCGAATAAAAGCGTTACGCGACCTAGACGCTGCCTGATCGTTTCGATCCTGTCCTCGGAAACCCGACGGACTTTTTTTGCTGGCTGATTATCTGCTTGATCGGAATCTATATCTGAGGAGAAAGAGAAACCCGACTTGCGCTTGACCTGGATACCATCTATCTCAAATTGCTGAGATCTCAGAGGTGGAGACGCACCACCATCGTCATTGACGATTATGATTGATTTGGATGGATTTTGAATATCGTCAATCATGGTAGGATTTTGAGGTTGTTCGACTTCGGCTGTTAAGTCATCTTCTTCGTCAAGCTCATAGTATTCTGGGACGTAGGTACCGCCGGGAATAGTTTCTCCACGCCATTCCGTCCGCAATTGGGTGTTTGATGCCGGGTATGTATGTGGGTTTTCATGTGTCGATGACAACCATTCTTCCGTGATTCGCTCTAGAGTTCGCTCTGCGTATATGTTCTTTTCTCTAGCTGAGGCTGAAGCATATGTGCAAGTGTATTTCCAGCGGACCGTGAGCCCTCCTTTGTTGTATGCGCCTTCATCGTTTGCAAAAGCGGCGCGATCGAGGTTGCGATACTCGGGATAGTTGTGATTTGTCCAATGAAGACTGCGCAATGCTTTGATGGAGGTCAAGGGTACTTCGACCAGACTTTGTTCTTCAGGCTCACGTGGGTCGTCCAAGTCGATCTCGTAACATAGGCAGACTTCATTCATCTTCTTTTCCAACATGCCGTTCAGGTATTTGCATCTCTGCAATCGTAAACCTCGAATCATGATAGAAGGATTTTGGACATTAGTAAGACTAGAGCCACGACTGTCTTTAGGCTTGACATACTTCACAATGTGCTTGATGTAGACAAAATCGCCGTCTTCTAATTCGATAGTTTTCGTTGGTCTCAAATTGAGCTTCCCGTGTAGATAAGTTCCGCATTCGAAGTAAGGGCTAGTGATTGTGGGATTGCGTAATGGATGGACTTTAGGTTTTGGCTTGGGTTTAGGCTTTTCATCTACACTGTCTGAGCGCAAGAAGTCGAATTCGGGCTTTTCCAGGAGTTGGGTTTCGAGGTTGAATTCGAGGTCTTCGTTGTCTTCGATCATAATTGCATCATCATCTGCGCGCAACGGCACATGGTGTGCAATAGATAATTCATTCCCATCTCCGTCATCCGAAATTGAGACCAAGCTTCTATGCGAATGGCGACGCTCATGGATAGAATTATGGGAGATATCCCCGGATCTAAGAGCCATTTCGTTAAATGTGGTAATATGACATTCACTGTTAGTCGAATGTCTAGGAAGGTCATTAGGGTCTGACATTTCTTGGTTGGTTCCAGCTTCCAGATCGATACTCCAGGACTGTGATAATTCGCAACCCCCGTCTTGTGGCATTAATCCTAGCTGGCTAGCCAAGAGACCGCAAATTCTGTCTTCAAGGCTGTTGCTATCCATGACTGTGGGATTACCAAAAGCCACAGCAGTCGTCAAGTCAATGAAAGGGGGATAGGATGAATGGCTTGGATCAGCAGAACTGCCCGAATGAGATCGATGCGTTGGTTTTTGCAAGTGACCCTCTTTAGGCACGGAGTGAGAGGTTTGACACTTGGCGGTGACGTTAATGGGAAAAGGTGTTGAAGAATTACTGGGGGCTGTTGAGGCTTATCAGCATAAATATACCGATGAGATAAAAGGGTGAGATCAAACAATAAAAAATCGGGATAATCTACCTCGCTCCAGAAGAACCACCTCATCTCTATTGTCATCTTCAATCATGACCACATCATCGTCATCAATAACTATTGCCTGATCCATTGCTGTTTTCGAACCCAATAATTGAGTTGACTGGGGTTGGGCTATGCCAGTAGGTGCCGGATCTAACGAATCTGCCGTGTAGGTTGTTTCTTCTTATTCAAACGAGCCCCTAGCCTATTAAGAGATTATCAAGTGAAAGCACTAAGTCCAGAAGCTTCCATTTGATCGATGCGGTGGATGAAACATCCTTGAGCCATGAATTGATGGAAAAGCTCCTTTCGATATATGTTCAAGATGGCTTTGTTGCAACGGTTGCCGCTGAATACTCATACTTAGACTTTATTATCCTGAAAGCAATGCATTTGCATCGTTTATATAATGTTTCTATACCACAATGAGAATAGATAGAGAAAACCAGGTCCCTATAACCGAGTGAAAGGTAGCGAACATGAATATGTTGTCTCATTATTGTGAGATGGGAATGATGACTATAGAAATCCCATCCAACATCACAAGATGACATTGGCTCGTTGTCAATATGGTAAGTTGTATATGTAAACTTGTCATAATGCTCAGTATGGACCATCTTACCAGTCACATGCTAGAATTTCGTTGTCTGCAGAGGCTTTTTCTTGAATAGAAAGAAGCCACCTTTGTACCACCAGATGATGATGTGTAACAAAAAGTGTTCAAAGATGATGATAGCACTGAAGAACTTTCTTGGTCAAGATGTATCAAAAGTTACTACCAAAATAAAGAAAACAACTCCAAAGAAGCAAGACGAATTATCCAGCCTGGTTGATGGAATAGGAAAGAAGAAAAGAAGGTCCAACAAGGATATATTAGGCTTCCCTCAATGTAGCTTTAACTGAGATGAGAACATTTAGGGTGCCTTTGTGGGATAAAGAGCAAGCTCAGAAGCACATAGGAATTGATGTTGAGTCCTGAGGCCGTAACATCTCCAAGCACCAGTTTGTATCCGATGCAGTTGAGGCTCCTCATTAGGTTCGACGACCATAGGCACTCTTAATGGAAGTTCTTGCCCCTTTTTCGAATATACTCGAGGTGTACTAAATCCGCTCTGGCCATATGGTTTAAAGTATGCCGAGCATTGAAATCTTTGTCAATCGCGATGGGCGACACGATACATCATGATTGAAATGCCGTTCTTGGAAACAAGCAAACAAATAAATAGAAAGACAATTGCAGCCTTGAAAACCAGATTCATGGCCTCCATGCATGAAGAATCCCGGGCACTTGTATCTCAAATTGATTTTGTTGCACATCTCAACTTTTGAGCCCTGAAGTCCAGGCAACACGGCGGAATTCTTGCGCTAATGTCGAAATCTTGAGCCTCTAATTTGAACATTCAAGGTTCTAGAACATAACTCATGCCTGATGTATAAGGCCCAAACAATAACAACGTCCCATCCACCACAAACTTAACTCCCGTAGCTATTTGAACTTACCTCCCTCAACCTCAATTTAGGAATCTACGACCGACCCCATCTTCACCATAAAATCTTCCAGCCGCGGAACGTCCAGAAAACCATGGCAGATATGCGTGCACCACCAAGTCCCACAGCTATGCTAATAGGCACTGCTATAGTTGCCGGTCTCAGTGGATACATGATTGGAATCGCTTCGAGCCTTGGATTTTTCCCGATCCCTTTTATGCCCAAGGCACCGAAGGAACGGGGAATTGCGTATTACGATGACGAAGAAGAGAGCGAGGAAGAGGATATCGATGCTTCCATATTAGATCATGCGCCGAATTGGGGAAATGGGTTCGAGGCTGACAAAAGAGATGGATTGAGAGTGATGGAGAGTAGTGCGCCGAGAAAAAACGAGAAGAAGAAGAAGAGTGAGGCCGGGCCCGTGGATAATGGAGAAGAATGTAAAATGGTACTGGTTGTGAGAACGGATTTGGGAATGACGAAAGGTATGTAATCCATCCTATTTCCACCCACCTACAATGTACCTCGAGATCTAACAAATTCCTTTTTTCTAGGGAAAATCGCTGCACAATGTTCCCACGCAACTCTCGCCTGTTACAAAACTATCTCCCGCAAAGATCCCAGTTCTTGGATTCTACAACGCTGGGAACGGGAAGGTCAAGCAAAGGTCGCGCTACAAGTGAAGTCGGAAGACGAATTGGATACTCTACAGGCAAAAGCTCTTAGTTTGGGGGTTGTGGCCGAGCAGATCGCAGATGCGGGCAGAACGCAGA
Organism: Sclerotinia glacialis; assembly: GCA_002162575.1. NCBI lineage: Eukaryota > Fungi > Ascomycota > Leotiomycetes > Helotiales > Sclerotiniaceae > Sclerotinia > Sclerotinia glacialis. Next base: position 868,640 of record NGKH01000008.1, on the reverse strand, counting down.
TTGCGAGTGGGAGTCACACTGTGTTGGGTATTGGTCCGGCGCCAAAGAGTGTTATTGATCAGATTACTGGGAATTTGAAGTTGTTGTAGACGAGGATGATGTTACAAGGTGAAAGATTTTACGAAAAAGGCTTCGGGAAGGCGGAAGATTTCTTAGAATGAACATCTGAAAAGCTCAAGTTTTGAATGCTGTCGAGCATAAGCATGAGGATCTTCAGAATGAGGACCACCATAAGAGGTATCGATTGATACAAGACGGATGATGACGAAGATGAAGAGGGTATCGAAATTATGGACTCGAATTATAGGAACGTAAAAGCGTAGCATTGCTGGCGTTAGGGATGATCAAGCAGAAGGTATTTATAGGCATGAGTAGGCTTAAAAACGTATTCGCATTAAAGCCTCATCCAGATCTATTTATAGCTGTCCTAAATACTTCCATTTTACATGAATTTCCGCATTGTGATTCCTCGCGTTGAGATCTATCATTAGATAGTTGCACTGGCGAGTGGTAGACATTTATTGCTCTCTTTTATAGGCACATCTGATATCAACCAAGGAACATACAGTTTGTTCTTTGGGCTTGGATCTTAACCCAAATATCACACGCAGCCTAATTGGCACCTGAAGACTAGAGCGATGTTCTGAGAAGGCTCAAGGTAGAGCCATCATCATTAGTAAAGCTTAAACACTGGCTGGGTACATTATACACGCTATGCTTTCTTCAACAAGCTCCACTAAAGTAGTCGCTGTATGAACAGTAGGTTTTCTCTTGCTCCAATATGTTTCTCCTCTCATTTCCGGTCTCGTTCATCATCCTCATATGGCGACTATGGAGGGTATTAGTTATGTGGGGTTTCATTGTTTTGAAGCAAGTTGATATTGACAAATGCTATGGCAACGGAACTTGAACATAGGATTTGAACCATACAGCGTGGATTGTAATATTGGCGTGTTTCTGGAAATAAAGGGTCGCAGAAACTTACTCGGTCATTTCATCCCCATCTTTGCCGCGTTCCCGTTTGCTAATTGATCATTGCGCGGAAGTTCTTTAAAATACTCGTTAACCCCGTGCTATAGAGATTTAGTATTATATGGCATGCATTGAATTGATCATTCCATTTTACCTTCATCTTCCTCCAAAACGTTTCTATCTTGTTTTTCAGAGGAGCCTTCCTCGAAGATACTGGCTTCACTAGGGCAATTTCATCAACAGGACACGCCAAGGCAGCCCTTAATTTCTCAGCATGCGTTCGCAGAGCGGTCTTGGACATCCTATGGCTACGTTGTTGGTCTCCTAATGGTCTGGTGGGCGAGACTACTATCAGCGAATCTTGGCTACCAGTCAAAGATGGGCTCTTCATATCGTGGTTAGGTTTATGAGTTTGCATAGCGGCGTGGGAAGCTTCCGAGATTTGTTGTTGATCGACAAGGTCTTTGGTGGACGAGTAATACAATGATTGATTTCCGAGTCTTGAAGGAGTAACATGTGTATCATGACAAAATGTTGAGAAGGACGAAGATGTAGTCGCATTCGGAGTGCTAATAGATTGGGGTTGGCCGCTGTTTGTAGTGTTTGAGCTTTCATTCTTGGCTGAGACCTGGAATAGCAAATCTGATGTCGATTTTGACTTGGTAAAATGCATGACCGCGCCATCAGTTAGTACACCTGGCTCCTGTTGCAACTTTTCACCAAGGTTACCTTTCGGGCATCCTTTGCATCTTGGCGAACAGGGACGACGAGCTGTATTTTCTTTAATACAGAGATAGAGACCATCGTCATTGCGGCATGGCGGCTCTCTGTCTTCAAGGTCCTCGTACACACGAAACGGCTTTTTGTTTGGCATGATAGTGAAATCGATGGGAGAACGCTTGTGTTTGAAAATAGCGGACCCGAAAGAGGTTGTAAGATTGGTTAAAACTTATGACTTACGATTTGATGAAGTAATTTCTTGGAGCCCAGGACACAGTAACATGAGACGTAGGCAATTGAAGAATTTTTCGAGGGTTCGAAAAGGGTAGGTGCGATGCAAGTAGTAGTAGCCCATGTCTGGAAGCAACATTGGAAGGCATGTACGAACCTCATAGGTAAATACAAACAATTTTCTGACAAGCACGTCTAAATCGTTTCTCTCAAAAATTTGGTCAAGTGATCACTTTTATGAGAAAGCACATGATTGAAATCGGAAGCTAAACATCAACCCCCTATTCAACTTCCTGGTGTTGAATTCATCCTAGGCCATCACCACGTCCCTCTTTCTTTCGAGTTATCTCGATGTTTAACTCCAAAAGGGCGATTAATATAAAAACCCTAAAAATCTGTCCATATTTGGAATCCAACGTTGAACCAAACTCAGTGCTATCAAAATGCGTTGCTTACGTTGGGAGGCTGGGAGTAGCTGTGTCATACTCAACGACACAAGTGTAGCCCCTAAAAATCATATCACACTTGTGGTAAGGTATAGTTGGATCTGAGCATTTGACAAGTCAAATTTACTGTGACTACAGTTCAATAACTATACTGAATAATTAAGATTACCACCTACGACTACTGACATCCTTTGCGGCAACCGCATCAATCAACTTATTACTCAACTCCACCATTTTGACACATCTGGGCAAAAGCCTATGGCTACGAGTTCATTGAAGCATTTCCTCATGGCAAAGATATCACCTGTGAAGGAAATCTGTACGAAATATTCCCATTTTGGATCGAGGCCGTTGTGGCTGTGCCCAAATTGTCTAACAAGTATTCACGCTATGTTCACTACCAATCAATCACATAAGCGGACGCGGATATTTCAAACCTCGGAGCAACGCGGGAATCTCTTTATTCGAATGGTTAGCCATAGCCGTTTGGTGATCAACCATTTCCTAAGCCTGTAACCTTCTTTGCTAGTTTTGAAGTTTTTTAAAAGTTCAAGTTCCGCAGATATCCTAAGCTGCGCCAAGACCCCTTGTTATTTTTATATTTGACTCGATCAAAAATGCCTGGCAATAATTCATCAACAAATCAATCCCGGGATGGAGGAAAAAAGTCAACAGAACAAGAACCCAATGAAGAGACATGCATAAATTCTTTCAACGATGGTGGAAGTCCTTATGGTACCGTGTCGCAAACTACTACACATGCACCAATTAAATCCGGAGAACAAACACACGGGAAACGATCTCTACAACGACGGGAATCTGTCATAGAAGAAGAAAACAATGAAGATCTACAAATCGAGATTCCGGCTACAGAACCGGAGAAGGAGGGTCCCGTAGCTTGGAGTAGTTTGCCGCACAAGAGACAGTTGGCTATTCTTACTTGTGCGAGGTTATCCGAGCCCCTTGTGCAGACTAGTTTGAGGGTAAGTGAAAACCCAACTCAACTACTTGGATATATTTTCATCCTGTTCAAGTCGAAATTTGTAAGATTGCAGGGGGATATACTAATGCACATGACAGAGTTATCTATTCTACCAATTAAAATCTTTTGATCCCTCACTTCCAGATTCAGTCATTGCATCGCAGGCAGGTATCATGGCGGGTTCTTTTGCATTGGCCCAATTAACTACTGCTATGTTATGGGGACGATTCTCAGATCGATCAGGTAGGAAGAGGGTTCTATTGATAGGTCTAAGTGGTACAGCATTCTCGTGTTTGGGTTTTGGATTCGCACAGAACTTTTGGCAAGCACTGGTTTTTAGAATGATTGGCGGTGCACTCAATGGAAATGTGGGCGTCATGAGAACCATGATTAGTGAAATTGTAAAGGAAAAGAAGTAAGATGTCGTATCTTCCCTTGAATGTATAAAAGACTAATAGTGTCTAGATACCAAAGTCGTGCCTTCTTGTTATTACCAATGTGCAGCAACATTGGAACTATCATTGGACCAATCTTGGGTGGTCTTTTAGCTGATCCAGCAGGAAGTTATCCAAGTGTATTTGGAGGTATCAAGTGGCTAGAAAAATATCCATATGCACCTCCAAACTTACTTAGTGCCTTTTTCCTTGCCTCAGCCTGTCTTGCGGTTATATTTGCCCTTGAAGAAGTAGGTCCTCGGATTTCTCTACCTAATGTTAAACCTTGCTAACCTGCCCAGACACATGAAATGTATGCCCATAAAGAGGATTGGGGCATCAAAACTGGCCGTGCTATCGAGCATTTCTTTCGTCGCCTTCGAAGGAGAAGTTCTAGTAAGGTTGAATACACCGCTATTCCGAGCAATAATTCGTTGCCTACTGTCGGTCCCACGCCTGTCACACCAAAATCGCCTAAGCGCGTTGCACCTCGCTATAAAAATCGATTACCATTCCGTCAAATTTTCACATACAATGTGGTATGCACTCTAGTGTCTCACGCTTTACTCGCTTTCTCGATGGGAACGTTTCAGAGCATTTGGTATTCATTCCTTAGCACACCCGTTTACAACCCCTCGCACCCTTCCAAATCCCTCCCCGCAAACTACGCCCCACACCCACCTCTCAAATTCACCGGCGGTATCGGTCTTCCACCTCGCGATGTCGGTCTCGCTATGTCCATTCTTGGCATGATCGGTATAACCATGCAACTGTTCTTGTACCCTATAGTAAACACGCGTCTCGGTACCATTAGTAGCTGGCGCATCTTTCTCTACGGTTTCCCAATCGCCTATACCCTCGCCCCATTTCTCTCACTCGTCCCCTCCTTCTCCTCCCCACCATCCCAAAAAACCGGCCCTCTAATCTGGATCTCCTTAACCTTGGTCCTCCTCATCCAAACCATCTCACGTACATTCGCCGGTCCAGCCACTACAATCCTAATCAACAATTGTTCGCCCCACCCATCTGTATTAGGTACTATCCACGGCATAGGACAAACGGCCAGTAGTGCAGCGAGAACGGTAGGACCTGCTCTTGGGGGCTATCTTTACGGAGTAGGATTGAGTAGGGGATATGTGGGCTTGGTTTTTTGGGTCTTGGCTGGTATGGCGGGAGTAACGTGTTTGGCGAGTACGTTTGTGAGGGAGGGGGATGGGCATGAGATTTGGTTGGAGGGGGATGACGAGGCGGAAGAGGAGGCGAGGATTAAGAATAGGGAGTTGGGGTATAATTCTTAACGGGGGTGGAGTGGTAGAGGATGAACATATTTTATATGATGATATACGATATTGGATATAGAAGATGAAATTGGAGTATTGAGGTTTTGGGAATCAATAATCAGGATACCTGATGATAATTATATATTATATACAATAAATTCCGGAATGAATTACATCGTTTAAAATGATTCATTCTACATATTTAAATATCCCAAATAGTCTTAGAATTTCCAAATGGTGTAGAATTTTGAATCATTGAATGTATCTTACTTAATGATATTCATAAAAACGAAAAATAACATGAAATGCCATCTATCTTATGTTGGCAACCAGGCCATACATCATGACATTGTCCATTTTTCCTCCGCGCTATCACGCATACCGAACGCCCTTTTATACCCTAGTGACCTCAGTCGGTATTCCAAATCCTAGAATCCCAATCCTATGTGACTAAGGAGTCCCTGTTCCTTTCGCCCATAAATACCCGAATCATGTATATCCCCTTTGCAACCCTCAATAATCCGAAGATGTCGCCTTAACAAGTGCTGGGGATCCCTTCCAAGAACCTAGAGGTTCTGCAAGATTGTGTCGCGGCTTAAACAAACTGCATCCCCTGCTGCACTGGAAGATTATGCGACGACTGACCCGGAGTTTGCTGCTGCTGCTGCATATGTTGTTGTGCACCCGTATTATAAGGCGGAGGTACTCCATAGCTAGAGCCCATGTTCATATGACTAAGATTGATATCATACTGCGCCTGAGGGGCTCTCCACGGCTCTGCTTGATAGCCCTCCGTCTCACTCGTAATTACTTCGATCTCCTTAGCTTGACGGCGTTTGTAGCCCCAGAACAGAAGGGGGGCGAAGATTATGATGATGAGGAGAGTGCAGACTAGGAGTGCATAGTCGAATTTAGGGTTTAGAGCAAGAGGGAAGCCACTGTTCTTGTGTTAGGTCGGGTATATTGGAAGTACAGTAGGAGGATACTTACATGAATCCATTTATGATTCCAGCTGGGATGACAATACGACCTAACCAAACGTGTACAGGGGCGAATTTGGTAGTGGTTGAGGTTTTCTTGTACATTTGGTGGTGAAGAAAACCGAGGATCCACTGTCCGATCATGGCTACCACAATAATGAGGCCAAAAATCTGATGCCCGGATTTGAAACCTTTCGTCTGTAATTTATATTAGAGAAGAAACCTTGGAGTCAAGGAAAACCAAGCATACCCGATTGTAAAGTGTTCCCATTTGAGCACCTATTCCAAGGCCTACAAGAGCTATTGCAAGAGATATAGTCTGGTTGAGAGCATGCCATCTGGGACAGTTTAAAAACCGCAAGATGACTATACCCAAAGGCAAAAGTCCAACAAATACCAACACCATCAGGACAGCATGGGCGGCTGACGAGACGTTGCCATCCGCTTTCTCGGAAAACTGGGAAGAACCTTTGGAATTCGAGGTTGGGACTGCAGGTACACCAGCAAGACCCACTGCTTTCGACAAATCCATGGCAAAAACTCCATACGTATCATGCCTTTTGATATTGGCATGTAACGAATTGGAATTTATTTTTCCAGGTGGTCCAGTAGCCCATATGAAGTTTGCCTCCAAATTTGTAGGGCCTATGGATCCTCCTTTCCACGAGGTACAATTCAGACATCTCCCATTCCACGTGAAGGTATCGTTGAAAATTCGTGTGCCGGCAAGAGATTCAACCACGATATCCTTGGTATGCGAAGGCTCGTTCTCACCGGAGGCTATTCGAGGACTGAGAGTTACATTGTTCCCGGTCGAGTCCGCATACATCATAAACATGAGGGAATCTTTCATCTTATCTGATCCCATACCAACAGCCTACATTCATCGGATTAGACGAATGGATTTGTTTGCTTGTGTAGGTATTTGAACTTACTATCCAGGAGCAAGTGCTTGGACCTGATATGCTGAAATATAAATCATTGTTTGGATTTTTCTCGGGTATGTTCAGAGCAAACGAGATGCTCGCATCATCGGCGACGAATCCTGCTGTTGCTGATACGGCATTGATCATGGAGAGAACAAGCGATACTTTCCAGGTGTCAGTGGGTCCCCAAAAGATCATTGGTGAGGTGAGGGGCTCGGGGGTGTCGAACCGAAGCCCTAGCATTTCTTACATACCCGCTGCTGTTCCCAAAATCATTCGAAGCATAATTAATATTTGGCAGTCTGAAAGTTATCTCGTCTTTTTTCGTCTGATTGTTTTCTTGAGGGGGAAAATATGATAACTAGAGCACCATGAAGAGACGAAGGCTCAACTTATTCTTTTTCTACTTGTCTCACACCCTTACATATGGAGAGCATATCTATGGCTAACGCGCCGTTTGTTTACCGCCGAGGTGCCAAATTTGTCCTCCAGCCGCCGTGATCATTAACCTATAAGAACACTTCTCAGCCCACCATGTCAGGAACAAAAAACACTGCGACTATCTTGGCAGATTTGAATGGACATGTATCAACTGCGGACCTTGGTGGCTATTGCACATCATTCCTAATCTATACCTCGCAATTAGCACGCATCAACTCAATGCAACACGACGGCAATATTTCACTTCGACTATTACATATTTGTGTTATATAGAGCATGGAAGTCGGATGATAACCGAGTTGGATTTTATTCCTATCATTCTTGTTCCCAATTTTCAATTCTGTATCGTTGGTTCGGCATTCGAATTGCTCGTTTTCAATCATGATACCCAGCTCGAATGTGACGCTCTAGTGACGGTTCGATCTCTCGATGCTTTCTGATATCTATTATCTTGTATGACTTTTCGCCCTTGCTTAATTTATTCATGTCTTATTTCAGTATACTTCCAAACCCGCTATCATTTTGCTCGTATCCAACATTGTTATCGTTCATGCCTACCCAGCCAGTGCTGAAGACCCTCCGGGGAAGTTCGTCTATACCGATCATACATACTCATTATATGACAATAACATCTACGAAACCTTTTCGACGTCCAGAATCATACTAATCCTTAAATCTTTTAACGGGAAATACTGGCATGCCTTAAAACTTAAGCTCATCAAATGGAATCCTTTGTCGACCCTTTAGTGCAGTCACAAATCGATGCCACAATAGAGACAATTGGCCAGGTTCTTATTTGATATTTCCAGTAACTAACCCTACTTTATCGACTCAAATTCAAGCTCCTAAATGGTGCTCATCCAGAAGAAGTAAAGGGTACTTTGCCGAAACAGAGGTATGTTCCTCTACATTGACCACCATGAGAGGATATAGTTGGTAAGGTATCAATAAATGAGCATAGCCCAAATTCTAGCTTTCTTCGAGGTGCTCGAGCTGATCTTCCAACCCTCAATTATGGTAACCGGATGGTTATATCATCACATCGCCAAATTGGCCGGTTGCAGCTTACGTGGTGCATGCAACCGATGTTGGATATCTAACTCTTTATTGCAAGTGATGCTAGAATTTCTGATGGCTATACCATTTCAATTTTCATGCTTGAATATGGAAACTTGAGGCCAGGTGTTGTTCGAAGTAAGCACTATTTCCATTACAAGTCAAGACATCAGATAGTCATATAGTCAATCTTTTAAGGATTGACTTCTTTTATCCATACTATTCAAAGACAAGATGACGATCTTTCTTGAGCTGACTAGAGCTCTCAGGACACCCGCCCGCATCTGCCCCCAAGAATCATCACCATGAACGAACGATCCACCACCAATACCTTCTCAAAATATTGATCTTACAGGTCTCCAGGCCTCCGCTCAAAACCTCTCCTTCACCTTCGCTCTGCAGTGGGAACCATTGCTTTGAGCAACACATAGAATGCCCCATCCATCGAAGCTGCGTTTGAGTTCCAGTACAAGCGCCATAAGGCAGCCGCGTTCATAGCAACAGGCCAATATTGCCGCTAAAAATCAGTGTCACTTGCTTTATACGTGACTTCCTGTTTGCCATTGATATCGGACCTATGAGCAGAAATGGTAAGGTTGGGGATAATGGCACGCTTGTCGACGATGGTATTGCTTAGTGAGGGAAGTGCGGTGCAAGGCTAAAGCGTGTCATAAAACAAGCAACGGACGGCACGTTAATCGGGAAGCATGGTGGAATGAGTGAAAATGATGTCAAAATTGGGGAGAAAAGTTCAAAAGACGGTTTCTGAAACTGCGATTGATGAACTTTTCGACGGAAAAAGAGGCGACAGCAGCGATGGTCAAACTTTATATGTTCACAGTCCGCAGTCGCTGATGAAAATTCGAGCTGTGATGGGATCAATTGATGCAACCTGGTATTGACATCAGGATTTTCGGCCGAGAAAACATAGAAAATCTTTTGGGTTACGCACCCTGACCAAGTCTCAGCATGTACGACAAGCTGTCGTCAATGAAGCCGCAATTATTTAATTTACGAAGGAGCTCTCCTTATTTCACTCAGGCCGCCAAAACCTTTGAGCGGATAACTGGTGCTTTCTTGGTCGTGGCTTCACTCAGCTCAGCTATTCTTACAATCGGGATGTGTTGTGGAGAGACTTGAACTTAACTCCACACCCACCAAAACTAAACTTAGGTCGAAGAGAAGAACAGAGAAAGGCAAACTTGATAGGGAGTAGCAGGTAGAAACGAACGGCTCATGATTCCGTCAGGGACAGGCAGGCAAGCATGATGCTTTACTTCACGAAGTGGACTCTTAAAAAATGCAGTCCATCCTAATATTTGAGGGCTGAGGGAGGGAAATTTAGGGCATTGTGAATGTATGGCTTATCCACAGAGATCAGTTGGTTTGCCCTGTACTTATCTTTGCGTACTCTTTTATTCTACGGAGTAAAGTAGTAGGATCCAAAGACTAATCGTCGCAACAATGTGTAAAACCAAGTTGAGATTCGAAGTATTTGCATTAATTAATTGAAATTCATGAATTCAGATTCCCTCCAAAGTTAGACAATAATTTATACGTATTAGGTAGCTATACAAATTTGTTCACCGGGAAGGTTGTCAAGTTGAAGCTATCCCCAAGAATATAAATCGAACTTCAACCAATCACATGCATGCACCTCTCCTTGGAGTTTCTAAGCAGCGACGAATGCACTCCCTGACAAAGAATAGCACCAATTGGAAGAGCTGCAGAACGGTACACTAAAAACATCATTTATGCATAGCACAAGGATTAGATATGACTCCTCGAGAAAAGAGAGCTTTGGTTCATACCATTCAAGAAAATTGAGGCTTTTTAATTCATCAATTCGATTCTAGGTATTCAATTCAGATCAATTCAACCAACTTTCTTTTGTTTTCTCTTCTTTCCTTTCTTTTCTTTTTTTTTACCCCACATGTACATATCAGTATGGTATTGTGCAAAGCTGTTACCTACCTTCATATCAATATGCGAAATCTGACTGAACTGAACCCGTGCAACAAACTTCTCACCTCACCTAGTAAACTTGCAAACTCCGTACCATTTCCAATATTTTCAGTTGCCTTTTCGTCTTCTTCCCTACCAATTTCCATCGACGAATTTCTTGACTTTTCAATTTTTCTTTCTGTTTGTTGGCTTTTCGAATCAGTCAGTTCATTTGCAGTATGCTACGAAGTTCAAGTGAGTGCCGCCATCTTATCTTTCCATCATTGCCATGGTGATACCGGTACGTTACTAACGAATATCGGGGCACAGATAAAGCTTGATATGCCTTGAAGTTTATTGATTGCGACGCGTCGACAGCTTTACCCTTTTTTTCCCCAGCGCGCCTTGATATTTTTCAGTTTATTTAAAGCTCGAGTTTCTTCTTTGCTCAGATATTCTTCGAGTTCATCGCGTTAATCCCAATTGCAACTTAAAAAGACTGGCACCTCGGGAAGTAATTCCTGCCGCAACTCTACGACTCCGTGCTCCAATTTCCTCGATGCGACTCCTCCTTGTTTGGGCTTTCTGGCAACTATCTTCCTATGGCTGCCTCCCACAGTACGACGGTTCCAAATACACCAGATCAAAATAGAATCAACGGTATCAATACTACAATTGGGAGAAGACAATTGCTTGGGGCATGCAATTATACCGAGTTGAATGTTGGCACAAAATGTGGATGCTATGAGTTCTGGGGTCAATCTCAAAAATCTATAGCCAACGCGACATTAGAGGATGGAGGCTTGCCTAGAGCGGAAGTCTGCGCGTGCGGGCACCACTTTTGCTTTCATGATCCTAAATCTTTCCAGCCAACAGAGGACCAGCGATCGCGAGCTTTAAGTAATGTCTCGGGTCTTCATGTGGATTCTATTGCTCGTAGGGCTCAAGTGAACCATCGATCACCAACTCCACAAAATATGAGCATACCTGGAAAAGACAATCCAGAGGTTGCTCGCCGGAGTAAGAACCCGAACTTCCAGGAAACCCTTCAATGGAGCCGACATGTACAGTCTGAAACCAACCCAGAAGAGATGCCGCCGATTCCATCGCAGTGCTTTTTACCCTCAGAGACTGCTTCAATGACCTCGAGCCAGGCTAGACGGCCTTTTCATGGCTTGGGGCTTAATACTTTGAGTCATATTCCACGACTCAGTACACAGGGACAAGCTGCTCAACCAGGTAAGGTACCACCCATGCAGGCTTATAAAACCTCTGATGGTCGGTCATTTCATGAAAGCCTTACGGAGGTGTTGACAATGACACCAACTTTGTTAGCAACCCAAGATTTGTCATTTCAAGGTGTGCCGGACGAACGAGCTATGGATATAACGCTAGCAAATATTAATATCAAAGATCAAGATGCTACTTTACCTTTACGCTCCAATAGGTCACCCTCTTTCCAGGCTTCTCAGATTAGACCTGCACTAAATGATCAAGGGGATATTCTCCTGGATAATTTCGATGGACCCAATAATCTTCTTATTCCTAGACTTCGTGAGATCGTTACAGATTATCCAGACACCAAGCGCAACCATGAGGATAGAATTGATGCTCTTGAGAATGCATCTTTCTCAAACACTGGTCTTGAGGACCTTCAAGTGGATATTAATAATCATAATGAACGTGTCTATGAGCTTGAGAGCAGAGTAGAAGAGCTCGAAAAGGCTAATGCTGTAGCTGACGAGAGCAGTATAGGTACTAATAGAAACCTGAATGAGTCATTTGATTCTCAGGCAAACAAGGCATCCTCTGCTCTCGTAGCGGATGCAATCGACCGCTCTAATCTTGCCTCGCGTGTGGGAAGTCTTGAAGAAAGACTCACTCGCATAGAAGCCGTTCTTCCACCATCATGGGCTCGACCTTGGGAGATTGAGGTAGTTTTCCTACCATATGGACCTGACATGATGGGAATTTGGTCTACAAATCCCTCGATGTCTCAACGCTCAAGGGTCAATAGTTGCGCATCTGAAGATTGGACTCAGACCCAACAGAACTTTTTGGCTACTGCGCAAGCCTCCCTTTCCGACCAAGATTATTCTATATCCTGGGAGAAGATGTTGAAGAAGGGTAATATTGACGATCATACTCTTCTTATGCCTAAAGCTTGTGGTGCTACCAGTACGATCAATGAACGGTTAAAGAGCAGGGGCTTAGTGAAGGTGGTACAGATCAAAGGCCCCGATGCTCGAGATGTACAAGTAGCCCTCATGTCAGCCTTTGAAGATCTTCCCAAAAAGTTATCTGAGGATATCTATTCATCGTCCAGACATACTCCACTTCGAATTCCTGCATCTATGGAAAACTATCTTGGACTACGCGCTGCTTGGATACCACTGAGGAAGTTACATAAAATGTCAACCTTACGATTTTTAGACCCTTCAGAAATGATCACTCCTGCGTTGTGGACTGTGCCATTTCTTTCTTCGAGTGTGGCTATGCGTACAAAGACTATGCGGAGACTTTATGTAACACAAGCGGATAGCTATCTTCAACATCATGTCAGCCGCTCATCAAGATGGACTTGGGGTAAGCTACGTCAGCTACCTCGAGTTCACGATGTAGATGCAGTAGAAAGCCATACGCCAGAGGCTGATGCGGCTGAAACCTGTTGGGCGTGGGATGAACGTCTCGATCCTGCCGAGGACAATAGCTCATTCTCCACATTTTTGAGTATTCGACTGTCCCAAGAGGCCGAGGATGCTGAAATCGAGCCTACGTCTCCATCAGACGGATCTTCCGCTGTCGACACACCTGTAGAATCTTCTACGCCAACTTCAGTCGCAGTTCCTAGAGTGCAAGGATCATGTCCTGTCAAACTAGACCGGCATCCATTCAAGCCACTTCGTACGGCTTCCATGTCCGCACTTGCCCCACTTGGCACATCCCAGATGGGTAAACGCCAGATTGACTCCTTTGATTGTGAACGTGAACCACAATCATCACCCATTCAGAAGATTTCCAATTTGAAGCGTCGTCGTACTTCAAAATCACCTAGTCGTCCACATGATACCTGGAGTATTGGTCCTCCTAGTCCGGGGATCTCTACAATGCAAGAGATCGACTTCAAAAGAGGGATCACTCCATCCGCATACGCTACACCTTATAGTAATGCTCCTTATGTTGAAACGAACTCCCGTACAAGGGGCTCCTCGATGCAGGAAAATGGCGAAGGAAGCTTGATGCATGATACCAATATGGATGAAGGCTTTGATGACAATGTATTGAGCGACGATGGCGCATCTGATCAAGATCATCAACCTTATGATATATGGGAAGGTGTGGCTGATAATTATCCGCACCAAGATTCACAGTCAACTATCAAAATGAGTGTGGCTGGCCTTCGCCCACGAGAGCCCGTGGTTGATGATGGAGATGGAAGTGATAGTAGTGATAGTACTGATACGCCTTCGGAATATCCAAGCACACTACCATTTGGCAGTTACATTAAAGGAGGCATTTTTCATATTCATGTTGATGAAGATTTTGAGGATGAACTTGGTTAGGACAATGAAATGATCCGATGAGATATGATCCGATGACATAGGAGAGACGAGGGTATATTATGATTTATCATTTTTCAACTAAAATATGGGATTTCCTTGAAGTTATATGAGCGTAGCGTGGGAGCATTGGAGCATAGGAGTCTGTTTAGGTTATATGATGATATTTTGCTTGTCTTTGTAATTCTTTGGATCTTTTGGTGGTGATTTCTTTGGTTGGATGTGGGATAAATGGAAAGAATAAATTTGAGATATGAAGTTGAGATTAAGATTGAGATTAGGAGAAAGACATTATAGATGAAATACATTGAATGGATTGGATAGGACAAATGAGGGAGATAGATCAAAAACAAATGAAGAGGATAAAGCTTAAAGCAGTCAACAAAATCAAATTGGAAGATCAAAAAAATAGATTGGTGTTTGCATACATGTTATATGATATGGTGTTGATTTGATTGATATGGAGATTCTCACTCTAGCACATTTTCATTCTCTACAGTCTGGAATTCAATGAGGCTCATACATTGAGGTATGTATAAACTGGATGAACCCTCGAACTCCCTCTACCAGACACAAACGCCACTAGTCACCCATCTACCTAGCCACCTGTCTAAACATCTATACATCTGCCCATTTACCCATCTACTCACTCTTCTTCGTCTCATACATCGACTCATACGCATCCTTTCGATTCGCACTCCCATTCACCAATCCATTGCCATTACCATTCGCACGTCCACCCCCCCCTTTCTTCACCACCCCATTCTCAACCTTATCCATAGCATCCCGTTTTCCACCTCGCTTTCCACCCCCCAAAATCAAGCCTACGGGCCACGCGAAACTTTTCCCCAGCTCTTGACCGGCTTCTTCCGACGTGAGGTATTCTACCAGTGCGATGACTATTTTTTCGGTTAGCGACTCTTATCAATTACGCTTCCTTTGTGATTTTGCTGTGCTCAATTTTGAATTTTTGAATTTTTGAATTTTATTTTTAAAAGAAAAAGTGAACTGTTTAATGAAAGGGTAGAATTCTTACAGATATAAGCACCAATCCCCGTTAGAATATGCCACCAACCATGTAATTCGAGAATAAATGACCAAGGCATGCCGATGGAACGTTTGGTCTCTGTGAGGGAGGGACAGAAGGCATTGTCGATGTTCCAGAGGATGAAGCCGGTTACGAAGATTACTGTGTGGTGTTTACTGTTTAGTAGGGAGGTGGATCATGGGATAAGGATGAGGATGAGGATGAAGATGAAGAAAGGATGAGGATGAGGGGATAGACATACCACCGCCGTATGTAACTAGTTTCTTTACTTGTTTCTGTACTAATTCATCTGCGACGCGGAGATTAATGATACTGCGTGTTTTGATACCCACGAATGCTATTTCGATTCCTATTGCTTGTTAGTTGCTTTTTTTCTTTCGGTTTTGGTCCAGAATAAAAGAAAGGGGGTTGAAATGTGCTCTTACCGAAAAGAACAGGATGCATTAAAGTCTCGTCGGTAATACAATGCCACGCTATAAACGCAATCATGAATATAGATAGAGAGGATCCATAAACAACTGTATATTTGAACGATTTGTCATAAGTGAAAACTCGATGCACGACGGTGGATGTGGCGATTAACATGGAGGTGTCGTCGACTTGTTTGGTTAGTATGAGTAATTAGGGGTAGTGATCTGAGATGTAGGATGGGTGGATTGAGGAGTTGGGGGAAGATGGGCTCACATACACCATTGTGACCAGTACTTGTTTGTGGAGTGGAAAAGTGCACTGAGGATGCCTACTCCTGCGATTCCTAAGTAGGGGAGATTTCGGAGGATGGCGTCTTGTCGGTTGGAGTTGGCGCGGATTCCTTTGTAGGCGTAGTACACTGTCATTGCCGCAGATATTAGCATTTGGTTTGCCATTGAGGTAGAGAGCAATTCTCGTGATTTAACACGTGGGGAATTTTAAAAAGGGTGACCAGGAGGAAGAACGTACCGTATGTGATATTGGTGAGGGTATTTATAAACTCGGCGATATATGTAGTTATGATATGATCCTGATTTTCATCAGTTTACTGGTACAGCTTGTATCAGCAGAAATTAGAGGATTTGTATACCTCTTCGCAGAAACTACTCTGTGTTAGCATGTCATATATGAAAAATGGTGTTTGGGGTTATATATATACTTAGTTTGCGAGTTGATTGTACCCCAGTATGGAGGATAAGGTTCCTCTCTATATGGTATTGACGGTATGAAATACATCCTGTACCAGCAGATCGTCGTTGACCGAAGAGATGTATAAACACAACGTGTAGGTACCAAGTATCGGGGTCCTGATGAAATCAAATGCAGTCTCTGTATCGTTAATGACGGTTAGGATAAGGATGTGAGTGAATGCTCCTCATCAACCTTTGCCAAAGATATTCAGCAGAAATCTCCGTGTCTCGGTTCTTGAAACGCAAAACTAACAAGACTTCTTTCTTTGCATATATATACAGATGTGTATATATATAGGTACCGGTATCCATACGAAATGTCTCATCATATATATACTTCTACCCACATCCGGTTCAGTTTGATCAAACGAATCTGGTTTCTTGTACTGCGTACGTATGTGTGGACTGTGTGTGTACCATGTACTACTGCAAGAAAAGAAAAAATCTCAGCAGAACAGGTGGAGTAGATGAACGTCATGAACAAGTTGTACCAAAAGACGTTGCCTGGATGGGTTTGCTGTCATTTTTATAGCAGGGGTTTTGGTTGATGTTGCTATATGCAGTTGCATTTATAGGTAGCTTATGACGATGTGTTAATGCATACATACGAGATGGGTACTCGTGTTTTGTTTTGTTATGTTTTGTTGATTATTTAATGATAGTTAACTGGCTAGCTAGCACAACCGTGTGAGGGCAATACTGTAAGACAAAAATCATTACATGATACAAATCCATGAGAAATGAAGATATACTTTACGTTTGATGAAAACCCAACACATCCATCCCATCATTGTCAAACTCCCAAACATCACTCCAAGCAAACCTCGCATATCGGCAACAATCCAAAGATATCCCGACCACCCAACCAATCAAATGCCGCCCCATCCCGCTGACCCCATATCTAATCCTCGACCTAAATCCAAATTACCTCGGTCCAAATCCTCCATGACCGAATCCCAACACCTCCAACCCCCAAATCCGGGGAAATGCCCTCCTCCTCCTCCTTTTCCCTCCCCAACATCGGAACCGCCAATCTCACAGCCATCATCGCCACATCTTCACTCTACGCCTATCTCATCGCATTACATCAACATCAGCAGAAAACTCTACTCAAAGATCAGGAGGTGCGAGAACAGCAGGAACGTGTGAGATCACAGACACAAGGTCCCAAACAACCGATTCAGCCTCGCTATTATAATTCAGGAGTAGGATACGCTGAAGAGCAGAGTGTCATTGGAATTGCATCGGAACGAGACTCGGGGGTTCCATCACGAGATACGGAAGATCAGAGACGATATTATACAACCGCGAATTCGAATACATATACGAGTAGAACGACCACGACCCGAAACAAAATGTCGAAAACGTTTTCTCCTTCCGAAGTGGCGGCTCATAAGGATGTTGAGAATGGAATGTATATTATTATCGATGAGGGTGTTTATGATGTTACCAGTATGTTTCTTTTGTTTGATTTCTTTCTATTCCCCCTTTTCTTAAATCTCCCCCTTTCTTTTTCCCCATCTTCGTCTCTTCCCCTTCTCCTCTTTTCCACAAACTGCACCTACCATTCCCCCATCCAAAGACATATTGCGGAAAATACTAACAAACCCTCCTCGTTACCAGATTTCCTCGAAGAACACCCCGGCGGCGCAAAAATCCTTAAGCGTGTCGCGGGAAAAGATGCCTCGAAACAGTTTTGGAAGTATCATAATGAGAGTGTATTGAAGAAGTACGGGGAGAAATTGAAGATTGGGACTGTGGAGGAGAAGGCGAAGTTATAAATTTTTGATCTAGATATAGATGGAGATGGATGAGCGGCATGAAGGGGCGGAGAGATAGGCTGAGGACCGTTGATTGTTTTGAGAGTTGGGTTGTGGATTTCTCTGAGGATGTGCATGGGAGGAGGAAGGGGAGAAGAATTTGTCAATTCGGGGTAGATAATGGTTACCATTGGATGAAGAGAAAGAGGAGAGAATAGACACAAGATTGTTGTGCATTTAGATACGAGCTGAGATGGCATATTTAGATTGCGTAGAGGGATGCTATATACATGTATTAGATGCAATTGACTGACTGTGTGTTAGAAAAGAATAACATAAACAGTTCATTTAACCACACTATCCACTCATTTGTTTCTTCATAAAATCCAGGAGCTGAGCATAGACATGAAGAGCACTGGGATTTATTCACGGAAAGTATGTTCGGGTTTGAAGATTCATCATATTGGGTATTCTATTACTATTACTACTAATCCCCTAGCCTAAAATAAAAGCCTCACAGACATTCGAGTAATCCATCTGAAAACACAGCATGTCTCATAATTCATTCGTAAAAGTTGCATCTCATCTCCCACAATCATAATGCATCCAACTGCACATTATCATAAATGCCCTAACACATCAAACCACCC
>NGKH01000008.1:839878-850036 GCA_002162575.1 Sclerotinia glacialis | reverse complement strand
CCCCATCGCCAACGGCAATCCCGCCCCACCCCCATACCCACCATAATAACCTCTATTATACGGCGTCACCGGCCTCCTATACATTCCCCCATACCCATACGGACTCATCCCAAACGGACCCTGCGGGCCTGACACGAACGGATTAAATCCATATCCACCCCCGGGATACATGGCCGTTCTTCCTCCCCCTATATAAGGCGATTGCGACTGCGACGGTGGCTCGATATAAACCTCCTTCCCATTTCGATCGGTGCCGATGAGTTGCGGTTCGCCTGTGCGGATGGCTCGACTCATGGCTTGTCGGATAGCTTGATGACGACGATAGGCGGCGGCTTCTTCCTCGGCGCGCTGACGACGACGGGCTTCGCGTTCCGTATGGCTGGAATTGGTGAGCTTGTCTTTCATTTTGCGCCCGAGTTTGTGTATTCCCGTGGGTGCATCTTCGGCGTGGCGTGGGGGTTGCGCGGGACCTTGCGGGTGAGAGGATTCCTCATCCGTGCTTTCGGCTTCTAGATCGGCGTTGCTGGGCACGCGGTGCACGCCTTGGATTTGGCGGCGCTCGACGGGGGTTAGGCTTTGCATGTACTGATCGTCATCGTAGGGGTGGCGCCAGATTGATCGAGGGGGGGTTTGGGTGGTGTCGACGAAGAATTGATGGTTGGTTTCGGGGTCGAATTGGCGGATCCAACCGTCCGGGAGAGAACGAGCTTCGTCTTCCATGGAACGCCGACTTTGGGGGGGAATCCCATTTCTAGCTCTGTGTGTGGGGTTGCTCGAGATGGCGCTCTCGGTGTATGGTGGTGGTGGTTCGGATGCTGACATTGTGATGATGGGGCGATTTGTGAATGTGGTGTTTTTGGTAGGTACTTTCAATGAACGTTTGAGATTGGTATCGAGAGCTTTCGTACGATATGGACGTTTCAAAAAGTGTTATGGATAAGATTCAGATGTCAACGACGAGAAACAGATATAAAAAGAAATATCGGGCTTCAAGAACTTAAACTTGAGCTTGAATGAGGCGATGCGCCCAAATGACGTCAGTAATCAATAGTCAGTAAGTAGTAACGAGCCATAATTTGAATCCCCTTCACACCCATTCATTGGAAGCCATACCTTCCTTCAAATTCCTTTATAACAAGTTTATATGGCCATGTAGTGGCGGTGCAGCATACCATTAATTCCTCGGTAATTTTTCATCCCCTTTCCGCTCCGCAGCATCTTTGAATACACACTTTGTATAGGTGGCGATTTATTGCAATTTTCTCCCGCCAATAGAAATTAGATAAGATCGGTCCCTCACACTTGAATCTGTGATCTGGGCCTATATGTAGCTATCATTGAAACGTGAACTGCTGCTTAGCCGTCCGATTATATACAAAACAAAACAAAACTCTAATCGAATCTAATCTAATTCTCGTTGCAGAAACTCTATAGTAATACAACCAAGACAGCGCATCCGTAGCTTATCAACTTGGAATTAAAGTCACCATCGAATCTATAAGTTAAAAATTAAACCCCATTCTAAATACCTTTGTCCTCTCAACATCCAAATAAGCGACACCTCCACCGTGATCTAACAAACAACGCAATTCTACGAAATTTGACAGGGACAACTGTGATATCAGAAGAGAATACAGAAAGTTGTGAAAACGATCAAGAAAAGTAAATTCGTTTGAAGAGGAACTATAGATCTCGATCCGGCTGATCTTTTCACCGGCCTATGATTAACCATTTAATTAATATTTCGTTTGCACATTTTAGTTATGTGATCAAGAGACATGGCAGTATTTCAACGACTGAGACTAAGAATTTAGGCTCTCGTTCCTATACTACTTTTTAGAAACGTAGATGCATAAAGTCCTTCTTACAGGCCATTTAGAGTGTTTTGTGCTGCTAATGCATTGCCTGTTGGATGTTAGGTTTGAGATATTGTGGAGGGAGTGGAGCAATTTACCAGTGTTGAAATAATCGAGGAGCATTACTCGGGGTGGTCGACCCCAGATTGTTGTGCAGAGATCGGCTTGAGCTCCTATACTACCCACACCCGTTGCTGCGTTCTAAGAGAGTGGAAGTTAGCGATTGGTCACTGTGAAAGGGTTAAAGACTTATTACTTACCGTCTTTGCAGCTGCTGCTCTATCAGGTATGAGAATGCCAAAAATACTAACATCCAAATAGTGGTTTACTAGCAATAGGAATCCTTCCCCATTAGATCCCCCGGGACGATCAAGTGCGCATGTGGGAAATGTAGCAGTAGTTACATCGTATGCAGTTTCGAAAAAGTAGGAAAATTCTGGTAGGATATATGGAGCCACATTTGTATTTGCATCATAGTCTTCGACAAAGTAAGTTATTGGCTGCGGAAGAGATTGGTAGGACTGACTACTCACCAAGAAACATAACTAGTCGATCTCCAGCCGTGATCATTTCTTGAAGTGTAGGCCATTCTTCTATGGCCAGCTGGTGTGGTGGTGTATATGCATAGTTTGCTAGACCAGATGCCTCCATCACTGCACTGAAATTTCCCACAGGAACATAATCTCCATTTGTGAGTAGTAAGGTTACAACCTCGTTTGGGTTTGCATCAAGCCATTTCTTGATATCTGATAGATAATCGACAGCTGGACCAGCATCTGCATTCAAATTGGCGAGTTAATAATCACTTATCGAGGAGAAGTTGAAAACAGTAAAGGAAAAAGAATCGATTGACCAACGGATAAAACTGGATCTACAACTGACCTAGCTCAAAGCATGACGTATGGCAAAGCATCAATGTTCTGAGGAAATAATGAGTTTGGGCTTGAAGGAATCGAACACCAGCATTGAGTTGAGCCGTGACATCGATATTCTGATTTTGTGTCGGTAGATCCCCAACGAAAGCGCTATCGTGTGTTCCAATCTGGGATATATTCGACCATTTTCGGTCACATAGCTCTGCATAGCCATTGCAGACCTGTGCGACAGTGACTGATACGCACACAATTAGATATAAAAATATGAGACGCATTTCGCAGAATTATCCTCGTCTATAAATACCTCAATAGGAGTGTGTAGAAAAAAGCATGGGAGCGGAAAGGGAATCACTACCTTTATAAAATTGATGATATCGAGATATAGTAGTATGTATTGACATATGATCCCGCATATAGCTCGTAAATGGTTGTGTAGCTTCCATTTTAGATCATCGGTCCGAGTCATCCTAACCAAGGATATATTATGGGACTTACATAACTTATCTTTAACCACACGCCGCCATTATTCCAAGCGATACAATCTTAATGAGGTTTATGATGGATGCCCAGAGAGGAAGCTTATCTACGGAGTATTAATGGATCTGGATTATTTTGTGGGAGTTGACATCGAATTGACAAATGAAATTTGGTAGCTTACTCGTGGATAAGGAAGGATAAGTATAATATTTACCAACTGCCGATGCGGGGTTAGCGCGAGCGTCTAGGAAACAGATCTTTTTATATTGCATGGCATATACTACTCCATTATTAATTGTTATTAACTTGATCGCTCACATCTTCCCGTCTTCTTGCGCATTATTGTTGATTATGTTCAGCCACGCGCATTTTCATGGCACAAGTCAGCTAGAACTATTATTCATTGAAGGTTACACATACGTCTTCCAAAAAGCGTTCATGACCGAACCCAAAGACAAAGTTTGTCCGCATGTGATGGTGGAGAGGTCACGAAGAACTTGGGCTCAGCCTCGGATTTAATGTCATATTGAAGGGTAAACTTTACCCGATGATCGGAAAATATCACATACAGTATTCAACTGATGTTGAACACTTAAGCTTCGTCCAGTGGAAGTCCATCATAGGCTTTTGCTCAATCATGGTTACTGTCTGGCAGAATAGTAGTCTAAGTTGGCCACATAGCTGACTGAGCAGGGTAAATCTACTTTTTATTGCTCTTGTGCTTTATTTTTCCACTCAGTCTTTGCGCTCATCCTTTTAATGTTCCATAATGAACCAGAATTAGGAATGAGAGAAAGGAGAGCAAGCCGGTCTTCCTAGTCAGGAGGTGTAGGCGCGCCCCCTCTATTCGTAAAAGGACGTCCTCGCACGCATGCCGCTATGCCTCGAGCCGAAACGGCTCTTACGACGATGGAGAAAAAGAGGGAAGCCAAGCTTTTCACCACCTCGATTTTTAGATATACAACAAAACGATTGCCAGCCAAATATTTCAAGAAAGCATAAGACTTCGGGTTCTGCCATCCGAAGCTCACATCCTCTCTCTTTTTTATTCCAATCACACCATCCCCCCCCTCGCTCCCTCCACCCCTCTCCTCCCACAATCTTTAGAGTTATATATTGCCAGTCAGGACGATATAACGGCAAAAGTATGAAGTAGTACCTCATAGCAGTTAAGATCGGCTTTACGATAGATCAGTCTCCAATCTGTTTTATTTCTTCAGTCTATAAATAGTTTTTATTCTGAGTTTTTTATCAACAGGTCAGAGGATAGGGACGATACTGGAGACTACTGTTTATGAACTCCGTAGATTTATGTTGAAGGGGTCTAAAAACGAGGTTGGAGAAGTGAAAATTTACATGCAGGTGTATGTTGGTAGGGACTAATGTCACCACTTTCATGGTATCAGTAGTTCGAGATCTATAGAGGATGGTCTCTTTTGGTGAAGGATTTTTCTTTGTAGATTGGTTATACAGGTATACCACTTTTCCATTTAGTTGGTTTAGTAGTTGAATGAGGATGATTAATAGGTCTCGTAATGGGAAAGCCCACGTTGGAATATGGTAGGCCGTGGAGCGAATGAGGGTTATCAATTTCTTTTATCTTCTGGGTATAGTCCCCTTTCAAATCGTATGTATATCCAGCTCTTCAAATAATCCTACGGGTACTTCTCAGTTATAGATTCTCGGTTCAACTGGAAGCTGTTTCACACTTATTTATATCATAATTCCTGATTTCCACAGCTATTCATTTGATGCTCTATCGTTCTCTCCCTCCCTTTCCTTCTCCTTTTCATCCCCTCTCGCTTACCTTAACCTCCTCCTATTCCACCTCACACTTCAACTTCTGGCTCCTATGCTTCACCTTTCAAACAGTCTACGAAGAGGCACCGGCTAGTAAAAGCAGGGGGTGGAACATGGTGGGCCGATTTGAGAAGGAGGATATGGATCATCGTCCATTGATGGTATTCCAGTGGCGTAATAAAAATGATCTGAATGAAAAGTGAAATGAATGATAAAAACAATGAAGCAATTTGAGAATGGTTTATTCTCACGGACACTGTAGCATAGCAAAGAACAAACCTCATAACTGAGGTATTCTTCACAAACTTGCTCACTTGCTTAGTCGACATGTCGACTAAGCAACTCGAAAAAGCTATTGAATAAAATTCATATTTTTGTTGTTCTCTTGTTTGTTTTTGTTGCATCTGGGGTATCTTTGGGTTTTTTTTTGTTTTGGACAAGTTTGAATCAACAAAACAACAGAGAGAAGGTGAACATACAATACTGCACATAATGGCTTTCTTTACCCTTTCGCGCTTCCTTGCTGAGCAGATCCATCATTCGAATCAAGAACAATCCGCTTCCTCACTATGTTCCTCGGTCGCGACACCACGATCTACAGCTTCTGCTTTGGCTAGTCCTTCTGCAAATCTCAAGGGAAGGCAATTGTCTCCATCGCTGTATTCTTCACCTGCAATACCACCACAATTTGCACCTTCCGCTGTTGGAAATGCATCCAAGAGCCCCATTCGCAAGCATTCAGCTCCTTCACTATGTTCTTTACGTGCGAATTCACAGTCTACATCTTCTATTGTAGAAAATACCTCTGAGAGTCTCGCAGATAGCAGCTCTAAGCTGCAGCAAGATAGACACAAAGCAAACGAGTCAGACAAGGAGGAAAGTCTTCAGCAAATACCAGAGGTAAGTTTCCCAAAGAGACTCCATAAACTGGTGTATTAGTGGTAAAATTATCATTACTGTTGATCCTGACATAAATGTAGGAAGAACCTCAAGTGGCAGTCCTTCTTCCAATAGGCATATTTTCACGCCTGCTCATCAAAATCAAGGTAAGTTTCAAGAAGATTTCCCGCTATCTGGCGTGATATTTACAAGGTAATCATTACTTTTGCCGATCTAACATATAGAAGGAAATTCAACAAAAGCCATATCTTCCATTCGCCAAAGCCGCGCCGCTGCTGAAAGAGGAAGTTGCTAAACAAACGTTTCGGTACAGTGTAAGTTTTCTGGAGCATCCCATGACCAGCTGGTGTGTTGCTGGCATCAAAACCATTACTTTTGCTGAAGAAACATACAGGATGAAACGGAAGCCTCTCCTCCTCTCCCTCTCGCCTTCGCCATACTCAAACCACTGCTCAAACGAGCGAAGATCAAGAACATCCGCATCGACAAACACGAATATCATTTCTACGGCGCCACATCCCCAGAAGTGATTGCATCCGAGGCTGCAAAATTTATATGCGGTAACTCTCGCGCGTCCAAATCGTCCATAAAGAGAATCCTCAAGCAATTCCTCGCCATCACGAGCAAAGACTCTCAAGATAGCTGCCGCGTCCGTTCTGAAGCCATATGGTTCTTGGTGAACATGACGAAAAAGTCGGAGGACTTCAATACAGCCAGATGGCACCGAGATGGAAGAATGATCGGATGTACTGACGCGAATCACCTCCTTCATTGCAGATATGCCACTACACTCGCTGGACCTACAACTCTCGTTCTCCAAGAGACAGATGTGGTCTCAAAAGGCATGCTTACATACGTGGGGAACCGAAGGAAGCTCTCGGATTTCCTTGCCTCGGAAGAACCCTTAAAACTATCCCCTAACCAAATCATCCGGTTTTCATGGGGCAAAGAGGATAGCCCCGTTCATTCCGAACCGGATTTGGTAAGCGATAGACTATTTATCTCTTGCATCTATGGAACTCTGAGCGAGATCCAAGATATCGCCGCCACTCGTAGACAGGCGATTGGAGATCCTCGGGCGTTCTTCAGAGCAGGGGGAGAGGAACAGGTCTAGGGAGAGGCCAAATGCATAAATCGCGGGATTCAACCGTGTTGAGAAAGGATGATATAATTGGCTATTGCAACTAACATATCTGGCGATGATTAGTTTGGAATGGAAGGATAGGATAGGATAAGAAGAGTAGACGATCCGAGATAATAGGACATGATAACTTGATTTGGAGTCAAAGGGTGGGATCGAATGAGACTATAGAAACTAATACAGAAACGAATGATATTAAAAGAGATGAATCAAATAAGTCCAGTTTATTTTTCCAAATGGGAGATGGAGTTGTCGATTAGAAAATTGTAAGAATGAGATGAGCGAGGATTTAGAAAATATAGAAGATACTGATTAGTGTGAAATTGAAAAACGAAATAGAACGAGAGTGTGATATAAAGTGATGAATGAATAATCGATATATAAGAGAATAAATCGAACGAATATCATTTATTCCTATATTATATAAATTCCTACTTAATTTCCTTTAATCCTATATACAACCCCCTTTCCCTCCATCTTCCTTAATATAAAATTCCCATAAATACCAATCGTCAATTATTCATAATCCAACCTAATATTTCTCTTTCATTGTATATCCTGCATATCTGTATTATACCCAATTATATTTCCAATTGGATAAGATACTTTAATCTTGTATATTCCATTTGTATAAATTAGATATTGTTTGATATCTAATGTTGCTCTATTCACCGTTCTGATTCGAATTCCTGGTTCGCTCTTTCAAAAACGAATACCCGGTCACAAAGTATTATAGAACTTAGATAGAGGTTGAATTGATAGATATTATATTCAATAAAGGGAAAGGAAAAGGATTCATAGGATCTTATAAAAGAGGATCCCCGCGTATAGCACGAACCCCTGGCTCCTGACAATTAAAGCGATTTGATTAACTTTTACAACGGAGAGATGGGGGCGGGGTATTCAAGAACTAAATCCCATTATAGATATATAATATTCACTTCATGATATCTGTGAAGCACCTTTCTTATCTCTCTTGCTCATACTTGGAAAGATTATTTCAAATAAGTTCATGTAGCTCATTGATCCATTCGTGTGGGTCTTCGATAAGTTCATACTATGAAAGTGATCAATCTGACTATAAAATGTTGTGCACTGTCCCTAACGACAAACAAGAATTTTCAACCTCAACTTTCAAGTACCAGTATAGGTATTAACTGCTTCCAGGAAGCCGGGCAAAAGCTACTTCTCAAATTCTAGTTTGGCTTTCAATTATGCGAATCATATATCAGAAAGAATCAGCGGAAGGGTGGTGTTGTATGATGTCTATTGATTAGAGTGGGTATTTAGACGTCATGTTGAATCCTCGATGAACTAGAAAATTACGAGCTCACTCTCAGCACCTTTAGCAACACAGGAACACATTGATATCCTGCCAATCAACGGTTGGCCCTACTGGTTCCTTCTTCGACATACTTCTACATAAAAGTTTGAGGTCGACCATGTACATTCCGCTCCTCGGACGACGAGACCTATATGTTATGATTCCTTCCATCTTAAAATGACTGCTCTGATCAGACAGTAGAACGCTTTGTGGCTTGCTGTTCTCTACGGCGAGTGATCCATCGAGACAGCTGAAGGCCGATAAGTCCAGCTGCGACGATGAAGACCACGCAGAAGACAACAATGACACCAGGCTCACGAGCTGCCCAGTTCTTTCTCTTAACAAGTTGTTGTGTAGCTTCGCGGATCTGGATAGTTGCCATTTCGATCGATTACTGTAAATCAGACCATTAGTCAAGAGCTCAGTATCAAGTGTTGGAATTTTTAAATCAATCCTTCACATTGAAACGTTGTTTCTTGCGAGTCATCGAGATCTGCTAAATAGATCACCAGCTTGACACTCAAAATCTAAATCCATGGATTGAGAAAGGGCAGCCTGGGCTTTTGGTCGCAAGTGCTGCCTAGAGTGAGGAGAGGCTATATTACTCACTGGCTTGAAGTTTGGGATTGAGGTGAAGGAGGCTCTTTGTAAGAATTAGTAAATTCATTGAAGTTTAAAGAGTATCGGCGAAAGCATTACTCACGTTGAAGTATGATTTCGTAAAGATTTTGACGGTCAAATATTCGTAAGTAAGAAGCTGTTTTATTAGCCAATTGATCTGTTGAACGGTCAATTTCTGATGTTAGGAATGCAATCAATTACTGCTTAAGAGACGAGCCAGAGACGAAGACAGAGGTGCTGCAATGCGAGATTTATGCCAACCCAATTGTGCAACTCGAAGTTTGATCATGTACAAAGATGATTCACGACAAGCTGATGTGCTTATCTTTAACGCGGGGGGAATGCGGGGAAGGAGTGAGGAATTCAAAATATGTTGGATATAACTTACCAGACAGATGTGGTAAACTTCTGCAGTAATATTATTGGGATGAATGATGACGATTGATGAGAAGTCTTTTTGGGGGGGGAGATGGGAGAGAAGTGAGAAAGGTAAAGATATCTACCCATTTAGAGGAGGTTGGTTGGTGTAATTTTCGGAAGGATAATGAAACAAAATGGTGAATGTTGAGGAAGGCGCAAACGAGTTGGAATAGGATTGGCGGTGCAACTTCTAATCACCAACGTCGCTGCTTTCAGAGATGAGACGAGAACACCAGGAACAATAACAACTATAACTGCCAGGTAGGTACCTATTCATCGAACTCTGTTGTATATTATACATTTCTCTCTTTTTAATCTATTAACCATCTATTAACCATCTATTAAACATCTAATATCCATCTAATATCCGTCTACTATCCATCTACTATCCATCACAATATTTAAGTCTCCAAGTTCTCGAATGTCCCAAAGATCTAAATCGTCTAGCTTAACCTGTAAGAATCATCACCATTAATATTCGCCAGGCGCCATAATTGCCTGTAGCATTCCATATTTTGATGTATAGATCTAGAAATCGACGACAAAACTCGAAAGACATCATCAGTTCGGCATTCAACTCTCTGTTGTTCTTTGTAACGAGCTTGATCACCGACTTGGGATTCAGAATCATGTGATATATTCCAATCACATGACTCGGCACTTGATCCTTGTGATCATCGCACATTATCTCAATTTTCAGACCCTCTGTTCGATTTTACGTTCTGTATTTTAGCTTCGTTTTAT
>NGKH01000008.1:803331-822293 GCA_002162575.1 Sclerotinia glacialis | reverse complement strand
GATTTTTATTGATTGAATATATCAAAATATTATTTAAATAGTATATACAATATATATCGAGATATTTCGATAATATATTATTTATGAATCACATGAATATTGCTGGTATATTGATTAACCCAAATAATATAATCTGATATTCGTATAATCCATATCTGCATTTGAAAACGGTTTTCTATTCCTTGCCTTCTTTGATTCTAATCAAATAATAACCATTATATAGATCTATTTTCGTAAATATAATTGTTCCATTTAATCGATCTCTCAATTTTGTAATTAATGAAAATAGGTATTGATCTTTTATAATAAGTATATTTAGTTTCCTATAATCCATAATTAATCTTCTAATACTATTTTTTTTTAGATACCTATATAATTGGATTTGATATTTTGGATAAGGATTCTTTAATCTATCCTTTAGTTAAATTATTATCGATATATTATTTAAGCATCTTTAATTCATCAATTGATATTATATAAATTGGGGTATATATTGATATCTTATCTTCCTTCAATACTATCTTGTAATTCTATAATTTATATTCTGATAAAGTATATTGGGTTTCTGGTTCTTCAAAGATTCTTGTATATTTCTGGTATTATTTGAATATATCTTTTTAAGAAGGATCCTGGATTGAATATCTTATATCATTGATGCTATTTGCTTTCAATTCTTTTTGGTATATATTCTGTTTTACAAACATCTTTTATAATTCTATATAATTGTCTATATATTAATCGAAACTTATAGTTTCTTTAAACCAATCAATAATAGAATTATATACTTTCAATTATAATATCCTTAAAATGATTTTTTGATTCTTAAATGGAACAATATCAAATTGAATAAACTTTTCGTATTGATTTATACTCATCGATATTGATTAGGTTTTCTACAATATTATATCATCAATCTTTGCTAATTGTCTATCAATTAATTGCAATTGGTAAAGTTTCGATTTCGTTTGAAGTTGTATTCCCAAATACTTTATAATTTCTGATATTATAAAATTTTCTATAATTTCTAAATTTATTATAATCTGGATTGTTTGTCTATTTATTTTAGCTTTGCAATAAATCTGTCCTATTTGATTTGTTGTATTCAATTGACTTTGATCGATTTATAGATATAGATAATTATTGCCTAAAAACACAAAGTTTCGTAATTTATCTTCATTATCCAATAATTTTGTAATATCTATACCTTTTCTTATTTTGTCGATGAATATATCTTTTCAAATTGTTATTGTAATAATATTATCCTATACTTTTAATAAACTTCCTATTATCGATGATGGTATTATAATTTGAATTTTGAATTGATATTTATTATTTATTTTCCTGTATAGAAAAACATTGTTGTTTTTGATCTTTATGTTTAGATGATAATAAAAGACTTCCTATACTTCATCTATTTTTGGGTATTTTATATATTCATAATTAATCCTTTTAATAAAAGATATATTAATGATAATTCCATATTATAGAATTCGATGTTTATCGATGAATCATGCTTCATAGGTTTCTTTTACTTGAATATTGATTATATTGGCGTTTTCATTAAAGGTTTTGTCATCTATATTTCCGAACTTTTAGATATAGCAATTCCATCCATTGATTTCTTGAATAATCTATAGCTCTCTCTGATTAGATTCTTTTTCAATCCATCATAAATTTTCAGTTTCTTTTTCAAATTTATCTTGCTCAGATCCTTCTTTAATATATTTTGGTGATTAATTTGTAAATAGATCGATTTTATTGACTGTATATAATTGAGGGATAAAGATAGTGTTAAATTAGCCTTTGCCGAACTTCTTCTTTTAGTATCCATTTCTTTTTGTACTAATATTGTTTTTACTTCAATAGTTTCTTGTTTGATAACCTACTTTTCTATATTCAAAACATAATTTATTATCTCATCATCGCTTCTTTTTAAGATCGTTTTGGATTGATATTTTATAAATAATATTCAACTTTATAGAATCTTTATATTATTATAGATTAT
Organism: Sclerotinia glacialis; assembly: GCA_002162575.1. Taxonomy (NCBI): domain Eukaryota; kingdom Fungi; phylum Ascomycota; class Leotiomycetes; order Helotiales; family Sclerotiniaceae; genus Sclerotinia; species Sclerotinia glacialis. The sequence goes on along the minus strand of NGKH01000008.1, from coordinate 820,288 downwards.
AATGTTATCTACCTTTGTTCTTTCGGTATTTTCCTTGATTTCATTCTCTTTAAGGTTTATAAGTCCATTAACTTATCTTATACTTATAAAGTCGATCATTATATTCGATGGATTCCTCAATCAGATTGTTCAAATCATCATATACAACTGATCTATCAAATTCCAATCTAATTTCTGGTTTAAATCCTTTACAATAATGGTTTATAATCGTTATTGAATCCTATTTTATCATTTTTATATATTATCGGAATTCTATAATATATTTGACAATTGATCTTGTTTGTTTAATATTAAATAGCTTTTTTTCAATTACTTTTCCTTCATTAATATTATCAAATACTCTTCGAATCTCTTTCTTAAATCCGATAAAGGTATTGAAGATTACTCTGATTGGTTGTATATGATTTGCGTTATCATACTCGAAGTAATCGTGTAAATAAAATTGAATCTATTTAGATACTTCTTTTTTAAAGTATAATATAATCTATATACTTTTGATTGAATCGATGATGAACTTGTCCTTATTGAATTTGAAGTATATCTCAAGTTATAATAAGAATTTCTCAAATTCTTGTTGGTTTCCAATGTATTTGTTTGGTAAGATTATCTTAAGGGTTTTATTGATCATAATGTCTTTGGATTCCCTTATTGTAATATCATTGTCTTTATCGATTATCTGATTTATCGAAAGCATATTGATATATTGGTTCTTTTATAGAATATTGTTGATAATTGTTATATTAAGCGATTGATATCGATTCGGTATTTGAAACAATAATAATACTCAAAGTGTTACAAAGACAACTTTTTGGTTATATAGAAATGATTATAAAGTTCTGAATATAAAGTAAATTTAGATTAAACTTCAAATAGATAATCGATAAAGTAATATAATAACTGATTTGCTATTTTTGTAATTATATTATAAAAGTAATGATTATTCTTGAACACAAAGCTTTATATTGTAATGGAATCCTGATTCCTTATATAAACCTTTATATTTTGGAGCATTCAGGATCTTTTAAGGTCCTGGACCTAAGTCCTTTATGGACCTTACTTTATTATGCTTGATATACAGGGTCCATCATGTGAGTGGTTATGTCATGTTACCTGTCGTAACACTGACCTGTCGTCTGTTGAATTGTTTCGTAATGGTGAAATAGATTAAATTCTTATAATCTGTAAATATTTGTATTATGTATTTGAACCTTTCCAGATATATTCTTCATTCCCTGAATACTTCGATTATTGCTAAAAGTTCTTTGTTATAAATCTTATAATTTAATTTTGTTGATAATAGTTTCCGGGAATAGAATATAATTGGTTATTATTTTCCATTTTTATTTCATTAATTAAATATAATATCAATAACAAAATCTAAGGAATCTGTTTCAATAAAAATCTCCTTTTTTGAATCGAATATAAGCAATATTGGTTTTTTAATTATTGTTTATTTGAATATCTCAAATGATTTTGTTGCTTTAGTAATTCAATCGAATATTCCTTGATCTTTTCTAGTAAGATCAATTAAATAAATAATAATTGTTGAATATCTTTGTATAAATCGTTAATAAAAATTAACGAATTCTAAGAAGGATTGTATTTCTTTATATTGATTGATTGTTTTCATTCGAGTATTGCTTTAACTTTGTTTTTATTCATTTTGAATCTTTAATTTGATATTATAAATCTTAAGAATTCTGTTTCTATAATATAGAATTTGTATTTGTTAGATTTGTAAAGCAAATCTATATTTGTTAAACATTTTAGGATATTATTGATATCTTTAATATACTAATTTTTACTGATTGAATATATCAAAATATCATTCAAATAATATATATAATATATATCGAAATACTTTGATAATATATTATTTATAAATCATATAAATATTGTTGATATATTGGTTAACCCAAATAATATAATCTGATATTCATATAATCTATATCTATATTTGAAAGTAATTTTCTATTCTTTGTTTTTCTTGATTTTAATCAAATGGTAATTGTTATATAGATATATTTTTGTAAATATAATTGTTTTATTTAATTGATCTTTCAATTCTATAACTAATAGAAATAGATATCGATCTTTTATAATAAATATATTTAACTTTTTATAATTTATAATTAATCTTCTAATATTGTTTTTCTTAAATATCTATATAATTGGATTTGATATTTTAAATAAAGATTCTTTGATTTATTCTTTGGTTAAATTATTGTCGATATATTATTTGAGTATCTTTAATTTATTAATTGATATTATATAAATTAAGGTATATATTGATATTTTGCCTTTTTTTAATATTATCTTGTAATCTTATAATTTATATTTCAGTAAAATATATTGGGTTTCTGGTTCTTTGAAGATTCTTGTATATTTCTGATATTGTTCAGATATATCCTTTTGAAAAGGATTTTGGATTAGGTATTTTATATTGTCAATATTGTTTGCTTTCAATTTTTCTTGATATATATTCTGTTTTGCAGATATCTTTTGCAATTCTATATAATTGTTTGTATATTAATCGAAACTTATAATTTCCTTAAACCAATCAATAATAAGGTTATGTGCCTTCAATTATAATATCTCTAAAATAATTTGTTGATTCTTAAATAGAATAATATCAAATTAAATAAACTTTTTATATTGATTTATACTCATCGATATTGATTGAATTTTCTATAATATTATACTATCAATTCTTATTAATTGTCTATCAATTAATTACAATTGATAAAATTTCGATTTCATATAAAATTGTACTCCCAAATACTTCACAACTTTTGGTATTATAAAATTTCCTATAATTTCTAAATCTATTATAGTCTGGATTGTTTGTCTATTTATATTAGTTCTATAATAAATCTATTTTATTTGATTTGTTATATTCAATTGACTTTGATCAATTTATAAATATAAATAATTATTATTTAAAAATGTAAAGTTTTGTAATTTATTTTCTTTATTTAATAATTTTGTAATATCCATATTTTTTCTTATTCTATCGTTAAGTATATTCTTTCAGATTGTTATTGATATATTATTATCCTATATTTTTAATAAACTTTCTATTATCAATAATAATATTATAATCTGAATTGTAAATTGATAATCGTTGTTTATTTTTCTGTATAAAAAAACATTATTGGTCTCAATCTTTATATTTGGATGATAATAAAAGACTTCCTATATTTCATCAATTTTTGGGTATACTATATATTTATAATTAATTCTTTTAATAAAGGATATATTAATAATAATTCTGTATTATAGAATTCGATATTTATCAATAAATTATGCTTTGTAGGTTTCTTTTATTTAAGCATTGATTATATTGGCGTCCTTATTAAAGATTCTATCATCTATATTTCCGAATTTCTAGATATAGTGATTCTATTTATCGATCTCTTGAATAGTCTATAGCTCTTTTTAGCTAGGTTCTTTATTAATCCATCATGAATTCTCAATTTCTTCTTCGAGTTCATTTTGTTCGGGTTCTTCTTCAATATATACTAATAATTGATTTGTAAGTAGATCAACTTTATTGATTATATATAATTGAAAGATAAAGATAATATTAAATTAATTTTTGCCGAATTTCTTTTTTTGGTATCTATCTTTTTTTGTATTGGTATTGTTTTTGTTTTGGTATTATTTTGTTTGATAATCTGCTTTTTTATATTCAAAGTACAATTTGTTATTTCGTTGTTGTTTCTTCTCAAGTGTTACGAAGGTAACAGCTGATGTGTTTGTATAAACTTGGGCCATATGCAAACAAGATAGGATTCGATCATATTAGTATATGATTATAACCACCTTAGGATCATATATATATATATTATCAGAATATACAAATAGGAAAGCTTCGAGTATATCATATGATAGACAGCTCTGGAACGACAACGCTTTAGGAGCGTTCAGTTATTTTAGTTGTTCGAAAAAGACGAAAAACTATATAATCAAGATGGATTTCCTTTATATAAAGCTTTGTACTCAAAATCAATCATTTAGTATACTTTACTATTAGTTACAAATAGTATATTCATATTGTTATTATTTAAATCCTTGTTTGACGCTTAATTATAAACCTACTTCGAAAGCCTAGAACATTTCCATATGATCTAGATAGTTATCTTTGTAACACTTTGAGCATCTTTATTGTTTTAAGCATCGATTCGATAAATAACGATATTATATCTTTTAAGATATTACAGTTTAGCAACCTGTTACGCTGGGTAACAAGAGAACTCTCACATGCTATCTATATCATGTGACTGACTCAGTAAGGATCAATGAACTCAGCATTGATCCATATTGATCCTCCTAATTAGCCATAAACATAAAGAACTATATAATCAAGATGGATTTCCTTTGTATAAAGCTTTGTGCTCAAGATCAATCATTTAATATACTTTATTATTAATTACGAATAGTATATTCATTATTATCATTATTTAAATCCCTGTTTGACGCCTAGTTATAAACCTACCTCGAGAGCCTAGAACACTTCCACATGATCTAGACGGCTACCCTCGTAACACAACCCTGCTACGATCAATCAGGTCATACCCGAAAATATCGACAAGGACAGAGATATCGTTATAGAAGGTATCGAAGATCTTAAGGAAATCATTGTCATCGAAACTTTTAAAATCGTTTTATCAGATTGGTTTATTGGCAATCAATAAGAATTAGAAACCTTTTTGCTCCAATTTGAGATCTACTTCTAATTCAATCAGGATAAATTCAATTATAATGCCGACAAAAACGTTTGGGCTGTATCTTATTTTAAAAGAAAAGTCGCTAAATAGATCCAACTATATTTCAAGGATTATTTCATCAATTTAAATGAGCCAAAAAAGCGAATATACTTGATTCAAATCATCTTTAAGAGATTCGAAGGATTCAAAAAAGAAATACAAAGAATATTCGGGAATGTCAATGAATTATATGATGTTGAATTCAAGATCTATGATTTCAAGCAAACAGGGTCGGCAATCAAATATATTGTGGAATTCAGAAGGTATATAAATATCATTGAATAGAAAAAGAATATAATAATGAGTTATTACCGGAAAGAGCTCAAATCTGAAGTCAGGCTAGAATTAGATCGCAATTGTACTTGGGAAGATTTAAATGAGTTAATTGAGGAATCTATCAAAACGAATGAGATACTTTACAAGTATCAAAGGGAATGCCGATCTTCTAACTTTTATGGAAACCGAGATTATAGTAAGTACCACAAAAATGAAGGAAGACCTTGAGAAAACAAATAATCTTATAAAGAACCAATATAATTAGATATAATATTTAAAGATAAACTATTTAAAAAGAAAATAAAGCAAAGATGCAAAAATAAACTATACTTCGAATATAGCAAGTTAAATTATCAAACTAGAGACTGCCGAAACAAGAGATTATCAAAAGGAGGTTATTATAAAAAGTTTGGCAAAGAACAATTCAATATTACCTTTGTATCTCAATTATACATTTTATATTTAATCGAAGACGATAATTACGAATAAAAGGAATATCAAAAAGAAATCGATATAATGCCTTGAGACCAGAAAGGGTTGAATATTATAGACCAATATGAATTGGAGTGTTTACAAACTTCCTCCCTTGCTTTTGTTGAAATGGAACTGAAAGAAATATTATCGGAAGAACAGATAACTAAACATATTGTTATAAACTAAACAATATATTATAATGAAACTTGCAGAATTCATCTATTAAACAAGAAGGTTACAGATTGATTTCTTCAAAAGAAAGTAAGGAAAATCTATAAAAAGGGAAAAACAATTAAGATCTATAAGGAAGGCCGAGGACAATTGAATATTGTAGGACAGATAGGTCAGATCTATTGTAATACAAGAATAAACGGACAAACAATCCAGATTATAATAGATTCAGGAATTACAGGAAATTTTATTATATTAGGAATTGTGAAGTATTTGGGAGTACAATTTCAAACGAAATAGAAATTATATCAATTGCAATTAGTTGATGGACAATTAGCCGGATTGGACGGAAAGATTTTGTAGGAGATTCGTTTGTTGCAAATAAGTATAATTCAATATAAAAAGGTTATCCAATTCGATATTGTTTTATTAGGAAATCAATAGATCATTCTGGGAATGCTATAATTGAAAGTATATAACCTTCAGATTGATTGGGCATCGGAAACTATATTATTTCCGAAGAAAAGCAATCGATGAGATACATTAAAGCCAGTAAGGCTGAACATATGCAATGGAGAATTGAAGGCGAACAGCATCATTGATATAAAACATCAAATCCAAGATCCTTTATTAATGATGAAGAAAGATGAACCTTTTGTATAAATAAAGAATAAACAGAAGAAGTTGTTTGAAATCATCTTTATAGCAAAACAAGATAAAGCACCAATACCGATACAATACCAGAAGTACAAGAAATTATTCGAAGAAAGAAAAAATCATAACGCTTTATTAAAACATAAATTATGGGATTACAAAATAGTATTGGAAGAAAGCAAGATGTCTCTATTCAGACCAATCTATCCGATGTCAATCTTTGATTTAGAGATACTTAGGGATTATATTGACGATATATTAAAAAAGGAATAAATCAGAGAATCTATCTTATAGATAGCTAATCCTATATTATTTGTATTAAAGAAAGATAATACAAAAAGGTTTTGTATAGATTATCGCAAATTCAATGATATAACGATCAAAGATCGATATCCATTTTCATTAGTTATGGAATTGAGGGATTAATTGGGAAAAGCCAAGATTTTCTTCAAGTTTGATCTACAAAACGGATTCCATCTAATCAGAATAAAGGAAGGTGAGGAATAGAAGACAGTATTCAGAATCCGATATAGATTATACAAATATCAGATTATATTATTCGGATTGATAAACATATCAACAATATATATATGTTTGATCAATAATATATTAAGAAAATATCTAGATATATATTGTATATATTATCTAGATGATATATTGATATTTTCAGAAACAAAAGAATAATATATCCAGAATGTTTATAACATTCTACAACTTTTGAAGGAAGCAGATCTTTAATGCAAACCCAGCAAATACGAATTTCATATCATAGAGACAGAATTCCTAAACTACATTATATTCTCAAAAGATCTCAAGATGAGTTCCGATAAAATAAAAGCAATCAAAAAATGAGAATCATCGATAAATATAAAGGAAATACAATCCTTTTTAGGGTTCGCCAATTTTTATCGACAATTCATTAAGAACTATTTAAAGATAATTTCCCCAATGATTGAAATCACTAAAAAGAATCAGGGAAAGTTCCAATAGATGGAAGCAGTATAAGCAGTATTTGAATGCTTCAAGGAAGCATTCGCAGGAGAACCAGTTCTCAAAGTTTTCAATCCAGAACTACCAATAATTGTGGAGACGGACTCTTCAGACTATGCATTAGATGTAGTATTCAGCCAGTTAGGCTTGAACAAGAAATAGCAATCAATTGTTTATTATTTATACAAATTATCGTTAGCCGAACTAAATTACAAAATATACAATAAAGAATTACTAGCGATAATAGATGCTTTTAAAGAATGGAGAGTGTATTTGGAAGGATCGAAATATACGGTGCAGATGTATACAGATTATAAGAACTTAGTCTATTTTATTACAACAAAGGAATTGAATAGATGACAGATCTGATGATCGGAGATCATAATTGTTTACAACTTCAGAATTTTATATATTAAAGGAAACGAAAATGCTAGGGCAAATACTCTCAACCGAAAACCAAAATACTTACAAAACAAAATATACAAATTATATATGATATTAAAATAGAAAAGCAATACTTTAATTTACAATAAATTATAATTCGCTATTATTTCAGGAATAAATTACGATACTATCAAGGATATCATAAAAACGGAATATACAACAGATGCTACAATCAAAAGAATCCTAATTAAACCAGACAATCTAAAAAGGGGATTCATTATAGAAGATAAGTTCATCTACTTTTACAATAAACTTTACATACCCTTCAATCTAGTTAAAGATTACATTATAGAATAATATGAGTTATTAGCTTATAGGCATCAAGGTATTGCAAGAACCTTTGCCAGAATAAGGAAAGAAATGTACTTTCCAAAAATAAGGATTATAGTTGAAAATGTAATTGGGAACTGCAATACTTGTATAAGGAATAAAGCTGTTCGGCATATCCTTTATAATCAATTCAAAACCCCCGAATTACCTATTCAACCTTGAAAATCCATTGCTTGGGATTTTGTAATGAAACTATCATTATCCAAGAATCTGGTTACCCAAAAGGAGTATGATTCTATATTAATAGTAATAAATAGATTAACCAAGTTTGTTTATATAATATTATTCTGTGAAATTTGGACAACAAATAATCTTGTTTATATATTCATATAGAATATAATTAATATTCATAATATACCAAATGAGATTATCTCAAATAAAGACAAACTATTCATATCGAAGTTTTGGTCTACTTTTATAACATTACTTAAAATCAAAAAAAAACTTTCAACAATTTTCCATCCACAAACAGATAGCCAAACAAAACAATTAAATTAAACGATGGAAACCTATCTTTGCTATTATATCAATTACAAACAAAACAATTAGATTAAATTATTATCTTTAGTATAATTCGTATATAATACATCAGAAACGGAAACCATAAAAATAATGTCAATATACATTAACTTTGGGTTCAATTTATTAGCTTACAAATCATTATTGCTGCAAAATGCGAATACAAACGAAACCATAAAAAATATCATAGAAATCAAAAAGCTTCATAAACAACTCTCTTTGGATTTATAATTCATCACTTTAAGAACAACATCGTACTACAACAAATCAAAAAATATAGGACCTACTCTTAAAAAGAAAAATAAAGTTTATCTTATTCAAAAAAACATACAAACAAAACAACTCAATAATAAACTAAATTATAAGAAATTAGGACCATTCAAAATCGATAAAATAGTAGGACCAATCAATTACAAATTGAAACTACCATATACAATAAATATCCACCTAATATTTTATATCTCATTCTTTAAGAAAATACTATCAAAAGCATTTGATATACCAATAACAGAAATCGAACCAATCAATCCTAACATCATATATAATATTGAAGCAATACTAGATTGTAAATATATCAGAAACAAAATCAAATACTTGATCAAATGATTGGATTACTTACATTCGAAAAACATATAGGAACTCAAAAAGGATCTTAATTGCCCTAAAAAGTTACAGGCATTCTATCTGAAGTATCTATATTTGTTAATAAAACCTCAAACTCGATATCAGATTACGAAGGAAACAAAGGATCCGAAGGATTCAAAAAGGAAAAAGGGTCAAAATCGTTTAATACATTCGAACTAGCTTCAACAAATACTGACAAACCAATACCTATTTGCTCCTTTTCTTTCTTTATATATTCATTTTCCAACTTTTCCTTTTCTTTTACCTTTACTAATTTATCAAAAATCTGCAAACCATAACGAAGCATTTCGAATTCATACTTCAACAAAAAACGCTTCTGTTTTCGTAAACACAGAATTTTAATTATAGCCTTTTTCTTTTTTTGATTCAATTGTTCCTTTTATTGGGACAAACTTTCCCAATCACTTTCAAACGGACCTCGAACATCGTATTTCTTGTTATTACGAATGCATTCGCTGTATTGTAAAGAATCGGAAGGCGAAACAATACATTTGCGATTTATATATTCATATAAAGAGCATAAAAGCATTTCAAAACCTTTTTGTTCAATAAGATAAACAAGACAAATCTGTTCTTTTCTTTTATCAGTAATTGAAGAAGGCATAACAAAGAAAGAAAAGAAATGTATAATCATTCAGAAAAGAAAAAAAGGATATATTAATATAAATGTTTAAAACCAACATTAAATTAAGAAAAGGATAGTGTTACAAAGATAACAGTTGATGTATTTGTATAAGCTTAGGCTATATACAAACAAAATAGGATTCAATTATATTAGTATATGATTATGATTACCCTAGGATTATATATATATATACCATCAGAATATACAAATAGGAAAGCTTCGGGCATATTATATAATGGATAGCTCTGAAATGATAACGTTTCAAAAACATTTAACTATCCTAACTATTCGAAAAAGACAAAGAATTATATAATCAAGATGGATTTCCTTTGTATAAAGTTTTGTACTCAAAATCAATCATTTAGTATACTCTACTATTAGTTACGAATAGTATATTCATATTGTTATTATTTAAATCCCTGCTTAACGCCTAATTATAAACCTACCTCAAAAGCCTAGAACACTTCCACATGATCTAGACGGCTACCCTCGTAACATCAAGATCATCTTGGATTAAGGTTTTGTAGATAATATCCAATTTTATAAGATCTTTATATTATTATAGATTATAATGTTATTTACTTTTGTTCTTTCAATATTTCTTTTGATTTCGATCTTTTTGAGATTTGTAAGTCTATTGATTTGTTTTATATTTATAGAATCGATCATTGTATTCAATAGATTCCTCAATCAGATCGTTCAAGTCTTTGCTTACAAATGATCTATCGAATTTTAATCTAATTTTTGGTTTAAGCCTTTTATAATAATGGTTTATAATAACTATCGAATCCTATCTCATCATTCTTGTATATCATCGGAATTCTGTAGTATATTTGATAGTTGATCTTGTTTGCTTAATATTAAATAGTTTTTCTTCAACTACTTTTTCTTTATTAATATTATCAAATACTTTTCGAATCTCTTTCTTAAATCTGTTAAAAGTATTGAAGATTGATTTGGTTGATTATATATAATCCGAGTTTCTATATTCGAAGTAATCATATAGATAAGGTTGAATCCATTTAGATGCTTCTCCTTTGAAATACAATGTAGCCTATACACTTTTTGTTGATCCATTGATGAATTTGTCCTTATTGAATTTAAAGTATATTTTAAATTATAATAGGAATGTTTCGAGTTCTTATTGATTCCTAATATATTTATCTAATAAAGCTATCTTAAAGGTTTTGTTGATTATAATATCTTTGGATTCTTCTATAATAATATCGTTATCTTTATCGATTATCTGATTTGTCGAAAATATATTGTTGTATTAATTCCTTTATAGAATATTGTTGATAATTGTTATATTAAACGATTGATATCGATTCGGTATTTGAAACAATAATAATGCTCAAAATATTACAGGGACAGCTTTTTGACTATATAAAAATAATTATAAAGTTCTGAATACAAAGTAGGTTTAGACTAAACTTCAAGCAAATAATCGATAAAATAGTATGATAATTAAATTTGCTATTTTTGTAACTATATTATAAAAGTAATAATTGTTCTTAAATACGAAGTTTTATATTGTAATAGAATCCTATCTCCTTATATAGATCTTTATATTTTACTAACTGATAAATCGATTATCGACAAATCGATTTGCTGTAAAGCCGACTTCGACTAGTCGGTTTCTGGATCACGTGACACTAGTCTCGTGAGCTGTTGTTACCGTTGTAACACTTTCATTCTCCTCGATATACTAACCCCCAAATTTACAAATAACTCATTATCCAATGTATCCTATACTGTTTGTAAATAGCTCTCTAATCTTTGTTTAATATATTCTGTATTACTTTTATCGATAGCAATATTAGAAAACATCTCAAAAATATATACTTTTAGATACCACCAAATATGTTCTATAGAATTCAGATCAGGATTATAAAAAGACCAATTGAGAACTAATAGGTTGTTACGAAGTAGCATTCAATATGTCCACATGAGCCCAGACCCTGTTGAAAAGCAAGTCGATTCACATATAAAATTGTATGGCAATCAACTCGCGGATTAACCCTACCTTTAGCAAGCCCAGATATATGTTCTGATTGAAATCACATGAGGGATCTAGAGGATCTAAAGGATCTAGAGAGTTAAACTCTAGATCCAATAGATCCAAGAGATCCAAGAGATCCAAAAAGAATATAGTAGAGCATGTAGTTCTATATAAAGGATAAGCTTTCATTTGTAGAGCTTCGTGCTCAAGATCAATCATTTAGTATACTTTACTATTAGATACGAATTGTATAACTATCATTATTGTCATTATTTGAATCCCTGCTTGACGCCTAGTTATAAACCACCTCGACAACTACCAATCGTGTACCCTGGAAAAGGAAGTGCCTAAAGAAAATATCCTTTTGGACATGATTATGGATTTGGAAGATTTGACTGACTGAGGGTAAAGGATGAAGGGCATAAGATGTGCCTATTCAATATCACCTCGGAAGAGCGGTATCAATTGCAACGGATTTTGTGCGATTCCTCGAAAGGTTTGAATGATTTAGATACAATATCTCGGAAGATCTCAAATAACTTTCTTTTTAACGCATCTCAGATACCACAATTATCCAGTTCAACCAAATTATGAATATGCAAACTATTGCACTCTCTGGCAGCACCTGGCTCTCCCATCTCCGCAAAGATATCAGCAAGGAAGAAATGTACCGTACAAAGCTTTTGCGCATTGAGCTCCCACTGGTACTCTGTAGTCCGCATTGTCATTATTATTTAATAATTTAATGTTGTCGTCGTGATTATTAATTTTTGGCCTTCTAAACTAGGTTCGCTTAAATCTTGGTCTATGAGTGACGTCGAACCGCCCCGGGTGATATATGAAATAAAAGTACGCAATAAGATATTTCGGATACGCCAGACTCATAACCTGTTAAGTTTTGAACGGAAACATATATATAGATTCTTATCTCAGTAGCACAGTCTACCATTATTAAGTGGTTGCTTTGTCAGCAATAATCCCGACAAGTGTCGCTGTCTTGTTACCACCGAATTACTACCATAAAAGAAGTACCAGGTTTGCGAAGTAATATATATCATACCGCTATTTATTATCTGTATTTCACTCATCTCACCTCATATCATCTCTTATAACACACCTCCAATATCAATTAATCACTTAAGGCCCTCCAGCAATACACAAGCTATAATCCGGCCAAAGAGCCTCACAATTCGATACTTGGGTTCCACTTATACAACGTGGTAATGTCAATCCCAAACTGCGATTCGATAGCTGCGCAGCTATCGCTGCTTTGTACTGGTTCGTTCTTTCAAGATCGAATATTCGGTCACAGAGTACTACTGTAGAACCTAAATAGAGGTCGAATTGATAGATATTATATTCGATAAAGGGAAAGGAAAGAGACTCATATGATCTTATACTTTATACTTTATATCTTGATCTCACAACTTATCTCATTTTCAGACCGTCTGGTTCGATTTTATGTTCTGTATTTTAATTTCGTTTTATAAATTATAACAATCTTGATATTCATATACTAATTATGAATTATATTTACCCACAATTTAATGGATTATCCGCAAAACCGCGGATTATTGGAAAGAGGGTTCATCTTCCAGCATAACTTCAATATAATGATAATTTCAACAAATACAAACACGTAAATAACCAACCACAAACATGATCTGTACCACAGAAATAAGGACCCTATTCTCAATGCTTACAGAAACTTTCGACCTGCTTAACTCCCATGTATGAGAAGAATTCTGACACTTGACACCAATGCAGAAGTTGCCACTTATCGTAAATTCCACATTTATAATAGTCACTGCCATCCAGAATAGACAATGTACAAACATCGCACCAAGCCGATGTTGAATCATATAACACTAGCGCACATTATCTTCTTCACTTTGAATATCTGCTGTGTTGGCATGATAATGGATGAAATCGACAAGTTGTCTATTTCCACTCCTTTTGGCCCACCCACCAGATCCACGTCCGACCAAAGCAATCTTCAGAGTCGATAGAGGGAATAACTTAACTATTTCTAGATGCCCATTTCTTAATGCAGCAAATAATGGTGTTGCGCTGTAATTATCTTGGATGTCCACTGGAGAGAAGAGGGGTATTGGGTATACAGTAGTTGGAATAATTTATCGTGCCCTCGCATCGCAGCAAGGAAAACAGCTGTCCGGCCATTATTATCGGTATCCAAGGCATAAGCTTCAGAAATTCTAGAAAGGAACTTTACCACTTCAATATAACCATTGCTTGATATTGCATTTAAGACAGTCCAGCCATCAGCATCTGCTGTATGAATATCTGCATCTGCTCCATGTTCATACAAGAACTTGACAACTTCCATACGACCATACGACCATTCGCCGTAGCTAGTAAAAATGCTGTGGTATGTTTCGCATTCTTCGTATGGATTTCCGCTCCTCGTCTCTTCAAAATTTCTACTATCTTAAGGTGTCCTTTCAATGCGGCCCGATGGAGAGGTAGATTGTGAGTTTGATAGGCTACAATGGTAACCTTATACTACGGTGGTGCATATAACATACAGCGTACTGCATTCCGATCATACATCGGATGGGATGCCGAAAGATTTTCATTTCACATTGACAAGGAGATGTAGACGTCGAGAAGATAAATGAGAGAGGTGATAGGTAGTATTGATTGCTGTGGTATCATATCCAAATGATGCCTTTCCCCCTATTCAGGAGAATCCAATCCCCGTCCATGGATGCATGCATCCAACCTATTCTAATCATAATTCATCCATCCATCCATCCATCCGTCCGTCCGTCCGTCCCAAACCATAAACCATCGCCAGGTTATCAATCAAGCTTCCAACATATCATCATCATGCGATGAAAATCAATAGAAGAATTTCCATGTACCCCAGAGCAAACATATGCAATCGCTATGCAAATTGGATGCCCATTCCAAAAAGCGCGTGGAGTTCTTCCAAACATAAAATCATTGTATCCTCCATTCCTTTTGAAACGCCACGCATCGTAAAAATTGAGTCCTCTTTTCAGACTAGGTCATCAATTTGCAACACCCCTATCAGTTCAAGATCATCCATAATTGCCAGGATGGTACTCTCGGAATGTGTGAAACCATTTTCGGAGCCAATTTGTCCGTATAGTTCCTTTGCTTCCGACACTTCAGTCTCCGCTGGGATAGTGATCCATTTCGTTTTGGGTATCATTAAATCATTAATAGAAGTCGCTGGCAAATTCATGTCGGATTTTCCAAGGTGTTTGATGCAACTTGGTGGTATGACGATATCTGTTCCACATCTAACCCAGCCCGATTGTGACCCATAAGCTTTAATGAGGACATCAGCTCCGGTGTGTGGCCCATCGCCAAGGTCTGGCATATCGGCGAGGCAGATCGCGATGTCGGATAGAGTTTGAGTTGCCTTGAATGCAGCACCAATTGCACCACCGGGATGATTTTTGGAAAAGACAGCGGCAATGTCTGTATGGAGTTCTCGAGCGGTAGCTAAAGCAAGAGCATCTCCTACGGCGATTGCCATGGTGGTAGATGTTGTTGGAGCTGAACAACCAAATGACAACGTTTCCGATTCATGAATTGGCGCCGGTAACAGAATTGCATTTGGTCGTCGGTTAATAATTTCGCAATTGGATCGATGTTTATGGCCAGTCAAGACGATCATTGGAAGTGAAGGATCGAGGTGAGGAAGTAGGTCAAGTAGTTCTTTGGTTTTGCCCGAGAAAGTTGTTAGGATAATTGTATCGTATTTCCCGATAGCCCCAACATCCCCGTGTACAGCCTCTGTTGCATGAATAAAGATTGCTGGTATCTTGAGACTGCGCATTGTCGCAACGAGTTTCTGGCCGATGTGACCACTCTTTCCCACACCACAAATAACAAGCTTTCCCCTCTCTCCAATGGATTTTTTGATAGCTTCCACGGCATGACTGAATCCATCCCTTGCAACTGGATCTGTGTCATACAGCATAGTTAAGGAGGAGAGAGATGTTGCTTCTGTGCTAAGCACATGAACTGCTCTGGTCAAGCGTTGATTAAAGGGCGGACATCCCTTTGCTACCTTGGGGGGAGTCAATGACATGAGGTCGTCCAGTGGGGGTGGAAGTTCGTCGCATGATGTACTGGGAGTTGGTGGTGATGGTGGAGCTGAAGCAGGAAGGCAGGTATGAGGTGCTGAATTGAGAAGGTAGACCTCACTGTTTTGGACGGGGTGATCGTAAGCCATTGTTGGTGTGTGGAAAAAGTATAAATTTGAATAAACAGTGTGTGATGCGTGATAGTATGATATTAAGCTTCCAGAGCCGATTGATGCTAAGTAAACGCTCAAACAGCTCGACTGCTTAGAATTCACGTTTTTGTAAGTGGTTGAAGAGATAAAGTAATTTGAGATGAGAGGTCTTGATTAAAATTGTTAGCCAAACGAAGGGAATGTGGACTTGATAGATGTTACCTTTATAGATTCTTTGATGTTTATTATATACTAGAAGGGTGCTTGGTATAATCCAAATCTAATGGCTATAGCGTGGTAAGAATTTTGGACCAAGATATTTCATAGGATAACTCCACGTGATGATGTGAATTTTGGATGGCCTCAAATAGAACAAGAAGTGAATTGATGTATACTGGTCATGATAAAAGCATTGTAGAGGAGTGATTGAATATAAGAAGAGGCCGAACAAGGTTGGTGTAACAGATGTTGTGGATATACTTGGTGGGGACCTTGGGAAGAGAAGAGGGAGGGGGTGGAATACCTTTATTGATAAACAATTTGCAGGGGTGACTTTAGGTGAGACTATATAAATGTCTTGATAGAGTTGATAGAGTTGATTGAATCGGATGGATAAGGATCCGATTTCACACTTCAAAATCGATGATCGAGGGGCTCCAGATAGGTTAAAGTCTAAAAAGGATATTGCCGTAGTGCTTGTCTAGATTGGTTCTAGCTAGGTGTGAAAGCAAAGCTAGGTATAGAAGCTAGGTATAGAAGCCAGAAAAGATGGAAGCTAGAAAAGAGACAGGAAATGGATGGACTACGGATGGCAAGGGAGGGAA
>NGKH01000008.1:752837-803231 GCA_002162575.1 Sclerotinia glacialis | reverse complement strand
GTTAAATGGAAACCGATGATTGGACTTCCTAAAGTAGCTCGGTAGATGAGTAGACAACTAATCATTAATGCTACCTAGGTAGAGATAGTCAAAACCGTTCAAGAGTCAAGACAAGATCCGAGTTCCCAATTTGACTATGTATGATCTAACTTCATTTAGCCTTTTAACAATGGCGAATTTTCCGATTCAGATGAGTGATTGGTTTTCTTATTCATCGATAATATTAGATAAATCTAAACTTGATAAAAAAGGCTGGCAGCACACAATTTCTATCCCTGCTAAAGCATTCGTTCTTTGGTCCACTATTTATTATATTTTGCCGATGCCCAGATACCCAGTCCTTTAAACATGGCACCGAAATCTTGGATTTTATTTGTTGGAATAGACTCACACCCATCCACAACCATACTCGAAGCGAATTGTTATAAAGTCATAGAGTCATGATTACAAAGATAAATGGAGTTAGTCTCGATGAATAGATTATTTTTGCTTTCGTAGTCCGGGGTTTCTACCAATTTCCGAGCCTCTCCGTACAAAGCAAAGCCTCTTTCTTGTACACGAGTACGAAATCTTACATGCAGAATGGGAAATGCAGTTCACTACGTAGGGGGAACTGATATCAATTGGTCTGATGCCTATCTTCTATCTTGGACCTTGATAGATTAATACGACTAATCTAGTAGATAGGGAAAGACCTTTGCTGATAGATCCATCGAACTTGGCTATCGATATCTTGATTCTTCTATCGAGAAAAGAGTCTTGCATGATGTTGACTTCTTGGCTGTAATCATCGGTCGGGTTGGAAATCCTTCAGATTCTTGAGCGACGCGACTTTACCGCCCGCCTGCTGATTGTTGATTGTTGATGCTTTTCATTCAGATGACAAGAATCGATGATATGAGAGCTTCGCTACCGGTATTACATGTGCAGATGGGATAAAACCCTTCTGATACATGCATTTTGAGCCTGCTGTTATCTTGAGTGAGCACATTTACAAAAGCTTTAACAAATATCATACAACTCTCACATCAACATCAAGTGTAAATCTGCCCAAAACAATTGAAAGACTGATTCAATACGAATATTCCATATCCACTTTTGATTCTTTCTTCTTCCAGCACTCCAAGTTGTCGCAATCTGGATCCTTATCTTTCCGCAATCAAAAAACTTTTCTCTGTAATCCCGAGGCCCCCTTCCCCTCCTCCTACAAGCTCAAAATAGTTGAACTTCTTGTCATTCAGACTTCGTTTGATTGTCTGAACATATTTTATAGATTTGAGTAGTTCGAGGTTGACAATGTAATATTCGCTCCATACTCTTTGCTAAATTTCCATCGAAGTCTGTACTAGCAGAGGTTGATTCGAATTCCCTTCCTATTGATTTGAAAAATCTTGAGGTTGAAGATAAGATCGATCGGCTGTGATGACACAGGTTATCTCATCCTTCGGAGATTACATAATCCTAAAACCTATAAACCGACCAGTGAGAGGTATGTGGGGTAGCACCATAGTATCTCCGAAGGGTTGACATAATTATTCTGTTCCGGCCACGTAGGTTAATCTTCAGTTAAAATAAAACCCCCTCCATCTTAGGGAACATCACAATTACTATTCAACATGTCAGATATACATTCAAAAGCTGATAGTAAGGTCACACAAGTCACCGACTTTTTAACCAGAAACGAAACCGCCACGACTATTCCATTCGATCCGAATTCCACAAAGTTTCCATCTAGAAAGGATGTTCCGCGAAGAAAGGATGCGCCGGAAGGAGCGTAAGTAGCAATTGAAATTTCCAGAAACTCAACTGATGTCTAAAAGTGCGTGGGTTTGGGGAAGTGATGATTATGTAGGTAATCTTAATACTATAACTTTCAATGTCATTAATAAGTCCATAGATTGGAAGATTGAATCTTCTCACACCAAATCGAGTTACTGCTGCAGCCAATGAAATCCAAAGCGGCGAGATCATTCCACTGAATCTTCCTTTGAACGTGCCAGAAGTACCGGCTTTTCACCGAGAACCATTTGAGCACAGCATCAAAGAGCTAGTTCCAGGGGTGGCCTATGACGATACATATGCGTTGAACACGCAATCTGGTACACAATGGGATGGACTCAGGCATATTGCACACATACCAACTGGCAACTTCTACAACGGGACTAAAGCGAAAGATATAGTTGGAGTTGAGAAGGACGATAATAAATGTGGTATTCATCATTGGGCTGAACATGGGATTGCTGGTCGCGGTGTCTTGATTGACTACTGGACTTATGCCCAGGAGAATGGAATTATCTATGGTAACCAAACACCATAAATTTGTACCATTTCGACGCCTGACTTACATATCTAGATCCGTTTGATTATCACACTATATCCTACGCTGAACTGCAAGCTGCTGGAAAGGCTCAAGGCATTGACATCCGCCCTGCTTCCCAAGGCGGAAATATTCAGATTGGAGATCTACTTTTCGTTCGCTCGGGTTACGTGTCTACATACCATGGAAAATCTCCAGAAGCACGAAATGCCGCTGCTCTCAGGCCAAGTGTCGTAGGACCTGAAGATGGCCAGCGATGGGCGGGTCTCAAACAAGAAGAAGATATGCTTGATTGGCTGCACGATTGTTACTTTTCTGCTGTAGCTGGTGATGCCCCTGCTTTTGAAGCTTGGCCATCACAAGAGCATTTTTTGTTACATGAATATATACTGGCCATGTGGGGTATGCCTATAGGAGAAATGTTTGACTTGGAAAAGTTGGCGAAGACCTGTAAGGAGAAAGGAAGATGGAGCTTCTTCGTTACCAGTTCTCCGAACAATTGCCCGGGAGGTGTGTCCAGTCACGGAAACGCCATGGCTATATTTTAATCCTAAGCACAAAGGTAACTGGAAACGCAGATTGATCTACTTGTCATTTGTTGTTGTTTTTTGGCAAGTTTTCAACACATTTTCTGTAAATTGTCTAAATATATAACGTCATCATTTCTTAACATAATCAATGTATATATATATATATCAGCCATAATTTAAAAAATGCCACAAACACCGAAGATGTCCGAATTCTAGTAACATTCCACCACCACCTGCTCTACGTACAATCCAACACCTAACATAGAGCGCACATACAACAAGAATATACAAATATCCGCATATTTAATACCGAGCCCCCCCTGACAAAGACATAAGCAAACAATAGCGTCCGGCAGCAGAAATAATCATCCTGTTAATCCTCCGAGAATTCATTTACCTATCTTGCTCGAAGTACAGAGTCTATGCGAGATAATGGTCGTGGGTTATGCAGCCAGCTAGCTACCATTGTAGGGTTTGGAAATGAAATGTCAAATACGAGGGGCTGGGGTCGCTCTTGAGCGAGCGCAATTGGTTTCGTTTTATTGTAGGACGGCATCTATTTATCTGCTCTTTGCATTGCTATATAGATGTAAGCGTGGTTGAGAAATATGAATTTTTTAAAAAAAATAAAAAAAATAAAAAAAATAATTGCATCACATACTTAGAGCATTTTAATGACTAGAAGCGCTAATTAAGACATCCATCTCATAGCTTCTTGAAAACTAATATGCAAAAAAATGCGAAAAGTAGTTATATTAGTAGGTATATTTTGAGCCTAGGAACAAAATGGTCTTAGGGCGTGTTGCATTTCTTTCTTTTGATGTAGCAAAGTTTGTTACTAGTAGACTTGTGGGTATGCTTGTGCTGAGGGTGCATGTGATGATATGCCATTCTAACTCTAGTTCCAAAGATATCTCAATGAGCCATTCCAAACTTTTAAACACGACCGAAAAAGAAAACTAATCTTCATTTGACTCCGTCTCATCTTCACTTCTTGCTCTCATCTCCTTATTCCAACCATTTCCCTTGCCTCTTCCCAGCTTCTTTCCCTTGGCACCTTTCCCTCTCAGCCCAACCGGAACCTCCTTCTTCACCACTCCATCCTCAAATAGTACTCCTATATCTGTTCTCCTTGCAATGACTTTCTTCCATACGCTCTTACCAATGAAACCATTCTCATCGCCTTGACTGACCATTCCTCCATTACCATTTCTATACCATTTTATCTGTGGGTTGGATTCCATAGTGGTTTTGAGAGATATGTAAATAGATACATCGGCGTCATCCTTACTAGTGGATATAAGAGTTTGAGTCTCGGTTGCATCGGAAGAGATAAAGATACTGGTGAATGACAGATGGGATTGCCCGCCGGCTTTCCTGATACCTCCGGAAGCGAGGATGAGTGGGTAGTTTGAGTAAGAGGTTTCATACACGACGAATTCGGGTACATCTGCGGTCGACATGGTGACAAGTTCAAGGGAAGTGATGGACATTTTGCTTAAGGTAATAGTTGTGGGGGTAGAAGGAGCGTTGAGACGAATAAGATAATCGGATGGAGAGTCTGACTCGGACTCGGACTCGGAAATTGATTTGAGGGTGAAGCGTGACTTTGCAGAAGGGGATTGTATGGTTTTTTGAAGCTCTAAGAGAGTGACTTCGAGAGTATTAAGAACCTTGAGCTGATTGTTAAGCTTCGTGTTAGATTGTTATGCTTGAGAATCGACTTCTTTTCTTGAAAACAAATTTGGACATGACAGAAGGTCTCAAATCCCAAGTTTTTTACTTACAACTTTCTCGCAACTAAACCAGCCCTCAGGATCGGCGAGAAACTTCTCAGTGCCCTCTTCATACTCGTTGTCTCCTTCTGCGAAACGCTTGAGAAGCTTTGTAAGGGCTCGCGTGACAGTAGAGTCACGTTCCACCATGATGCTGTAGCCCCTCTGACGACTCTTCTTGTTGCTGGAGACACTTCCCCCATGTTTTCCTCTACCATGTCTCGATTGGTTGTTGGAAATAGGAGAGGGGGGCATAATCTCTCTATCAAGAGACATAGCTAAAGGTGGTTGCATGAAAGCCGCCGCCATTATGTTACTTTAAATTAAGGATAAGGAGAGCGGTTGGTGTGTGTAGAAAGAATAATTGGAGACGAATGTGAAATGCTGAAAGAATGTGATATAATTCATCAGAGAAGGGGGGGGGGCAACAGAAATATATGAGGAGACGGAGACTCACGGGAACACAGCAGACACGTCCTCGACTAGAACATGTCATTTTTGGCCATGCCGTATTTATTTGCCAAGTGCACAACCTTGGAGAGGCGGAGGACTATCGATCTATCGCATATTTGTCGTCTGCATCATTTGTAACGAATGATTTTATGTTACATCGCGGGGGTGGGACTTGCAATAACCTCAAAGCTTCTTGAAAGGAACAGGCGGGGGATGGTATATAGCGGTGTGGACCCAAGCTATGTAACCCCAAAATAGTTGATCATTCCGAATGGAGAGGCGCACCCCGCAATGAAATGCACGCCATAATCTTATGCATTTATCTGGGTCCAATCGTCCATAAGGCTAGAAGCGGTGTGTATCACTGGCTTGCACGTGATCTCGCGGCTGCAGGTTCTTTGTGCGAGCGGAACGTATTGTCGTTCAGAATATTGATTCTGGGCGAGATACTATACCAAGCATGCATTTCGATCAATACTTGGCACTAGCTCGGCAGAGATGAGAATTGCATGCCCTTTACCTAATCTAATGGATTACTTGCTGTCTGTGCATGAGACATTTGTACAGACTCGAATGTGATTTTGAATTCAGGGCGTCTTGAAAAGTCAATCTTTGAGAACCTGCGACACTAAATGGGCACCGAATAGCCAAGTCTAGAACGAATATCCATGAGCGAATTAGAGTATGAATGGTTCTCAGTAGGGCGCAGTCTGTATTGATGAGACATATCAGGTGTCCGACACAGTTGCGTAGACTGACTCACGATATCTTTTGTTGCGGGCATGATGAAGTACAGTAAAATAAAGACTCACCGTGATGAACCTATTGGCAGATGAAGTAGAGCGAATCCTGTTTCACGTTTTATCTCCACTCATAGAATGGCAACTGAACTCCCAGTGCTGTCCGACAGTGTCACATGGCTGTAAAAGAACTCCCCTTTCTATTACGTCCTCAGACAAGTGCCCCGAAACATTTATACTCATCACCAGAGTCCACCAAATGTAGACCGAAATTCATTGAAATTTTCCGTGGTGGATGCACATCCACTTTCGGCTCTTGCAGCCTCTGCTTTGGACATCCACTCTTGCATTTGCGTTATTCGATTGTTATTCTGGGTATGAATTAGTGCCAAAATTTCGAAACCAGTATCAACGAGCCTACCGATGGATGGGTTGAAAGCCATTGAGGGGGGGCATTCCTTTCTGCCGCCTGCATCCTCTTCCATACGTCAATTGCAGCTTGGGGATTGTAACAACTCTTTGCCATGATCATCAACCCAATATGATCAGCCTCCGTTTCCTGGTTTCTTGATGCGGGTAGATTGATACCAAATTCTAGTGCAAGAGCCCCGAGTATTTGTCCTAGACCTCCAGTATATCCTGTAGCATCCAGAAATTGAAACAATATACGCAAGGGTACATGAATCACAGCGGCTTTACTAATCGTTTCTCCCGAATGATTTGCGATATTATGGGCAATTTCATGGCCAAGAATCTGCAAGATCGTGAGTCATGAATTTTCAATTAAGGAAAGGTACCAAGGGATTTGTACTGTAGCAAGACCGTCATCCGTTGAAGCAATCGGCAGTATTCCAGTGAAGACAAAAACTTTACCT
This sequence comes from Sclerotinia glacialis, assembly GCA_002162575.1. Taxonomy (NCBI): domain Eukaryota; kingdom Fungi; phylum Ascomycota; class Leotiomycetes; order Helotiales; family Sclerotiniaceae; genus Sclerotinia; species Sclerotinia glacialis. The sequence goes on along the minus strand of NGKH01000008.1, from coordinate 796,541 downwards.
CCAGGTATGACGAAGGCATTCATTTCTGTGCAGAGAAGGGTCAGTCAAATAGCCAAATAGTCATATGATATCTTGTATTGCACCTTCGGAGTCTATGACATTCACTTCCCAATTTACGTTGTCGATGCCACTCGCAGGTATTAATCGACCCATAACTCTTTGCACCATCATGGCTCTTTTGTCCCAATCGGGAAGAATACGTCCGCGATACTGCTGCAAGATCTGTCGATACATCATCTGCCCTTCTCTTTCCATGTCCTGTGGGCTGTACATGTTGAAACGTCTCCTTCCGGAAACCGGGACATCTTCGATATTGCTAATATAAACCACTACGCCACCTGCAACTAATATGGCTATGGATGAGTATAAGGCAGGATGTTTGTAGAAGTTTTTAATATTTTCATCGGTAATGAGGGGGCGTGCATTTCGAGCTTCATTAGGATCGAATCTGTAGTATTTCTGCCTGCGCCCCTGATAACCGCGCGAAGAGGGTGGATTGAAAGATGGATATGGCCATCTTGGTATCCTATATTGAGTAAAAGGCAGTGAGGACGTGTTAGCAGAGCGTGCGATCGTGTTGCGAAGTGGTGAACTTCGCAAGATAGATCTAGATATCATCTCTTTTCTTTGCTAAGAGAAGACGGGTGATAGATAGTATGGGTATGCGGTACCGAATTCGGATGAAGTTTGTGTTCCAATGAATGAATGTTCTTATTCCTTTGAGCAATACCTAACTAGATTAGTCATCCATAATAACATCCAGGCCATAATAACATCCAGGCCATGAGAATACTCCTAACAAAGTGATATTACATGTTAAGTAGGTAATTGACAAGATGGGAGCTTTTTTTCGAATGTTTAAAAAACGAAAACCTATTATTTGGTGCTAAGTAGTTGGCTTGCGGGGCCTTATTCACTGATATCAGGGGCCGAAGAAGCTACCTACCGAGTACAAGCAGGTAAGTACTTAGAGTTAGAGCTAACCTACCTATGGGGTAAGCTGGAGCTGCTCATGGACTGACGTAGCCTCAAGATCGATCTCGAACCACTTCCCTGGCCATCCCTTCGGACATGGGTGAATGAATATCATATCATATCATACCTCATATCATATCATTTCATTTACACAACTACATTCAGGTTTGTTGCTATCTATTTCAATATCGTAAGTATTTGACATAATTATTATAAACCTCGAGTTTATACTATTGTCTTTCAACTATTTGGTTTTACTCGTTGATCAAGCTACTTAACCTTTTCCTTGATCGCAATCTAATTTCAAAATGATGGAAATCGGAGCAACAGCTACAAAGATAACTCACGGTCTCTTCCAGAACACACATCCTCTCAAGGCGAAATGGAATCGGATTAATGGAGTTCAACTTCCAAGATCATCTCACTCTGTCGCAGTCGTCGCCGGTCGAGCATACATATTCGGAGGTGAAATCAATCCACGCGAACCCATCGACAATGACATGCACGTCATCATCCTCCCTTCTGGCACCGTCACCAGCGCCGATTATCGAGCTATACCTGCCAAGCCTCAGCATAATGGTGGAGAAGTTCCCGAGAAGAGAGTAGGACATACGGCAGGAGTTATTGGAGAGCGAATCTTCATCTTTGGTGGAAGAGGTGGCAAAGACATGAAACCTCTTGAGGAAAATGGCAGAGTTTGGGTCTACGACACGCGGACAGATAGATGGTCTTTCTTAGATCCAGTCTCTGGTACTCCTTTCCCAGCTGCGCGATCCTACCATTCGAGCGTTGCTATTGAAAAGCCCGAGCCATCAAATACGAAAAGAGTGGATTTCGATCAGGCTATCGACGAAACCAAGATTGGAATAATTGCAGAGGGAGCTCAGACTGATGATGAACAAGGCGGTTATGGAACATTTTTCGTCCACGCAGGATGTCCTGTTTCTGGACGAACAAATGATCTCTGGGCATTTGATATTCAAAGCCGTACATGGAAGGAATTCCCTTCAGCTCCAGGAAAGCCCAGAGGTGGCACATCACTTGCAGTTTCTAAACAGAGGATCTATAGATATGGCGGTTTTAATGGCGAGAGTGAGGAGGGAGGCTATCTAGATATTTTGGAATTGGTCCTCGAAACTTTCAATGATAAATCTGGTTCGGGTGAATTGGGAGTCGCCCCGAAGGGAGATTGGGAAACCTTAAAATTTGAAGAAGAGAGTTTCAAACACCCTGGCCATCGAAGTGTGGCCGGCCTGCATACCATCAATACTGGTTAGTTCCTGACTTATGCTTCTCGATGTTTAGTGTTGGCGGTCGATTTATACTATATATGGAGCGATAACTGACATCTTGTAGGCATGGGTAGAGAATATTTAATTCTCGTACTTGGTGAAAAAGATCCAAGTAGCCAAGGCCATGATGGAGCTGGCAAGTTTTGGAGTGATGTCTGGGCATTTCAATGCCCTCCCCAAGGCATGACTGCGGCAAGTTTCAAAGATGCTACCTGGCAAGCACTGGGACAAGAAACTGGTGAAGGTCTTTGGAGCCAGATAGTCGTTTCTGATTCAGAGGGTTTTGAGGGTGATGATGTTAGGAAGCTTGTACCCGGCGAGCGTGGATGGTTCGCAAGTTCGTCAATGGGTGATGCTGACTCTAGAGGTATTCTCTTGTGGGGTGGTCTGAACGGGAAGAATGAACGTGAAGACAATGGATGGATCTTAACTATTGAATAAAAGCAAAGCACATGGGCGAAGAAGACTCAGGGCGCCTGGGAACTGGAGATAAATTTTCTTAAAAATCCTACGAATAATGAATATGAATGAAATAAAACGAAATGAAATGAAATGACGTGAGATACAAGTCCTATTGTTGTTTGTGGCCCACATGAGAAGTTTAACAGAAATCCGGGACATTTAAAATAGCAATACTTTGGATCCGCATCAACATGTCTAAAAGTGAGAGTCGACCCGATACAGTGAAGACCCTCAAAAGCGAGAATTGGATTATTATTAGACTATGACAAGGGCTCTGATTATATAGAATAGAATTGTTGTTGGATTGTTATATAACTTCATGTGGGCCATCCCATCTTCCCCTTCACCGGTGCTAACGTAACGGAGCTCGCCTCGCCTAGCTAGAGATAATAACGGCCCCCTCCTCTACTGGACCATAGCAAAAAAGCATATAAATAATCATTCTTCCTCAAAAACACCTGCAACGCATCTCAAAGGCTCATATAGGAGTACGATATCGTTGCAGGTATTCCAACACATGCTATCTATACTTCCTTCCCCACTAACAAAACCCCAGACCCAAAATGTCCCACGAAGCAGCTCTTACATCCTCCGCCGCCGAAGCAATTGCTCCCGACCTCTTCCCACTCCGAACACCTCCCACGCCATCTCAAATCGAAGCGGGCATCGGCGCATGTCTCGAGGTACAGCGTCGTGCTGTGACGCAAGGAAAACGTCCCTTTGCTGCTGTTCTCCTAGGGCCTGATAACGAAACCGTGCTCCTTACACATCAAAGCATCGATCAAGTAAACCATGCCGAGAGCTCATTGGCACGACTAGCCTATTCGCATTATAAGAAAGAGTATCTGTGGAGATGTACGTTGGTTAGTACGTGGGAGCCTTGTGCTATGTGTTCTGGTACGTTGTTGTCTATGTCGAGATTGAAAGTTCAAGTAACTCATAATATGGTGTAGCGACGATCTATTGGGCTCATATTGGACGAATCATATATGCGGCGACGAATGAACAATTGGCAGGTCTTACGGGACCGGGAAATCGAGAAAATTTCACTTTAAAGTGGCATACGAGGGATATTTTGGAGGGGCAACAGAAGGATATTGAGATTATTGGGCCCGTGGAGGGGATGGATAAGGTGGTTGTGGATGAGAGCGATATGTATTGGAGTACAACTAGAGCTACATAAACCAACCGAGCAGCAGGAAAATAATTCTCCAGGTACAAATAATATCACGTTCTGATATTACCATCAATTGCTAACTGTTACAAGCGGTGCTGGCAGTTTCGGACCTAACATCTCCACAGTAGGTACAAAATGTTCTGAATTAATGAGTTTAGGTTTACACGATTTTAGGCAGTAGGGCCAGATTGGCACCGTCAACGCAAAATTACCAGCGCACCATTCAATGACCAGAACAATCGTCTAGTCTGGATCGAGGCGTTGAGACAGGCAAATGAGATTTTGCAATTCTGGAAGTCTCTAGAAGAACCTGTTACCCGGTCAGATAAGGATACTCGCACGCTCTCACTCCATGTGCCGTCCGGGGCTGGGTTTGGGAAATCATACTCGTTCAAGAGGTCTACCGAGCAGCCCAAGCCAGGGCATAGCTTCAATTATAGAGACTCACTCGCCATTGTCTTGGAAGATTGCCTTCTTATCCTTGTGCTTGGTCCTAAACTTCTCTCTAAATTGCCATGGCCGCCAAAGTGAGGTCGAGAATGAGAGCAATGATGAGATCGAAAATGAGGTCGAAAATTAGGTCAATGATGTATATTTATTTATTTGTAAAAAAAATAAAAATTCATTTATAAATGCCCTTACTTTTTCCTATTTTGGTATTAATTAGTTTATTCTACAACCTAGTATATTGTGGAATCAATATATATCGATGACCCGGAACAGATGCCTTTTCGAGGGAATCCAACTCCACTTTTTCAGTTATTCAACAAGTATTACAACTGACTATCTGTTATGATACCACCCATTACCACTCCAATTGTTGTCGTAGTCTCTCATTTCCATATAAATACCAGAACATGTTATCCCGACATACATGAGATATTCATCTCAACCGTGACATTGTTGAATCATCCGGATATTGTCTGGTCAGTTCAATCCTTACACATCGAGTGAATCAAACACCTACAATATTGAGTCTCTGATCCACCACACAGGTCTTCACTTAAGTGGCAGTACCTTGATCTGGTACATTTTTATTATTTCAATAGTTCAACAGAAGAGTCACATCCTACAGATCAACTTATCAGACAAGACTTAGCACGAGAAAAATCTCGTGAGAGTACTGAACATCTTGATGTTTCCAGATCTTCATTCCCCTTGCGCCAGAAGATGATCCAAACTTAGATTCTACACTGATTCGTAAGTCTTACATATCTGTTTATCGAAAGCAAATACTATAGCATATCCAAACCAGAAAACATATTAACTCTGCTGGATTTCTATACAGCTTTCATTACCCACCACTCTCCATCCTGAGTGAAAGTAAGCATATACTTTACCCCCTCACCCTTCCCCCCGAAAAAAAAACTCAACTTGCGTAGGTACATTATAGCGATATTCAAGCTATGGATCAAGAAAAACGATAATCAATGAAAATTCTAAACAAGTGAGACACTTGACTACCTTAGCCGTGTAAGTTAAAGATATGAAACAGAAATTATTAGTAGTCATTTGTGGAATGGATTTTATTTTCGAATTGTGCCACTTGGGCAACTTTGAAATCTCCAGATGGCGGTAGGTAGCGTCAGGTACTTAGGAGTCTATAGTAGACAGCGTACAGTGAACATTTAAAGCCCATATATACTTAACAGGGGCATTGTAACTTAGACCTGCAACCTATTGTACGCCCATCCTCCCAAATCTCCACTTACAGGCCAAACTCCAAACATGGGTATTATTGCAACTCATCCTCATCACTTTCCGTCTCACCATCCATATCGCCCCTCGCTTCCTCCCTCAACATCTCCGTTCTCTCCATTCTCTCCATTCTCTCCCTCCCCTCCTTCTCCTCCCCCTCCCTATCCGAATCCATCAACTTCTCCCTCCTCTTCGCATAAAACCTCTCCAAAAAATCCGTCCGCTGTTTCTGCGTCCACCCCTCCACCACCAGCGCAAATTCCGTCGCATTAGCAAACCCAAACGTTTTCGCCATCGTACAAAACTGTCTCTTCATAACATCTACCGGCGGATGAAACTCATAGCGTATATTTCTATTTTCCGTCTGTCCCGGTGTGGGTCTGAAAAGTATTTCTTCGCCATAGCCGACTTCGCCGCCTGTTTCTTCCGCGCGACGACTTAATCTCTCTTCGACTTTGGATGAGCCGACTACTTCTGAGTTTTCATGCGTGTATTCTACGCCTGCTGATGCTAGGATTGCGGCAATGGGGTCGGATTTGGGAGTGGGTTTCTTTTTGTGCTTGATATCTGCTTCTCCTTCGGTGATCAAGGCGGCGAGTTGACTCATCGCGCCATTAGGATCATCATCCTCTGCTCGTAGAGGATTATCATCATCATCAAGAGCTGCTTGAACATCGAAACTGGCCATTGCAACGCCTGCTCTTGTCTCCGCAACGTTGGTTTTATTGACAATATCTCGGAGTAGAATCTCATCAGCGTGGAAAGACAATAAATTATCCAACCCAAAAATCTCTCCTTTTTGGCTAACTGCATTTTGTACACCTTTGAAATATCGACGCTCCATTGAAGCATTGTATCCAATGTTAGCTTGCTGCTGCTTATATATCTGGCGCGCATAGACGACTTCTTCTATGGTACCAGCGGAAACCAGTCGAAATGAATCAACATCTCTGAGCTGGCCTATTCTGTATGCTCGATCTTGAGCTTGTAAGTCATAACTTGGGTTCCAGTTAGGATCAAAGATAACAACCTGCGAAGTCAGTAACTGCTGCGATATTCTTGATGAATGAAACCTACTTTATTAGCACTGGTAATGTTCAAGCCAACGCCTAATAGATCCAGTCAGTATACGGAAAACCTAGATGTCAGTAGGCTCGATGACCCTTTTGTACATCCAAAAATTTCAGACTATCGAACTTCCATCGAAATGCCACATGGCAAGAAATAATTTGAAAAAGAAATACAACGCAGAGTATAATGGAATTGCAAACTAGACGTACCCCCAGCTTTAGTGGATATTAAGAAAATAAATTGATTAGGATCAGAATTGAAATCATCCACAGTATCCTGACGATCTTCATACTTCATTTCACCACTGAGGAAGCTAACATTATAGCTAGTACTCTGAAATAAATGTTGAAGCATCCTTAATAACTTGACGCTATGAGAAAAGATTAGAACCTTATCTCCTTCCTCATGCCAATGTTTCAAAAGCTTCTTCAACACTTTCCACTTGCCGCAAAACTCGGGGTTGGACAGGTTTGCAATTGAATCTCGAGCTTTGTATAATTCCTCCCATCTATCCGGTAACATTTTCTGGAGGAAATTCAAGTCTCGTTCTTGCTTCTCTCTAGGGGCTCCATCGTTAGGCAAGAGAAGAGCCAGGTGGTTGGATAACTTCTGAAGTGTGGTCATGATAGGAAATACCATAGCCTGCCATTTTGTATTGGTTCCAGGTATCTTAGAATAACAGCACGCCCCGCGCGTTAATTTCTTACCATTACCACAATCACAAGGCTCGCCATGACTTTTGACGTGCTGCACAATATCACTTTCAAGAAATCTCTCATATGCTTCTCGTTGAAGATCAGTAAGGGGGCATGGTAGTAATCTATCCGTCTTCTTTGGAAGTTGATGGGCGATCAAGGTCTTCATCCTCCGTAGAAAGAAATGAGGCATAAGATTATTGACCAACCTCTTCGCAGTTTCCCGAGCCCGTTTCACCTGTTGATTGGTGGAATCGTGGCTCTGTCCAATCCTTAAAGGTTCTGAGATGGTCGAAACCCAAGTAGCCAGCGGGCCCACCTTACCAGGCGAGCACCAATTAAGCAATGTCCAAAGTTCTTCGTACTTATTCTGTATAGCAGTCCCTGTAAGTCCAATGCGACACAAGGCATTTACTTCATACATTGCTTGCGTCGTAAGAGACGTTCTTTCCTTGAGCTGATGACATTCATCAGCTACAACACAATCCCAAGAAATGGTATTTAATTCATCCTTATAATTCTTATATGTAGAATATGTAGTAATGACGATTTCGACGCGGCCAGATTGCGCACTGCGGAGTACAGGCTCTTTATCCTTCACATTCCCATGAAACTTTTCGACATGCCACCACCCCCACCTCGTCAGTTCATTCTTCCAATTCTGGATTAAAGAACCAGGGCATACAATGAGTACTCGAGGGTACCATCGTGCTTCGTCTTTATTCTTCACTTTTCGCATACGTTTGCCATCCCGCTCATCTCCCGTCTTTCCGAACGCCGCAGTAAGGAAAGCGGCCACTTGCACAGTCTTCCCTAAACCCATATCATCACCTAAAATCCCCCCTTTCTGATAAACGAACTTTTCATGGAGAAATTTCACTCCGTCTACTTGGTAATCTCGAAGATACTGCGCAATAGATGCAGGTATAACACCGTTAGATAATTCCATATTTATATCTGCATAGGGTCTTGATGGTTCAACAGTGCTTGGAAAATCCGGTCGTTCTTTGAGCTCTGCCATGTGTTCATCATCCGAAAAGTATATATCAGAATAGTCAGGAGGAAGCTGAAGGCCAGCGCTCTTCAGTTTGTCTAGGTTCGTATCGAATTCTCTCCTTCTAATCTGTAGGTACCGAGGAATTTCGTCGTCCATTTCGTAATCTGATTCTTCCCCCCAGATTCCCTCTTTTTGTTTGGACGACCCTCTCTTCTCCTTTGCCTCCTTCGCATCCTTTACCCGTCCCTTTATTCGTTTCTTTTGGGCATTCAATTTCTTTCGTTTCTCCGATTTCCTCTTCTTAAACTTCTCGTACGGGTTTTCGTCTTCATCATCATCCGACCATTCCACTTGCTCGATGGCTTTACGTTTGCCCTTGTTGCTGACGTTGGAGGTCTTCGTTTCGAATCCGTTGCCATCTTCGCTGTCGGAAATAGATACAACTTCTAGGGAAAGAGTTTAGCGCACGTATTGGGCATGCTTCTGGTCAACTTACCATCGGCAAGCAGAGCCTTTACTTTATTTGGCCTGCGCTCAAGCTCTTCATCTTCAGTGGTCACTTCATCTTCATCTTCATATTGCGTAGTACGAGCCATGGCAGAACCTTGCTAGTCCAAAAAGTATCATTCGATATCAAAGATGGTACGGCATTGTCTATCGAAGACGTTTCTAGAATAGAGTTGACTGGGAAGAACAAGAAAGTGACAGGATGGCGCGTTCAATATAACCATGCCTTTGTCGACGTATCGATTATCATTGAACACGGCAGTTGAAATCTCTATTCTGTATCTGAGGTCATTATCATAATTGATTTCTCTTCGGGAGTCTCATTGTACAGCTCTCCATAATATCGCCGTTCAATTCCAAGTGTGGTTTTGATTTCTAAACTCACGAGGTATTTTGTCGCGTCAGCACGTGATGTGTGATAATCAAGTATCTTACCCGAATTGATAAGCGAAAACCTCGATATACATACATACCTATAAGATTACAGAATTAATTTCCCATAATTCAGTCCTCCTATATTCCTCCAACATCAAATAAGATCAACCCCATAACCTTACATCCCATCATTTCGAAATCCATCAATCTAAATACTCCTCCACAGGCAATCCTACTTCTAATCGTACATACAAGCAAAATACAAACTAGGTTCCTCTACTCGAGTACTATGTACCACAAAGTTAGTTATCCGAACATCTCTCAACCTACCAGATCGCTTGTCTCTCGGGCGGACAATGGGTATACTCCGTACAACAGACCGTGGTCAAGACAGGATGCAAATAAAGTTTATTAGCACGAGCCGACGGTGGGATCTGCAAAGTGAAAAGTATATATAATACATGATGATGAAGAGTATAGGCTATGAATACCGGTATATGCATCCGTATATGTATTCGCAAACGTTTACTTGTGAGGCAAAACTCGTGCTGCTAGGAAGTATAGAACGCCGAACGCTAAGTCTAGTTTGATCATTAAGAACAGTTATTCCCTAACGTACGGAGTTTTGTACTTTCCGGCAGCACGGTTTCTGGCAGCATGACTATGTTGGGTTACAAGTTTAAAGCCAAGTCTACAAGATAAAGTCTATTGTAACCGAAATAATGGCACCTTATTTGGCCGATCCCTATTCCTAGGGTCTGTCTTACTTACGTAGTACAAGAGTTAGAACTTGGAAACTTTTAATTATAATTTCATTTATTCGTTCATACAAAACCCACCAAACCAAAAAATGTAAGATCTGATAACAAACTAATGCTGCAACTACATTAATGTTCTGATAACACCTATACTCCGTGTGTAATATTCTATTGCTATACATAAGGTCCTTGTAGTCCTAGTTGTCCTAGTTGCCCTACGTCTCCCACTCCCGAAATCTTGACCAAAGGCGCTAGTTCGGGGTACCTGGCGGCAAATCTCTCGTCCAAGCTCCAGTTCGATAGATTTTTGATGTGATTCTCAAATTCTTCAGTAACAAATATGTCGTTGCCTTCGAACCTGAATGCGTCCAAGTCGGGCCTTGGCCAATTTACATTGATGCATAATATATATGCATTTTGAAATTCTTCATTGGCGTAAAGGTCCTGTTTCTCAATGACCCTATCCTTCAGTTTGCCCCAAAATATTGAATCTGCCCATATGGGATGAGGTGCAATTAGCTGGGATGTTCGCGGCGAAGTCCAATCTGTCAAATTACCATACGTCGATGATGAGGGATAGATTTGCCATCGACAAATATGATACATCAGATAGAGGCAACCTGCCCGTTCCGGCAGACCCCTGACCGCGAGGTTTGTAAGAAGTCTCGAGATCATTGTGGAGATAAGGTGCGTCGGACTTTGGTCATTAGGATAAATAAGAGCCTTCATGCTAGGATGGGGAGGTCCGATGATGTCGCTTTCCGGCGCCCCTTGTCTCGCAATTCCTTTCTGCGTGCGTATAATGTTTAGAAGTAGGGTGTCAACTCCACATGTCGGTAACGATGTATTCAGTATTGGCAGGGCCCAAGATTGAATTGCATTGAATGGTGGCAAGGGCGGCGAAATCGCTTGGCTGCTAATGAGAATTGAAGAGCTGGGAGTTTGTTGTAATGTCGGCTGGGGTTGTGCGTGGCCCGAAACCGCAATCAAGTTTGTACTTTGAACGGCATCTGATGGAAGAGATCTTGGAGACCAATTTCCTGCTACATATGATCATTATTCCGAACATTGAAAAGAGTTTGTTCGAGGAAGAGTCTATGATTTGAAAGAATGGAGCAACTTACCGTCATTGAGTCTCGCGGAGGGATTTGCGTTGAAATATGGAAAGTGGTTGTTCTCGTCCAAGGGGCTCGCAGAAGCTGATTCTGGTGCTTGTGATACTCCATCTAAAGGCGCAAATAAAGCGCTGGATGGGTGCGTGTGGGTACGAATTGAATTTATTGAAGTTACTGGGTGGTACCATGGAGCCTCAAAATCGCTCGAATCAATGGACCTAGTCCTGGAGACTCCTAGAGGGATATTTTGTGCTGACGGACTGGAAATTCCTGCATTGTTCGAAAAGGGTAGTTCATTAGATTGATCCGGGCCTTATGTGGCTTGTTGTCAGCATTCTGGGATATCCATTAATTGTGGACGATGAAACATTTAAAGGGTGTCAGAATTCAATTGGTGCTAAAGCTTAAGCAACTGACCGAATGACTATAGCATGATATCCTTGATTTGGACTTCATCCTCCCAGATATCTTGACACGGCCAACTTTGACGATTCAGAATACACGAACACGCGGCAAGAAGACTGGAAACTTCTGCAGAGGCTATCTTCAAAGAAGTTTTGACAAATGAGTACATACCCGAACTATCATCGTGTCCTAGCTGTGCTAGGTTTTCACTCAATTTTCTTAATCTCAGCTCCAATTCTTCGTTTCGCCTTAGGGCCTCTTCAAGCTTTACTTCGTTGTGACGACCATTGGTAAGCTCTTCAACGCGGGCTTCCAACCTCCCAATATGTTCCTACATACCTAGTCAAAAAACTGTTCAAATAAGCTCCAGTGGTTGAAAGTATCGTATTGATCTTATCAAAATAGGCGGGAGAAGAGCCAGAGAGAAGTTTGTCACACCTTGTTTCTTAATCTAATGTTCCGCTGGGCTTCGCGATCATTGGCCCTTTTTCTTTCTAGTCTACTACAGATTAGCACATTTCTTTATAGTAGAATTTGGGTATCCTGTTGTATCGGCTCCGAAAGTATTGCCCAGGGAACTCCATGATATGCTATACGTACTGGGCAGCGCTTAATTTCGATACACTGCGGGACCCTACACGAGATGCTGTGAATGTTAGACGACTTGTCGAAACATGAGATGGCTAAAACATTGATTCCTTTGAATCTGACCGGTTATTTCGTACCTCGTTTTTTTCCACCGGCTTTCTTGTCAGTTACACTCAGCAAGTCTGAACGGCTGAATTCTTCTCCACCCGAGCCTACATGTTCGTTGAGGTCATGGGCTAGTTGAGACATAATGAGATGCGCCGTGATGGTTGCAAAAGGAGGCTATACTATAACACAGATATTCCACTGGCTTCTCTCTTGACTACGAACTGAATCAGTTGTGGTAAGTCGGTTATGGCAAGTCGGATGCTTTCCAAACTGGGCGCTAATAACGTGAAGGCTAAATGTGAGATAATACTAGTCACTATGTGAAGACTAGAGGATGATAAAGAAAGGAATAGAACAGTTCGACGCCGAAGAATTGAGTATTACACGGTATGTTGAAGGTCGCTGGTATTATGACCGCCGAAATCCTGAGATTTGAAAGTCCTCGATGCTGAAGCGTCGTACAAGGTGTGTAAAATTGCTCGGAACTGTTCGGCACAGCAGAAACGTAATACTTAAAGAGAAATGATGAGGGGCGAATTTGCGGACGCGGAGGTAGTACCAATCTTAAGCAAAATAGTTGGATGTATAGTATGTGATATTGGTAGATGAATGAAGTGAAGGATTAGAGAAAGTTTGGGTAGTATGTAGCTCCAAACTACTTTGACTAGCGGTATAAGTAGCTGTTGGGTCGTGTCAAAAGGATTGATAAGATTGAAGCTAAGATATATTTGAGAAATCGAGATATAACTCTTTTAAGTGATCTAGTATCATTTAGGAAGCTACAAGATTAAAAATGAAAGCCATGTGAATCGAGATTGATTTGTAGATTATGAGTGGGAAATGTATATTTTACATATGAAACACCAAGATTCTGTATGAATGAGAAGAAAACTTTAAACTATTATAAATCTGGTTCAGATTATTGTGTCAAATATTCAATACAGCAACAGGACTAAAGAAAGTTTCCACCCATGCCATTCTTTTGTATTGGCAACACCCAATCCGTCAGTAAGTAGAGTTATTACCAGATCATCCAGCAAATCTTTTAGCTGTTGCAGTCATATCAACTTATTAAAGAGCAAAGAACTTACCAATACACGGCGAGATATACATGTCTCGTATATTCCTTTAATGTTACGCTTAGATCAATAATCCCAAGTCTTTCATAATCATATATCAATTAGGTTCCGAATAAACTTGACCGGGAAGGTTGAGGTGAGGTCATCGATGTCAACATCTGCACGAAGTACCAATGTACCGGTACCGGGAGAGTGCTTATTTACATTTATATACCTAGGCACGGTTAGCAGACAGAACATTGCTAATTGGCGATGAGGGAATTCTTCTAGCTTCAACTCAATCAACTACTTGAGGCTTGTCAAGTCAATGCACTCGTGCCGCCAACCATGAATGAAGATCCGGGCCTCTAATAGCTAAACATATGCATTAAGGTGATATGGAAGAGATATACTTATACTTGTGGTTCTTAAATTCCCGAGGTTTCCCCAGAGAGTAAGAGGTCTTTGTTTCCTGTAACAGGAATTCAAAAAAGGGATTAGTACTGAAGCCATGATCGGCATTCCTTGATCCATGCGCGTTCAGACCATCAGTCTACTTCAGTCTACTTCAGTCACTACGAGGAAATTCCTGGAAGAATAAAGAGCCTGTTTAGCGTCCGGATTCGATGTAGACAATGATTCCAGGATATGCACCACCCTAGGTCTAGAGGTTCCCCCGGGATTCTGTGAACCTCCTCTAGGACGGATTGATTTATCCTGATTTCCAATAAATGCATTTGGATTTCGAAGGGAAACACCAATTTCCACCCGAACTATGAGTATCAATATTCGATCCACTTTCTAAATCACAAGCAAGCCCAAATTCTAACCCAAACCCAATTTTAGCTAATTCAAAAAGTTGTCTTGAGGATTAGGTTTGGATTTTTGATAGGATAAGTGGATCAAATTTCGTGGGCCATTTATCAATTCACATTTTCAAGCATAGATATGTAAATATATATATTGGATTGTTGATAAGCCATCAAATCAAACCCGTAAATCTTATGATTTGTCTGGCAAATTTGTTGTCTCTATGAGTGGCTGCCGAGCGGGCTCTGACAGGAATATTGACTATGTCGCCCTCGCCAATACCCGCTATCAAAATGCTGTAACGAAGGTGATTGAATCCAATGAATTGAGGAGGTCGTTAGTCCTGATGATGCATTATATTTTTGGCTATCAAGTACGTTCAGAAGAATGTATTAGACAGAGGACACCAAGGGGCTCATGCAATTTCAGGGTTGTCTTCCTTGACCGCCTTGACCAGTTCTTCCATACCTCCAACTTCTGTTGGTCCATCCATACCGACAGGAGGTAAGGCCCATTCTGGGAGAGGGCTCACATAACTCCAAGATCCTCCAGCATCTTCATAGCGAAGGCTGTGGAGCCACAGAGACAGCTCCTGCTCACCTGGATCGGTATATAAAGGGGTCTGGCATACGTCGCATAGCTCTCCGGACATCTTCTCGGCTTTTTTCTTGTTGTATTCGTCTACCATCTCATCATGGTAGGCTACAGCATCAGCAACCTCCGACTTGCCCATCCTCGAAAGACGAGTTATAATATCTTCATCCGTATCTTGAGTCGCATCCGAATCGTTTTCTCCCAGTCTCGTCCCCCATACGCGTTGGTTACAATATATAGGATCATTGCCAATAGGGTGACCCAGAAACTGTAGATGAACCCTGAGTTGATGTGTACGCCCTGTGACTGGAAGGCATCTGACGATTGAGTAGCCCTCCTTGGTCATCGATTGGTTCGGCTCCATCGGCTCGGAGCTATCCTCAACTTGTTCTAGGAGATTTTCCGGCGGATAATATGCTAGGCGCTTGAAGACTGTGCGAGCGGCTTTACCATTTGCCCGAACACGATTCAGTCCCAGTTTCGGCGATATCTGCAGAATTGGCATGTCACAAACCACTTCTCCGTCCGGGAACTTTCCTTTTACTCGTGCTATATATTCTTTTCTGACAGTGCGCCCTGATATTTGTAAACTTAGTGCTTCTGCAGCCTTGGCATGCTTTCCGATGAACATAATGCCACTAGTTAACCTATCCAACCTATTACACGGTAAGGGATTCCAGCCATGACCGCGCTCAGCTCGCATGATTTCAACTACAGAATTATAATTGTACCGACCAGCAGGGTGAACCGGAACACCGGAAGGTTTGTTTATGACGATGATGTCTTCATCTTCATGTACAATTGATATTGGAAGAGCTGTAACAGGAGGTTCATGTCGATGCAGGGTATGTGATATGACATCTCCATTCTTTATTATCTGCGAGGTTGATTCGACGGGTTTGCCATTCACAGCAATAGCCCCACGTTCCATGGCATCTTTCTAAGCCTGTCAGCAGGGCTCTATTTTGCTTCGAATATCCTTAACGTACATAATATTCCAATGGCCTATCTCGGAATTCACTTGAAAATATATCGAGTATTTCTCTTCCCCTCCATCTTTGTTTGCAGTACGTATTGTAGGTGAAATGGTACGGCGCGACTCTGCGCAACCCATTTTCTAGATAATATGGTCGCGGCCATGGATCAGAAGGAGTAATCACAACTGCCGGGGGTTCTTCAAATGGGTTTTTCTCTTTCACGGGCGCATACCCTGCGGAAGTTTCGACAAGTGCCATGGTGGAATTCAGCATTCCAGCCCTGCGGGCCAAAAGCGCAATAATGCGAGGTGAAGGAGCCACTGGTTCTGATTTCCCGTTAAATGTGGTAGATGGTGCAAAATAACACTCTTAAAAATTGCGATGTGAAGTACAACTCATTTATGATTGAGAATGTGAAGTTGGATTCTTTTTACACCGCCTTTGGCAGAACGCATTTTCTGCCGAAGACGGTGTACATCTGTGCTTGTTGAACAGGTTATCAGGGGCTTCCGAGAACTGGAGGTTGAAAACACCGCGTTCAGCACAACATCGGTATGAGTTTGCTTTGAGACTCGTTTACTACTAAGTCTACATGTTGACATCGTTTCTTCTAATATCATTAAAATTTGGCTTCGGTCCTAGGTTACTGAAAACTCCAAACATACCTCGGCAAAAAACAGATCTTCCGACCTTTGATAAAGTACTTTCTCTCTCAACCTCTCCTCCTTCAAATCCATTCCACAGTTTAGATTCACTTTGACATCTGTCTATATATCACGAAGACCAATCGATATGTCTCATGAAGAGCTTAAGAAACGAAGGAGAGAGGATTATGGCTACGTGTTAGAGTACAGAACACGCTGGTATGACATCTTCATATGCCACGGCAAATTTCAATGAACTGACACAGATCTGAAGGTCTGACAATGATATGTATGATCACATGAACAATAGCATCTACAACTTTCTGTAAGGCTTACCTGAATCTGTTGAAATGTAGTTTGTGACTGAGATTCGAAAAGGTACGATTCAATCGTAAACTCTTATCTCATCGAGCATTGTGGTTTACATCCTCCCACCTCACCACAATACGGCTTAGTGGTGCACTCTCACGGTGATTTCTTTGGCTCAATTGCATTTCCGGCTGTCGCCGATCTAGCTTTACGTGTCAACAAGCTTGGGAAAAGCAGTGTTACTTACGAGATCGCTTTATTCGAGCGGGGAATTGAAGCAGTCAAGTCGGTAGGAGAGATCATCCACGTATTTGTTGAAAGAGAGACCGGCAGACCAGCAGCCCAAGGAATAAACGACACAATCAAAGAAGGACTCCAAAAGATCCTCAAACCACTACCAAAACTTTAATGTTCTCAACGTTACGTCAATTTACACATCCATTTCTCCTGGCTGGTTGGGCAGACGTGCCGAGGGTAACAGTTTCGTGGAGTGCGAACGATCAGCACGGGAGCTACCCCATTTTCATAATTTTCGAGACATTGGCCAACGAAACTAGACATTACAGCATTCCGACACATTCCCTTCTCCTATGACAAGACCAGCGGATTGTATGTGGATGAGGGCAAAGCTTGGAGGGGGGTATCAAATCGGGAATTCCGCTTTCTGCGTAATGTTCGTTCCAATGACACTACTGCCGAGAAGCATCGACTCCGGGAGAACTTCGCTTGTGTGGTGGTATCCACTTCTCTGCATTGCCTCGGAAAAGTTGCAGGTTTTACTATGAGTGACGAAACGGCTGCTCACACCTTAGCAGAGAACGAAGAATGAAAGAACCGGCAGTTCAATGTGTGATCTTGACTTGGCAAGAGAGGAGCGATTCATCATGATCACGTGTAGCACCGATGATGGTTTCGTGAGGCGTTGGTACAATTGTCATTTTTCCATTAACAGCCCCATTATTTCTTTGCATCAATACCTCAGAAATGTGGAATTGATAGAAACTTTATTCTCGTCATCTTCCCGTTTCAAATACTTGGCTATGGGGGATACCGTAATAGGAGTTTAGAGATAATAGAAAATCGAAAAGTGCTTCAAAAAGAGTCATGTGTTTTAATTTGAGGGAGTTCGTGGATACCATTCCACCTTTCCCCTCTTCCCCCCATCCCCAGTAAATCAAAATCCCCCCGCATTCTTGCTCACTACTAAACCCTGTTACTGTATACTCCCCGCAAAATCTTCTCCCCAGATGACACATCATGATATCTACTGATAGGTAAGCAATACTACATTGCCTGTAGTAGGAAGTAATAATGATCTGGATATCAAGATTTTCATATTTTGCCCGTCATTTATAATTCACTGCTTCCTTCCACTGAAAGTAATTCTAATGTTTAAAAATCTTCATCACTATCATCTTCAACTTCATTTCTTCAAGTTCTTAATCCTGAATGTCAGTCTGTGATATCATAATCTGTCTTGGCGTCCAACATTCATCGCAAGTGGTACAAGAAATCCTTTGCTCATCACCGGGGCAGCATTCGTGCAACAAACCGAGTAACCACAGATACAAAATTAAAATATACTTCCAAGCCATAAACAACACAACAATCAGGCCTTTCGAGTAATCAACATGGCCTCATTAGCCGCCAAGACACAGTTAGATCATATAGAAGACAACAAGGATAGTTCGACAGCTTCAGCGTCCAATATCAATCCTGGTCTTCGAGTTCTTCAACCACCAGAATGGATCGCAGCTCTGTCTCCTGAAGAACGTCTCAGTATCGAATCTAAGCTGAAGAGAAAAATTGATATAAGATTGTTGCCAATGATAATCCTAATGTATATCATGAATTATCTGGACAGGGTGTGTCTTTCCTCTGATTTCACATATTCAACGGCTAAAATTTATGATAGAACAACATCGCAGCAGCGCGATTAGCAGGAATGGAGGAAGATCTGAAACTAGTGGGAGACCAATATCAGGTATGTAGCTAGGCACTTACCCTTGTTTTATGAATGCTGAAAGGTAATGAATATAGACTTGCGTCAGTATCCTATTCGTCGGCTACCTCCTAATGCAAATCCCCTCAAATTTATTCTTGAATAAACTCGGTACACCCGCCACCTATCTCCCAACAGCAATG
This sequence comes from Sclerotinia glacialis, assembly GCA_002162575.1. NCBI lineage: Eukaryota > Fungi > Ascomycota > Leotiomycetes > Helotiales > Sclerotiniaceae > Sclerotinia > Sclerotinia glacialis. The sequence continues at coordinate 777,781 of NGKH01000008.1, read as the reverse complement.
ATCATCTGGGGAGTAATATCAGCTTCAACAGCTGGAACCCACAATTTCATCGGTCTTCTTCTGTGTAGATTCTTCCTCGGTTTCGTCGAGGCTGCATATTTTGTAAGTTTCCTTTCCATGTGATGTTTTAATATGTGCTCAGAGGATTCTAATGCTGCTCAGCCCGGATGTCTCTACTACCTCTCATGTTGGTATACCCGCAAGGAGTTGGGTTTGCGCACAGCCTTGCTTTTTTCCGGATCCTTGATCAGTGGAGCATTTTCCGGTCTCATGGCTGCGGGTATTACGGACGGAATGGATGGAGTGAAGGGACTTCTTGCCTGGAGATGGCTTTTTATTATCGAGGGTTCCCTCACGGTTGTAATTGCCGCTACTGGTTACTTCATCATCCCAAATTTTCCGCGCACCACGGCTTGGTTGACAGAGCAGGAGCGTGAATTGGCTGTTTGGCGTTTGGAAGAGGATGTGGGTATGGACGATTGGGTTGATAGCCACCAGCAAACCTTCATGCATGGCTTGAAACTCGCTTTCGCCGACATCAAAACCTACATTCTCATGCTTATCCTATTCGGTATCGTTGCTGCTGCTTCGGTTACCAATTTCTTCCCGTAAGATATCCCAGGCATCCACCATCTGTCCAAGGAAACCACTAATACTTCTCAGAACCGTCGTGGCAACTCTAAACTACAGCAGAATTCAATCACTCTTGTTAACCGCACCCCCCTACGTCCTGGCCCTCATAACCTCCATGGCCAACGCCTGGCACGCCGACAAAACAGGTGAACGATTTTTTCACATCGCCATCCCGCTCTCCATCGCCTTCCTATCCTTCATCCTCGCCGCAGCAACCACAAGCACTGCTCCTCGCTACGTCGCCATGATGCTCATGGTTCCCGGCTGTTACACCGCTTTTGTCGTCGCACTCGCTTGGATCTCCAATACTCTACCTAGACCCCCTGCTAAGAGAGCCGTGGCGCTCGCATTCATCAATGCGGCTTCTAACTCCTCGAGTATTTATGCTAGTTACATGTATCCGAGTAGTGCGGGGCCGAGATACATAGTGGCAATGAGTGTGAATTGTGGGATGGTTTTTATGGCCATGTGTGCGGCCCTTACGTTGAGGACGATGTTGGTTAGGTTAAATAAGAAGTTGGATATGGGAGAAATGGTGGATGGGGCAGTTAATGAGGGTACGGTGGCGGCGGGTCAGAGGGGATTTAGGTATAAGGTTTGAGGTTTGATGTGAGGGAATGTGGTGATGATCGGCCACGGTATAGGGATTCGGCGAATGGAGAACAAACTTCTTGTTGGTTATGAAAGGAAGACATTGATCACCTTTCAAGATGAATGGATGGGTTCTATAGTCGTTGAATCGTAGATTTGTATGTGAAATGATAGCAAATATAACATCCATAATTTACGACTATTATCTTTTCACTTCAATACTTAATACTCAATAAACTCATATACTCTAATATCTAACATCTACAATCTCTAACTCTCTTCATCTCCATCCGCAAAACCAGAGCATTCAAAATCCTTTTCACCTCCCCATCTTTGCACCCTTAGGATTATCTTTATGTTCCTTAAAAGTTCCCAAAAATGAAACCAAATGACGCTAGTTACTGTATTATTACATGTTTCATTCGCTATATTGTGTACTTTAACTATTTCTACATACATAATTACTTACTTTATTTTATATCTACATCATAATGGTGGGAATGATAAGTCTGGACTATTAATCTCTGGATTCTTGTTGATTTTATGAGGTTCATTTGCGGATTCTATTAAGATTTATTATATTATCTCGGATGTTTGGATATAAATTCAGATGCTTTTCTTCTTTCTTCCCTTTTTTTGTAAACGAGATACAATAGGTTTCGCTTATGCGTATTGATTCCTAATTTGTGATTCTGAAATAGAAATATTTTTGTGACTTTACTTTCCGTTTTGCACTTCAGGTTATAACACCTTTGAATATCATGGGCAAGTACATATGTATTGATGAGTAGTTGGTGGTGGGCGGAAGGTTCTGCTTTTTCAATTTGTAAATATACGGATGGATATTGTGGATAGAGTTCAAAATAACGAATTCAAAGAAAGAAAGGAAGTAATAGTATTTCAAATTATTAAAACGACAGAAAGTCAGTCGGTAACAAATAAACCAGCAATAATTCCCCTCCCACCCTCCAAAAAAGAAAGTACTTTTCCATATCTCCATAAAGTAAAATTATATCTCTCTTCTCCCTTCTCCCTACTCTTCCAAACCCCATACCCATCTGTTCACCAACTTAAAACCCCTGATCCCGCAAAAATTCATTCATAACCCTATACGCCCCCGAAGAATTATAGTGGACATTAACCGCGTGTCCACACCTCGGCTGAACATACGGCACAAAAGCCCTCGCTTTCGGAAAGATAACTGCAGCCTGCGCAGGTATATTCGACGTAGCGCTAGCACCTGTCTCGGAACAATTCCCTCCACAAAAAATCTCGTCTTCATTTCCCGGTGAATTCGGGCGCGGAAGATGGCTGAGCGCCCATTGTTAAGATTTCGCCGGTGGTAAAGGGTTCTTTAAACTGTTCCGCGTATTCTGCAATGGCAGGATCGTAGTATGGTGGTGCGAAGAAGGCGAATTGGTTGGCGCCAAGGTTGGCCCATGTGAGATAGTCGTTGGGGAGGTTTTGCGCGTAGATATTACCGGTATCGTTGTTGGAGCCCGCGGTATAGAAGGATCCTATCTTGCGGAGTGCGCTTTGCAATTGCAATGATGTTGAATTGGATTGGGATTCAAAGGATGGGGGACCAAATTTATAAGGTTGATTTACGGACGCGGATTGAATGTTAAATCCCGCGATTGTTTGAGGCAGGGCTGAGCCATTGACGGAGAATCCTTGGAGTATAAGTCCATCTGTGATGTCTGGGTATGCTGAAACGAGTTCATATGATAGGATTGAGCCGAAAGAATGACCAACGTGGACAAGCTTGTTAGGTTTGGAGATGGTGACACCCGACAAAGTGCCTGCACGTAGTGCTTTTGTCACTTCTACAATGGCAGAAAGTTCGGCAGGAGCCTGTATGATTGAAGTTGGTTCGGCTTTTGAGGATTCCCCTATGCCCAGGCGATCAATGGCTAAAGTGCTGTGGCCATACTGATCAACTGCAACATCTACATATGAGTAGTTGTGGTTATTGAATGGCAAATCCCAATACCTATATGCCTCATCAGTACTTATGTTTAAAAGTGCCTTCATGTACTTACGTTCTATCGTAGCCAATTCCATGAGTAAGGAATTGCCACGTCCCAGAGTTATTACTTGATTTGTCAGGTACGCAAACAGTTGCAGCAATGTTATATCGGTCTGTCACGGTGGTGAAACCAGATAATGTAGATGCGCTGTAATTCTGCCCAACTCTTAAGAAATCCTGAGCAAATTTTGTCACAGCAGTGGCATCGGAAAGAGGTGGAATCTTGAAATTGCCATTTCTAGCATTGATGGAGATTGGAACTGTAATGTTGGTGCAAATCTTAGCTTCGGCGAAGCTCAAGACAGCCGCCATGACAACGAAGCAGAGCTCAAACATGATTGCAAGTTGATGTAGAGGATATATGATATTCAGAGAAAATCAATGGGAAACTGAGACCATTAACAGTACTATAGGCACCACATTATAAATGCATTCTGATCAATCCGGTATGCGGGCAGAGAAATTGAACAGTAATCATAGGACTAATCAACTTGCAGATCAGTGTTACTATAGAACTACTTCAAAAGCCACCTCCACTAGGAATAGCAATGGGTTTGTGCACCCTTCGAGATATAAAATTATTGCTATATCGTCATGAATGATTTGGAATATAAATCAACTGTCCCCCTCTTGGGCCCATTTTGCACTAAAATCCAACGAAAATCATTTCCCAATATGATTATTCGTCTATATGCCTTCAGAAACTTTGCTGAGTGCAGACTATATTTAAAATAATAATTATAAAAGGATCATCTAATCGGTTATAATTGTCGGTAGGCACGTATATGGGGAAGTGAAGCATCAATATGGTACTGTGTGATACGTAGTGATTTGCCTAAAGAACTAGAACCATAGTAATGACGAACTATATAAAAGCTCGATCAGGGACTAGCGTAATACTAGTGTGATCATGTGATGAACATCCCAACAATAATAAAGATTATGACCGTTTGCTATACAAGAGCTGATAAATCAGAGTTCAACGGTTCCTTAGAGTCTATAACTACCGATCGAAGAGATCGGAACTACCAAGAGACTATATATTAGACTTATGATCGATCATGTATTCATCCTCGAGCGCTAGCCGATTATGATCCGACTTCTCCGATCAGCGATCCGACTACATGAGAACCGTGACAAAGATCAACAAAACTTAAAAGAGTCTAGAATCAAAGGGAAAGGCCCGTACTTTGTAGTCTACCGAGTTATGTAGATCGGGGTCTTTTCCGTGATACATATTAAACAAAAAATATCATAATTATTGTAAAAAATATCGAAAAATGAAGTCGAGTGTATCCATCCAGAATCTACATTGCAACATTCTTGACAGTATCACAAACAAGTGTCTCAGTTACAAGTGTATGTCAACGAAGCTTCGTTTCATACACTCCTTCTTCACTCATTTGCCATTGAGTCAAAGTTATGGCTGCAAACTGCTATAGAATAATGCATGAAATGAATACTGTTTTAATCAGATACAATCGCCAGTGGAACGTATTGAGCAAAAGGATGGTGGCAACGAAAGCCACGCCGTCCACTAGACTGGCCTTACAAGCGCTGCTTCCTGGAAACTTTGATCGTGTTGCTCATCCATTCAGATTTGAAATACAGCGACGATATTTTCAATTATACTCGAGGTTGCTTTGTTTGTAATGAAGCATATGAGATGTCACAGCGCCATATTTATTTCAATGTTAATGAGCTAGCCCGTATTATGCGTTAGCATTGAAAAGTATCCCGACGGCATGTACAATAAGGCTATGCTTCTCACCATGGACAGTGGTACTCAAGTTGTAGTGAAGGTTCCAAATCCAAATGCTGGCAGGCCTCATTTTACTACTGCAAGTGGAGTTGCAACTATGGATTTCGTATGTTCGTTTTAGATATTGATGTATGCAGATATTTCAACAGACATACTTGAGGCACGGAATGTTCTTGGAACTCCTATTCCCAGAGTCTTTGCTTCCACATCCGTCAAACTCATATTATCGATTATAACGGTTCGCCTGTATATGGCTTAGAGCGGCCCGGCCACCAAAAGATATAGAACAGCTAGACGCAAATGAAAAGAAACATGCAAACGATTTGTTCCCTTTACAACACTTTAACTCACTATCAAAACGCACAAGTTTACGCTGCGCTTGAGTTCCAGAATATAACGAGTTATCTACTCCTACTCCTAGCACGTCACCTGCTCATCGATGGCGAGGCACCATATCTCTTACAAGTCGCAGAGTTAAAAGCCATATGAAATACACTCCCAAGAGCCAAAAATTCAGTTTATTCATTCTCCTTTTCAACGGAAGAGCAGCAACTAATGGAGGCTAATGTCGAAGGTGTAATTCGTGGTATGGAGGCGATGGATTCAATCAAAGAGAGTACTGGTAAGTTATTTCCTGAGCAAGGATTAGTAAGAGCAGACCATTACGAAGAGGCTCTAGATGCGTTGAAGCAGGGGAAGGACCAGGTCATTGAGGAATTTGCAAGAAGTGAGCAGAAGAAAGAAATATGGTTGCAGGAACGACCTTTAAGGACTTGAGGGGTTTCTTGTAAAGTTAAGATAGTGATGGTTAGTCAGTCGTCGCATTCCAAAAAATGAACAAATGAAAAGAATTTCAAGAAATTATATTAAACTTTTTCTTTTTATGAAAAAGAAAGCTTCTCTTGCTTTCTTTCTTTCTTTCTGTAGTTTATTGTAATACTCGAATTGACCCAACCCCTTCCGTTCCTTACACCCCTTATATAGTTAGAGAATAATAAATAAGTATCATTCTTTCACATTGAAAAAAAATTAATTGAATCGAAACCGAAAAAAAGAATGAATAGATTGGATTGCCATCCATTGCTTGGCACGGAGCTACCTTCACAATGACGTAAATGATAATATCAATGATAATATCTCCTACAAAAGCGTACAAGTATCTCACCAGATGAGAACATACACACAAAATGTCAATCGGTGTCGCTATCATTGGTTCTGGCATATTTGCTCAAACAGAGCACCTGGTATACTCCGTCTGTACAATTTCCCTTACACGGCTCACTAATCTCATAGTCTAGCCAGCAGTCCAAGCTACCCCTCATTTGTCCCTCAAAGCTATATACTCCCGTTCTCTTTCATCCGCACAATCATTAAATGTCGATGTTCCCCTCTATTCCGACGACTCGGCTGCTGGAAAAACATTTCACGACCTTCTTCTTCGCAGTGATATACATGCCGTGATAGTCGCCCTTCCAATTCTCGTCCAGCCAGAATATATCGAAGCAGCTCTCGCAGCGGGTAAACACGTCTTATCAGAGAAACCAATTGCAGGAGACTTGGAGCGCGCGCAACGCTTGCTAGAATATTATAAGAACAGTGACAAAGTAAAGGATGGGGCTACATGGAGCGTAGCTGAGAATTTCCGATTCTTGAATTCGTTCATTCATGCGAGGAAGGAAATAAAAAAATTGGGAAGAGTATTGGGATTTCGTATGCAATCTTTTGGGAATGTTAAGCCAGGATCCAAATACTATGGTATGCGACTTTCGTTTCAGCGATGCCGTTGTAAGAATTAACATGTGTGCCAGAAACTGAGTGGCGCAAGAAGCCGGATCACCAAGGCGGCTTCTTACTCGATGGAGGTGTCCATTTTACGGCAGCCGGGAGATTGCTCTTAGGTGGAGCTGCAGGACCGACATCCGTTGTAGCATTCAGTACACTTCTTCGCGAACATCTGCCACCTGTTGACACGATCAATTCGGTATGGCTCACAAAGTCTGGAGTATCAGGCACATTTAGTGTTTCCTTCGGTACCACTCTTTCTGGTCCTGAATACACAGTAGCTTGTGAGGATGGTAGCGTCACGGTCATCAGAAGCAAAGTCATTGTACGCAAGGGCGAAGAAAGCGAAAAGAACTTTACGGAGGTGGAGTTTACAGAAGAGGGAAGCGGAGTGAAGCAGGAGGTTGCTGCTTGGGCTCAGAGTATTGTGGATAAGAAGCCTGATACAAGACAATCTCCAGAGGAAGCTCTTGCTGATTTGGAAATCTTGGAAAAGCTGTTGCGAAGTGGGGAAAAGCAAGGGAAAAGTCAAGACCTCCACTTCCAGATTTAGGGTCGCACATTCTTTGCGAACACACTCACGCCTCGCAAGTGTGGCTTTCTACCTTTTCTTGACCAAGGGACATCTCAATGCCCAATATCTATATAAAAACTGAACCTTATATCTTCAAATTGTCAAGGAACAATGTTCACATCCAAATAAAATCGGAATATTCTACACGTCCAACGACTGAAATCGGAACTACTGTTGGATACTCATATGATTGGAATGCAACTTAAGTTGTAATACATTCACCACGCGATGAAACTATGTCTTGAAAAGCTGTGTCTGATAACCAAATGTTATCCACCGAACGCCCCAGTACCCGTACAAGACCTCAATGCATTACCACAGCTACATGGTCATCCATATATGCATTGATATCACCTAAGAAACACGCCGCCAAAATGCTCACAGCCCCAAACGCCATGCTCGCATAGTACACGTAAACATAACTTTCAGCATATGCTTCCTGTCCTGCGACCACCACCATCTGATACGCGGTTTCATTCCCAGCAATACCTGGAATCGTCTTGAGCAACGGCAGGAGAGCATGAGCTGTATAAACAATGGCTTCATGGATAAGAGTTTTGTTTTTAATGCCGAGTTCTCGAGCCATGATGCCTCCGATATGCAAAGTAGCCGCAGGAATAAATTTGCTTACGAAGATGTTGTAGTAGACACAATAACCTATACTGCCACCAATCACTCGGATGGAGAGGGTAAGGGCAGTAACGGTTGCGATCAAGTCATCTGGACAGATTATTGTGGTTATTACCGAAGCTGGCACGACAATTCCACCGACTCCCAATCCAGCGATGATGAGCAAAGCCCACAATGTTGATAGGTTGTATCTGTTGGCGCATGCAAGGGCACCACACCCTTAAAGTTTTATTGATTAGTGAAATTCAGGCGCCCCCTCTGTACCTCTTTTGAGAATTGCATACCGGCTGTCATCAAGATTGAACTTGCAATCATCAATTCCTTATTTCTTCCTCGTAGTACACTTAGTAACCACAACGCAACACAGGCTCCGGTTAGAATTGAGAAGCCAACGGGTATTCCTCTGATGCCCACACCAACAGGGTCATGCCCGTATACATTGAAAGCCTGAGTAGGCCAGAACATGATAATGCTAAACTAATATTGGTCAGCATGTTGGTTCAGGAAGAATTTCAGTGAAAAATGAAAGATCATATTTACGAAGTTAGCACCAGATATAAAAGTTATGACAAGTGTCAGGGCTAAGATTCTCGGTGCTTTGTTCAGACGAGATGGAAACATAGGATACTTTGCTCCATATACCTCCCAGCAACAGAAAGCAGCCAGCAAGACAGCACCTAGGACCAAGGGTACCAGGACATGCGCTGAGGTCCATTTGTATTGGTAGCCACCCCATTGCATACCAGCCATAAATAAGATCATTCCTGCTATGCTCAATAATCCTCCCACAAAGTCAATTTGTTGTATGATTTCCCTGTTGGATAGACCTAACGAGTTGACTCGAGGAGGAGGAAAATAGAATACGAGAGTAAGAACAAAGCCTATGAAATCCCAGACTCCACATAGCAGCCCGCACCAACGCCATCCTGCATGCGAGGCGATGAGTTGACCCCACAAAACCGAGGGACAGAATGGAATGATGGTAAAAACAAGGACGGCGACATAGGTTCCACGTTTTGAGGTAGGTGCTAATTCGGATGTTGCAGCTAAAGCGGTGAGTCTAGCTGATATAAGCTTGTACCCTTCCTAACTCTCTCCAACACCAGAAAAATTGTGGCTAAAAGACTTACTCGTTGATGCCGGCTCCAATTCCTGCAATAGCCATTCCCCCTTTATTTTCGCATTAGCTTAGGCATAAAACCACACCAACCAACCGCGATTGAGACTTACCAATGAATGTATTCATAGTTTGAGCGGTTGAGCACACGATCATACCGATGGCAACGAGAACAGATCCCAGAAGTGCGACATAACGGCGCCCGAGAAGATCAGAGAGACTTCCGACAAATGGGCACACCCCCGCTAAAGCAAGGAGATTCGCGAGTACAAACCATATCCACCTAGATATCTTCTGTTAGAGTTATGATCAACCCAAGGCTTTCCAAAGATCCATGTGGGACTTGTATATAGATATTGAAATTACTCACCGATCGGTGCCACCGAGGTCAGAATAGATATAGGGAGGAATGGCGCCTAAACCCAGAAATTCAGATCTTACGTCCTGAACCGCATCCACAGATCTTACCGAAAATATAAACAGGAATCTGCGATCCTGTCCATAAAAATGCCATTGCGGCCAGACTCATGAAACGTCGAAAGGACATCTAGTCGTCGTCAATAAACTGGCAAACATTCTTTGGTGTGATGAACATACCTTAGGTTCGTGATTATGATCCTCATCATCGCCGTATGCACCAGGAATATTCTTTTCATAATAGTTGCTATGACCGGGCACTTTGTCATGTGTTGCGACGCTCTCGACTTTCTCGGGGTCCATGGCATCGGTACTGCCAGAGGGAGGCGTAGATAATTTACTCATCATGAACAATGTGGTGTATGGAAACTGAATTAATTCAGAGCTTGACTATTCAGGAAGACATGGGGATTGAAAGCCTTCTTTATAGAAACAGAAGAGCGGGGTATTGATAGACTGGAGAGTGAATTGACAAAGATGACAAATTGTATGTTAATCTACTGAACATGAGATGAGTACATGAATATATTTATTCCAGTGCAAACATATGTGTAACTTCGGGCCTTACCTCGCCAGCACAGCATACGAGAATTCATCTATTCGCGTGGACTAGATCTTGGTATCCTTGGCTGCATAGAAACTCGTGGTTTCGTTCGGAACAGGAGCACAATGGCTTGCTGATTCGGACTTGATCATCTTTGATGAGGGGTTTGAACCGTTCCATTGGACTCATTTATTGGATCGGTTCGGTGAATTATACGTGCCAAGTATGGGGGATACAACATTCTGAAGCCGCAGCCATGCTGTGGTGACATATTGATAAGCAAGGAACATTTTGTATTACAGTAGCTCGAGTTTAGGAAAAACGTGAGCCCCATTTGTTTCGGCGGCTAGAATGGTCGGTGGTGATATTCATTCATGAAAACAAGACCACGTTAATCGAAGCTGAAGAGAATGAACAAATATCAAGGAGTCAACAAAGCTCTATGCTTTGAGTACTCTATCAGGTGCTTTCTTGTTGCAGGCATGGAGTTACCCTGAATTTCAAATCATCTGCACACTCGGAAACCCAAAAGGAGATCTCTCCAAGGACTTGGGGATAAGCTGAATATGCACAACACATTGGGAAGGCTTTGGCTTGTCCGATATTTACCTACCAAACGCAATGAAGGTAACCGCATATCTGGCTCTGATCTAGTGCTGACTGAATCATACATTATGAAGTTTGTAGCTGGGAAGGTTAGTGATATGTACATATGTAGTTATATAAGAAACCCATATACAGGTGGAAGTGCGCTTACATACATGTACCAAGACTTGTGATATCCTATTTCATTTCAACATTAATGACAGCTCCATTCTTCACGGTAGCTACTACTGTCTTACTGACGAAAGAACCCTTTGACGAAATGGAAGTAGAGAAGAAGATAAAACATGACCAGAACGTCACTACTAAGCCAAATAGCCATGAAAATAAAACAACAAGCTGCTTCTCTATCTGCATGAAATGAGGCGCAAAGACGCAGATTGTAAATGAACCGAGCATAGAGCAATTTTGCTGCATCGCCAGTGCTAGGAACAAATGTCTGCGATGGTACTCGTAAATATTGCTATTTTCCTTCCCGACTACCATTCGAACAAGGCAGCTGAAATTCTTTAGACTCAACCGTAAGGGAAATCGTTGTATCTATCAGCAAAAGAATGTTGGTTGCCCGCCAATAGTATGCTAACAGACATCCCCTTCGATAGCAGCGGTGACTGTGCTTGTAATTTATCTGTAAATATTCTTGCTACCATCGCCCTTGTCTTCTCATTCCAATATCTAAATTCGTGTTCTCGATTTTCCTACTATTACTAACCATTCATTTCTCCGCCCGCTCTTTTTTCCCAGAACACTTCTTGCACTAGCTTCTTTCGAATGTACACTCATCCCTATTATCTAAACATTTTCTCGCAGCGTCATTGATCATTTCGATGTCTATTTATCCCTTCATCCCATATCCTCTTCATCATTCCCAGAACCCTTTACTCTCGCTGATTCCTTCTATAATTGCCGAGCCTACCCACGAATCCCCCCAAAATGGCCCAGCCGTTATATATAACAGGATCAGCTTCAGATTGCCATAATAAGAAGCCAGTCGCACGACTGAAATCCCGCATGGACATGATATCATTTCCTATCGGTAATTCTTGTGGCACGCCGGCATGGATCAAATATAAACGAAGCATCCAACTGACTGCCTGGTGCATTCATAGTCCCTTGATACATCGACAGAACTTTTGTTGAATCGACAGAATGTCTTGCTGAACAAACACCTATTGAGACGGACGTGTTCACGAAATCGTTTAACCGGTCTGGCATTGCTTCTGATCTTTAAACCTATCTCATGGCAACTTTACTTCTATTCTTGGTGGAAGAAGCTCACACCAATGTTCACGCGTTGGTTGACAAACGTGTGGCATCAGCCTTAGAAAAGCAGCGCAACCCAGACAAAGAAACAGGTTCCAAAAGATATGTCCTTCTTGAAGAGGTGGCCAAGATGACACAGGATCCTTACGAACTCCGTGTGCAGGTCATCAACGTCTTCTTTCCTGCTCGAGACACAACTGCTACCGCGTTCGGAGATATTATTTTTGAACTTGCTCGTCATCCCGCGGAATGGAAGAAACTGAAGACAGAGGTCGATAGCATCAAATAAAGTCAAGCATTAACCTTCGAACCTATCCGTTGACTAAATGTTACTAAGGCCACAATCAACGAGTGGTTACGCTTACATCCAGCTGCATCGAGACTCGGTAAGATATTCTTGGAAGATACATTTCTAACAAAGGGAAGCGAGAAAGGTTGCCAGTCACCGATATTTGTGCGCAAGGGTACTGTAACCGGACTAGATCTGTACACATTGCGAAGAGACCCAACAATTTGGGGAGCAAATGCAGATGACTTTGAACCAGATCATTGGCTAGATGCGAACCGACCATTTTGGGAAGTGAAGTGGTAATACGAACCATTCTTAGGAGGTATCAGGATGTTTCCTGCTCAAAACCAAGTTTTGATTCAGTTGTCCTATCCTCTGGTCAGATTCGCACAAGAAGTCCAACTCATCAACAATAAAGACGAGGTCTTCAAAACCCTTGAGCGCGTTACTATGACCGTGGAAAGTAAGAACGGTGTCAAGCTCGCCGTCAAACATGTTAAATAGTTCAGCGGAGGCCAGATGGAGCATCCACTGGTCTGACTAGCAGACCGTGTTTGAAAACCTGAAAGATATGACATTCCGAATGTAATTGGACATTCCACAGTGAAAAGCCAATCATGTGTGCACTTCTAATCCGAAAAACGATGGCTTTTAAACAAAGTTTGATATGAAAACGATTTTCTAACATGCTCTCGGGTTTGCTTCTTCTGCCGGGAGTGGACGTGATGTTTTTGCAATGACCAGTACATATCTAGACCAGAATAAATGAACAAAACTCGAAATAAAGCTAAAATTGTAGTGTTTATCTATTGCTACCAACGTCTATCTTATTTTTTACCGTCAAGGATATACAAGGGGACTCGCGAAAGGCGGGGAAAATGATATATGATCTACTTCGTGATCATATCATCTCTCGATGGGCCTGTGGCTTTTAGATTAGTGATCTTATTATTTACGAGATAATCAAAGAAGCACTCACCAACTCCAATGAACTTAATCGGAACGCCAACTTCCTTCTCAATGAACTCGCAGTATTTGCGACACGCAGCTGGAAGATCGTAGTAGCTATGGCAACCAGTGGTAGGTTTGTTCCAGCCTGGCAGGGTAACATACTCTGGCTCAAGTGTCTCCAGCCTTTCGAGATCGGCGGGAAATGATTCTAATCTCTCCCCTGTTGCGGGATCGCGATATGCGACGGCAACCTTGATTTCTGAGAAAGAATCAAGAATATCGAGTTTTGTAAGATTGATGGCGGTGTAATTGTTGATAGCCGTCGAGTACTTGACAACCACTAGGTCCAGCCATCCGCATCTTCTCCTACGACCAGTCGTCACACCAAACTCTCTACCGACTTCTTGCAATGTGTTACCGACCTCTCCCAAATCTTCTGTTGGGAATGGACCACCACCAACACGTGTAGTGTAGGCTTTGACTACTCCGTAAACATTCTTGACTTTAAATGGGTTCAAGCCGCTGAGACCAGTAAACACACCACCAAGACCTGTATTTGAACTTGTTACGAAAGGATATGTACCGGCATCAATGTCCAACATAATAGCATTTGCGCCCTCAATTAGCATAGGCGCGTCCAGTTGCTGTGCAGAGACGAGTAGGGGCAGTTGGTCAACAACCATACTCGCTAATTCAGCTCTGTAGGTCTGGGAAGATGTCAACAAAGGTGTGTTGAAAAAGGGGATACCAGAGATACCTTGAATCTAGTAAGCTCCTCCTCGACATCATACTGCAACAAGTCCCCGAATCTTTTCTTGGCACCAGCGGCCATGTTTCGAACCTTCTCTTCGAAGTAACTCTCTCGGAAGACGTCGGCGATTCTAACACCACTTCTGGCCATTTTGGTCGAATAGCAAGGGCCAATTCCTAGAATTTATCAGGAAAAGATATCTTCAATCTAAGCCTAAGTGTAAATTACCTTTACCAGTGGTACCGATTTTACCACCACCAAGTTCAGCCTCTTCGAGTCCATCCAACTTCTGGTGGAGATCAAGAACGACACTGTGATTGATTGTCAGAGTTGCACAACGATGCTCGAGAGCGTAAAACCCACTGGCATCTGTCACTGATGGACAGCCTCTCTCTGGCGTCTGGAATCTTGTCCTCGATGGCGGCAAGCTCTTTCAGAAGGCCAGGAATGTGGACAACGCATCCACTTCCTACAAGATTCTGACACTTTTTATTAAGGAGACCGCTAGGTAAGATGTGAAAATCACTGTTCGAAATCTTTCAGCCAACTGTCCAGAACAACTCCGATTAAGCCCCCAGGATGAAATGCTCTTGAGGTAGACTCACTATGTCACTCCATCTGCCACAATTGTATGCCTGATATCGTCAGTAAAGGGGTTACACCGGTGTCTTTCGTCCCATCGATTTACCCTGCGTTATTTCCACCCTGTTTCATGAGCTATTAGTCACATATTGCTTAAGAATTTGCTTAGAAAATTTTCCGTAGACTTACTTGTGCACGGCAGCACAATCTTAAATCCTCACTGCAAAGAACATCGACAAGTTTTCCCTGGTTCACCCTCAGTTACATTCCTGGGTATGGAATTTCTTCAACATAATCTGCCATACCTTTCCCTCGTCGCCCTGCATTTGCAAATTAGTATTCTATGTCCGCAGATCATTGCAGAATGCACCCACCCATTGAGCACCGAGTACAACAGTCGCCATCTTTATTCGTTGGATTTTCCTTTGATTTAGTAGCCGAATGCTAGGATTGACTGCGCTCGCGTCCAAATTGCAATTTTGGATCAATTGATGAAAGCAACAAGCAAATATAAGTTTCCTCGAGAAGAATTTGTATGCCTATAATCTGTTAGAAGACTTTCCCGCAGTCTATGTGTAAAGTGATGTGGAGACGGAACGCACCTTAAGGGAACAGAAATTAAATGGTGTCGGATGGTGGGGGTTTTATATCACTCTCTATCCGTGTCATGACGCTAAATTGGCGGGGCATTTTTTTCAGCGTGTGATATTGAGTCATTACAAAATCAAATCACGTGAAATAAAATAATCCATCCATTAACTTGCCCAGTAGGTAATATCATCCATAATGAATTATGGACCGGATCACGCAGGTAAGACATATCAAAATATGGGGATATCGTAGCTATCAATACTATCAACAAATAGAAGCATGCGGTTCGTCGGTTTAAGTTATTAGTCGACTGTTTATATTTCATTTGCACAGTAATAGTAATTGATACAAGCGAAAGATAGAGAGGGGTAAATTGCAGTCTCCATCTACGGTAAAAACTATTTACTTCTTAACTTTTCTCAAGTGGAACATTACCAAAGACTGGCTGTTATCAAAGATCACTACACTGAGAATATCATAAAGGGGTTATTAGATTACTCATTACATTAAACAGCTTTTTTTTCTTCTACATTCTATCTTGATATTTATTCATACCACAACATCATCATGTCTCATTCTCACGATGGAGGTCCATCCCACTCTCACCATCAACCAGCTGGTGACCATGGACACACTCATGAGATTCTTGATGGACCAGGAAGCTACATGGGTCGAGAAATGCCAATCATAGAAGGTAGAAATTGGTCCGAAAGAGCTTTTACCGTTGGTATTGGAGGGTACGTGTTTTTCCCTGAATTCCCATATTCGTGAAATTCTCATGATTCTACCAACACCCCGCCATGAGCTAGAAGGGCAAATCACGTGTTGACCCTGATCATTTCTATTTCAAATGCTCATTCATGGATGTCTTCATGTCATCTTGAGTCGCTCTGATTCTGATACTCAGGGGACAACCATAGATTACACATATGCTAACAATCATTCAGGCCTGTAGGCTCAGGCAAGACAGCATTGATGTTAGCACTCTGTAATGCCCTCAGAGAAAAATACTCCATCGCAGCCGTTACCAATGATATCTTTACTCGAGAGGATGCTGAGTTCCTCACCAAACACAAAGCTCTTCCTGCATCACGTATCCGCGCCATTGAAACGGGTGGATGCCCCCATGCCGCTGTACGTGAAGATATTTCGGCGAATCTCGCTGCTCTTGAGGATCTGCACCGTGAATTCACTTCCGACATTTTACTCATTGAATCCGGAGGTGATAACTTGGCGGCGAATTATTCTAGAGAGTTGGCGGATTACATCATCTACGTGATTGATGTCAGTGGGGGGGACAAGATTCCCAGAAAAGGGGGTCCAGGAATTACTCAAAGTGACCTGTTGGTGGTGAACAAGACAGATTTGGCCGAAGCCGTGGGTGCAGATTTGAATGTTATGGATAGAGACGCTAGGAAGATGAGAGAAGGAGGCCCAACTGTTTTTGCTCAGGTCAAGAGGGGCGTCGGAATGGAACATATTGTGGGCTTGATTGAGAGCGCGTGGAGGGGTAGTGGTGCGGAGAGAGTCAGCAAAGAAAGGGGTGGCCCAAGAGCCACAGAGGGCTTAGAACAACTGAAGTAAGGAAGGCTAAATGCATTGCGAACTAATATGGAGAATCTCATCCTACTCGGGATAAACTGTAGGTATTCATTTTTGCCATGGGAGATGACTCCATGTGTGTTTTCAACAGAATAAAATCTCATTATTGAACCACTGAACCAACCTCACTCTCCATTACAAGTAACGCATGACGCCTTAGAAATGTCTTCAAACGCCAAGCGCCACAAAGTGTTCCCATGACTGTACTATACCTCGAAGCGCCTTGTACAGTAGTGTATGATATCAACAACATGCCCCAAATTATTCTAAACACTTTTTTTTGCGAAACGACCAAGAGCTGGCCCAAGTTCCTCCTCAGTTGTTTTTAGTCTATTCTTCTCCCTTTGCATCTGACTCTTTCTCAACTCTTCGATTTTATCCCTCTGCTCATCAATTATACCTCTGGAGCTCTTCTTTCTTAGGTACTTTCTCAAGCTACTGTTCTTTCCTCTACCCCTATTCTTGATTTTAGCCATTGGATCTTCTGGCTTTTTGTCCAGGTCTTTCTCGGCCTTCCTCTGCTCATCTGATCTCAGATCCAGATTACCGATATAGTTAGGGTCTAGTGAAATCATTTCAGGCTGAAGCTTGTTGAGTAACGACTTCACTTCAGCTTCTTGTCGTTGCTTGGTGGTCTCAAATGGATTGACTTCCAAAGCATCAAAGTTGGCCTCACCAGCACCTGGCACCAATATCGACGAGAATCCGGAATCATGTGAAGTTCCCAACACATCCTCAAATGGACACCAGCGGACACGCTCAATTCGCTTTCCCTCACCACCCCATGCCATGTACGGGCTTTCTATCTTCTCCTGTTCTAAAGAGCTTTTGGAAAAAAGGCCTCGCCAAATTGAGACCTGGGTGCCCCAGCCGACAGCTGTTAATCCTCGATCGGATATAGCAACTGACGAAGCCGGTTGTCGTGTAAAATAGCTATTTACTTCCTTGAACATTCTGACATCCCAGACAGACATCTTCATGTCTTGCCCAGTAGAAACCATGTATCTACCTTCTCTGTCAATAGCCAACGATCGTACTGGACCACGATGCGCCAATAACTTGACTAGTGGCGTAGTGGAATTGGGTGACCACAATGTGACTGTTCCATTTTGATGACCCATGTGAAGGATCGCATTTCGAGGGTTTTGTGTAAGAGAGGTGGGCGATCCCAACTTCGTGGGCATCTCCATTACCATTTGGCCAGTTGAGACGTCTTGGTATTTTAAGTGTCCAGCATTGCCCTACAAGAGTTAGTTATTCGCAGCTAATTGAGCTAATTGTTACATACCACAGTAGCTAAAAGGTAATGGTAAGGAAGGAATTCCATATTCGTAACCTCGATATGTTTCTTCAAGCAGTGCAATTCTACTCCTGCTCCATCATATATATAAACGTACTTCTTTTGCGCGACGGCAAATAGCTGGTTGTTGTGCAGCCATTTTGCATCTCTGATTGTTTCTCCCAGTTGTAATTCACAGCCCAGTTTCCCTTCTCTCCAATCCATTGTCGCGACATGGCCTTTTCTGCCAGCCAATATAAGGTCCTTGCCATTCCTTGAGTAGTCACACACATAGGGACCTAATTGATCCAACTTAAGTTCAAAGCCTTTTTTGGCTGTCTCAAGAGGTACGCTCTGTTTAATTTCATCCTGTCGGACCTTGTATGTTCGTTCCAATTCATTTTCCGGCTCTAAAAATCCATCCTCGTTTTCGAGCAGAATCTCGGCATCCTTTGCTCTAAGTATTGCAGTTTTATTTCGAGCCTCGAGCTTTTTGAGATTTCCTCGTAGCTTTTTATCCTTAATCGAGTGTATGGGAATCTTTCCTCCTCGACCATATGCTTTATTAGCTTCCTTGCGGCGGCGTAGCTGTGATTGCGATTCTGATTCCGTAGTGGCTAGCTCTGTCCTAGCTCGTTTGATCGGTACTGCCCCATTAAAATGAGATTTATCTGTCAATTCCATTGTATCTGCCATGTTGATGTAACAAGTTGACTTTGGGATTGTCGGTATTTCGATTGTTCCAAGAGCGCGCAAAATGAAATATATTTGTGAACTCTGCTAGAACTTTTCTATGCCAAGACTCTTCCGATAAGCGATAAGAACAACCTAGCGCACAAAAAAAAGTCCCAAGCCCCACGTTAAAACATTTCGATCCGAATTCAAATTAATTCGATTTGATGAGTCGAAAAATTGGAAAATTGGAAAGTTAACTAGGCGTTTGAATTTTCCAAACTGGCTTCCATTCCTTTTAGATTTAAAGCCGGAGGCAACGGTAACATGGCTCCAACTCCCACTGGACACTCCCATAGGAGTACAACAAAAACAACCCATAAAGCATTCAAATCAAGAAAAGCTTCGAAAGGTGCATTGAAGGAATTGTCCAAAGGTCAGCGCAGTTTCCTCCATAAAATTGATAAACTCTAATTTTCGCAGGCAAGGTGCAAGATTTAAGTCATCGAAAATCTCCTCACCAACAACTTATGTCAAAATTTGACCGTCGTAACCAAGCCCGCCAGAAGCAGAATACAAAACATAAGGAACATCAAAGGGATTTGAATGTCTTTCAGGGTCGCGACGGCGCACCAAGAATTGTCGCTCTCGTTCCACTATGCGATGACGCAAATGCTGCAGCCGCAGTACGGAGTTTAACAGCTAGTTTGGATGTTGAGATTGATGTACCAGAAGAAGGAATTATCCGTGCCGATATCGACAGATTCAAGCAGAAAGTTCAATACATTATTACCAAGAAGGAGTTATTCAGCTGTATGAATGCTAGTAGAGTGGCAGACTTTGTAGTTTTCATATTATCAGCGGAACAAGAAGTGGATGAGTTGGGGGAACTCATTATCCGCAGTGTTGAAAGCCAGGGATTGTCGACTACTTTGACAGTCGTTCAGGGACTGGACAAGATTGAGCCACCCAAACGAAGACCCGGAGTTCTTTCTTCGCTCAAATCCTACGTTCAGCATTTTCATCCGGATCAAGAAAAGGTGCACAACCTAGACTCGAGGCAAGAATGTGCCAATCTTATGAGATCATTGTGCACATTGGCCCCGAAAGGAATTCGATGGAGAGAAGAAAGAAGTTGGATACTTATTGATGAAGTTCAATGGCCAACGAACGAACAGGAAAATGTCGTACTGACTGGTTATGTCAGGGGCAAGGGATTGAAAGCAGATAGATTAATCTCAGTTGGCGACTGGGGCGATTTCCAGATTGAGAAAATAACGGCTGCACCATTGGCCTCCAAAAAGAGACGCACGGATGAAATGGCTACGGATGAATCCAATGACGAGATTATCCTTGAAACACCCGGTGAAGATCGGGATGATCTTGCAGAACTTGCACCTGAAGAGGTGATGATGGAGGACGATGAGGATGCCACTATGTCGGTAGCCCCAACGGAAAAGCGAGGAGTACTTCTTGATGATCATCACTATTTCTCTGACGACGAGACACATCTACCCGCTGTACCAAAGCGACTTCCCAAAGGTACTTCCAACTATCAATCAGCATGGTTCCTCGGAGACCATTTCTCGGATTCGGGCTCTGATATGGAAGACTTTGAAGAAGAAATTACGATGGATAACCCCGCCCTCCCTCAAGACGGAGCTGAAGGGTTCGCGCCAAGAGAGCCTACAGAAGCTGCGCCATCAGAATACCCACAATCGGAAATGTTTTTGGACCCTAATCCAGATGATGAAGCCGAGGCGGAACAAATAGCCGCGTTCAGAGGCCGTAAAACTGACGAGGCAGCAGAAGACCGTGAATTTCCAGATGAAATCGAGCTTCACCCGAATGTTTTAGCACGTGAACGTCTTGCCAAATTTCGTGGACTAAAGAGTCTGCGCACTAGTCCATGGGAGGAAGCTGAAGACAGAGCATATGAGCCAGAAGATTGGAGACGCCTGCTTCAAGTGCCTGAATACAAATCATCTCGTAGTCAAGTCACTCGTGAGGCATTAGTTGGTGGAGTGGCTGCAGGAATTCGAGTTCATATTCACCTTCGCAACGTAGCCACTTCGTTGCAATCAACGTATAATGCTTCTCAGCCTCTAAGCGCATTTTCACTCCTGCGTCACGAGCACAAACGGGCTGTTTTAAACATCAACTTCACTCTCAGCTCGGACTATCCATCACCCATCAAATCCAAGGATGAGATGATTGTGCAGTGTGGACCTCGCCGCTTCGTTGTCAGCCCTCTTTTCTCCCAAGGTGGCAACACTCCTAATGACGTTCACAAATTTGATCGATTCCTCCACCCTGGTCAATCAACTGTCGCCTCTTTCATCGGTCCCCTTTCATGGGGCTCCATACCAACACTTTTCTTCAAACGACCTTCCGAGTCTGCACCATCTTCCGCACCTCTCTCTTTAATTGGTACTGGCACTTCACTGCCACCGTCTACCTCTCGAATTATTGCTAAACGTATCATTTTAACTGGACACCCTTACAAGATTCACAAGAGACTCGTTACTGTCCGTTACATGTTTTTTAATCGTGAAGATGTCGAATGGTTCAAAGCACTTCAATTATGGACTAAGAGAGGGAGAAGTGGCTTCATCAAGGAGAGCTTAGGCACTCATGGATATTTTAAGGCTACGTTCGATGGCAAAATAAATCCTCAAGATGCCGTGGGAGTTAGTTTGTACAAGAGAATGTGGCCAAGAACTGCGAGGACTTGGGATCCCATCTCGGATGGACTTTCGGAGGATTTGGCAGGGGACAAGGACGTCGCCATGGAATAGATAACTTTCTTTGCTACAGGTATTTGGACGGAGTTTAGATAGAGTATAGGCTAAATGGGTTATTTGGATGAATGAAGTTATGAATCTCGGGACAAGATGGATTCAGTGTCCTTGTTTATAGCAACCTTCCTTGTTTATAACAACCTCCTTAAAATTTTCGCTTTATGTTGTTCATGAAGATACTAGAAGAATTGAATCAAATTTCAAGAACATATTCAGGATCCTCACTCTTTAGAAATATTCAACTCACGATCCTTGGAGAGTAAATTATAGGGTAGCGATGCCTTTACATGGTAGAATCATGGACGGAAGCCCAATGACACCGAGCTGGACTCAGTGCTCGCTGCCATGTCGCGTATTTCCAGTGTGATATAGATCTGCCACCAAGTACCGTACTAATATATCTATTTGAGGTAGAAATGATTCAAATAGCTTGTGAAGTTGGCTGACAAGCCCAACATCACACTCCGCAGATTATTGACTAATAAGTATCATACATTTCTCGAGTCTGCTTGGTTAAGTCTATCAATACCACTAGAGACTACTCAAAAGGTACAAGTAGCAAGCCTTCGTCCCAGGAACTACCATAAGATGAAAGTTTTGTGTATCATATAAATGCAATGCTTCGCCTAGCTTGTCCAAAGAACCTTTGAGATCGAATCTTGGTCACTGATTAGTAGGTAGTTTCGAGTGAAAAGATGCTTAAGGCTCTATGAGGCACGGTCCATCTTCTCCACGCCACGTGACTGTTATCAGTCCGATAAGGCTAGGCGACCCCGGAAAAAAATAATTTTTATTTTGTTACATTATCCATTCTGAATCTAAATATCTTCCCCTCACCACCAATCTCCAACATGCCCAAACTAAAGACTGGCAAGCGCAACACTGCCGCTGCTGGCACACCCTACGAAAAAGCTGCTGCATTGACAAATTCATTCAAGCACAATAAAGATTATGGACAACATATCCTTAAAAATCCTGGAGTGGCAGAAGCTATCGTAAAGAAGGCGAACCTCAAACCTACGGATACGGTACTCGAAGTCGGCCCAGGTACGGGAAATTTGACCGTAAGGATATTGGAAAGTGCAAAGAAAGTTATAGCTGTGGAGGTAGATCCTAGAATGGCTGCAGAAGTCACAAAGAGAGTGCAGGGGAAGCCAGAACAGAAGAGATTAGAAGTTCTCTTGGGTGATGTCATAAAGACAGAACTGCCACATTTCGATGTGTGCATAAGCAATACTCCTTATCAGGTATGTGACTGTCGGTTTCCTTCCTGTGTTAATGGGTGAAAATCTAATGGTCCAACAGATTTCGTCACCACTTGTCTTCAAACTGCTCTCCTTGCCAAACCCTCCCCGGTGTAGTGTTCTCATGTTTCAACGCGAATTTGCTCTCCGTCTTACTGCACGCCCTGGTGATTCACTCTACTGTCGGTTGTCTGTCAATGCGCAGTTCTTCGCCAAGATCACACACATAATGAAGGTTGGTAAAAATAACTTCAGACCACCTCCACAGGTTGAATCCTCTGTTGTGCGAATTGAACCCAAAACAGGCAAAGAGCGTCCAGGGGTCAGTTGGGCAGAATGGGATGGCATGTTGAGAATTTGCTTCGTAAGAAAGAACAGAACTATGAGGGCTAGTTGGTTGGGAATGAAACAAGTACTTGCGATGTGTGAGAGGAACTATCGAGTTTATTGCTCGACGAACAATATCGCTCTGGATGAAACCCCAGTTGATGACGAAGACAATGACATGGATTTGGATGATGCGCCAATCGCTGAGGAAGGAGAAGAAGAGTGGGGAGGAAACGTGGATATGGATAAAGGCGAGGATGGATTCGAGGATGAAATGCCTTCTTTCTTCCAGGAACTTAAAGGAACCAACAAGCCTAAAACTAAAAGCAAAGTACCTAAAACCCGAGTGGCAGAACTCGTTCGAGAAAAAATACGCAAGGTTCTGGAGGATGTAACTGAGTTGGCGGACACGCGTGCTGGGAAATGCGATGAGAACGACTTTCTCAGATTGCTATTTGCTTTTAACGAGGAAGGATTGCATTTTTCATGATTACGATTAGATCTTTTAGAGTGGGTGAAATGGTGTTATTAGTGTATATAGGCATGGAGTTGGTAGGAGGCTTTAAGGTTCACATTTGAGTCCATCTAAAGTTGGGATTGCTGGATTTATGGTAAACTCTATTTGGGCCGTCCCAGTTCCTGTAGGACTCTTAATGGCGCGACATGGTTTTTGGGTGAATCCTACTTATTGTATGCAAGACTCTCGTCATCATACCCTGAGGGAGTTTTTACAAAGTTTATACAGTTACGTTGAGAAGAATGCAGTGGTGAAAGAGTGAAAGTTGACACAAAGTATTGTTATTAGTCCTTCTTCGATCCTTGCATTATACAAACTATTCAGTCCACACACAAACTGCCAAATCCGCACCTCCCTTCCAAATCATACACTCAATTGTGGTAAAAAGCTCCAGGAGAGATGCCTTAGCATTAAATACCGTTCCAACAGAAAAATCCCATCTCCCCCCTAATTGTGATATCCGTCGCCGATGCAGAATTTGATTGAATGGCTGTCAGAGGTGCAAAGACTGATGGTGCCAGAAACCCAGCTTAATCCCGCATAGTCGTTACTTTCGTAGCTATCAGCTTGGTAAGTAGATCTGTCGCCGCGTACACCAATACATCCAATATCAATAGTGCCAGATCTTCTGGTGGTCCAAGGGTTTGAGACGACAACTCCATATTTGCCCTTTGGTACAGTGAATGTGTAGGCAGTGGTATAGGTGTTAGTCCAGGTCTCTGTGTAGGTAATGCCATAGGTTGCTGACAGGACCTTGTCGATAAGTGTCTGAGTCATGCTAATAGAGACGCCGAGAGCATTTGCAATGCTGTGACCTTTGGTGACGCCGAGAGTGGCATCACGGTCTGTTGCATGAAGAATATCGGACATGCGCACGTCCCAGTTCAAAAACTTTTGCTCGGGGTTTTCTCTGACGATGGAGTAAGACTTGCAACCACGCTTAGAGAGCTGGGCCTCCACTTCCAACTCTATGGTTTCATTCAAAGATCGATCAGAGATTTTGAGGGGACCAGGTGCAGTGGTGAGGTCTGCCTCATGGAGGGCCATGAATTCAGCCTTGTCCATGACTTCTGTTCGGCCATCAACGCCAAAGAGAACGATCTTGGATTCGTCTATTTCCCGAGGAACAACTGCCGCTGCGACCATGGTAGAGCCCATCAAGAGGCTGGTAAGGAAAGAAGTAACAAGCATTTTGAAGTTCTTGGCGTATGAATTGTGGACTTGAGAGGAGGTCAATGGAATAGAAGGAGAGACTGAGGTAAGATGACTTAAGAAGAGTCGATAGGATAGAAGGAGAGACTGAGGTTGAATGATGTTTCGAAGTTTTCTGAGGAGAAATCGAAGACTTCATATACTTCTTCACTCCAAAGCGTAACCCGAACCTCCCTCCCTG